>OZ018318.1:94225434-94590434 GCA_963969495.1 Ceratothoa steindachneri | reverse complement strand
TTGAAATTGGTATATATATAGAGAGAGATGGGGCCATGTGAGAAAGAAGAGGGAAATTAAAGCTTCATAACTTAAACACCTTGGATTTTAAGTAATTTTCAACAGTTAACATTGTTTTCAGAAAATTAAATTTATAATTATCCGCATTTTGATTAAACTCTCACAAAATTTAACAGAACTTTCAGCTCATCATGGCATTTGCTCACTGCCCCCAAAATAAAAAAACTAATGAAGATATGAAAGGAGAAATGGCGAAAAGGATTACAGTTGTAACGGCCTATAAATAACAAACCTCATCAGATAGAGAACGTCTGTAAACAGATTCGTCGAGAGAGCTTATCTACACTAAAATAAGCTTTGTGAGAGGTATTTGTATCTCTGAACTTTCTTTTTCTAATATATGCCTTAAAATTGTATTCCATTTCGTCCTTTTTAATTCTTATTTTATAAGCAAAATGATGAAATATAATTTTTCTTTGTAAAAGTATTAAGTATATAAGTTACTCTATCAATCTATTTTCATTCAGGAATGAGAACTCCCCAACGGATAATAGGTAAGAATGACAATTGTACAAAGAAGTATAGAAAACTTATATCTAACAAATGCGAAAATAACAAAAATCTTGAAACATGAAGGTTAAATTGAAACGAATCAAATACAATTGGAATAAGGAGAAGCAATCTAACGAAAGAAGTAATATGAAAAAGGAAGAAAAATGATGATTATATTAAATTTAACATATAAGGAGTTATTATTCAGAGAGGGTTGAAGTCTTTTACTATAAATTCACTCTGGCATATAAAGCTCAGAGATGTTGCTTACCGCATCAAGTAACCTGAAGTTCTTGAGTTTAACCGTAGAGCCACATTGCGAGAGGTGGTTTCGAATCAGGGATGAATCAGGTTTCCCAATGTGAAGAACAGTTCTCTCAGATCTACCCATATGCTGCAGGAAGCGCGAGTGAAGCATTGCCTTGTTGCCCACACATATGATATAGTAGTACTGCACGCACAACGAAAACCATATAGAATTTCGGATCGGAAACTGTTGGGTGGCTGATCTTTGAAATTTAAAGCGGTTTCTAGTCTTAACTCGTTATTAAGAACAATAAATAAAGTGTATTATTTGAGGATATGGCGATGTCAACAGTTTTAACCATTCACTTTTAATTTTTTAGGATTGGAGACAAAAGTATTGAGAGGAAAAAGGACCGCTTTTTACTTGCGACGAAACGCCAGGTCGACGCATTGACTTTTTGACCTGTCGAGAAGCACAGGCTCTAGGCCTCGCTTTTTCTCTTTTACAAGAGTAAAGTTCCATTTTCAAACGGAGTAAAGTTCAATTGTACCTATTTAGAGCAATGAAATGACCCATATGACCATGGAACATATGGTTATTCATCCTAGAGATTTAAAATCTTAATCGGATTTAGCGCTGGGTAGTGACATCTAGTGGCAGAAACCTTAATTACTTTTCATAAATGGTAAAGTTCAATTTTCAATAGGAGTAAAGTTCAATTTTACCCATTTAAAGCCATGAAATGACCATTATGACCATGGGACATATAGTTATTCACCCTAGAGATTTCACATCTGCCATCGGAATGGGCACTGAGTGTCGCCATCTAGAGGCAGAAGCCTCATTTATTTTTCAAAATGAGTAAATTTTATTTTTCAAAGGAGTAAGTTCAATTATACCCATTTAGATTCATGAAATGACCCTTATGACCATGGGACATAGAGGTATTCACCCTGGAGATTTCAAATCTAGTTAGGATTTGACTCTGGGGTGGCGCCATTTAGTAGCAGAAACATCATTTATTTTTCAAAAGAAGTAAAGTTTAATTGTACACATTAAGAGCCATGAAAGGACCCATATAATCATAGGACATAGCGTTATTGACGCTGGAGATTTCAAATCTACCATCGAAGGACCAGTGTGAGAGAAAGCCCCCTGGAATATCTCGTTCAGCTCCTTCGCTCCAAACCACGTGCTCCTTGGCGTGGGATTTTTAGGATAATCGAGAAGGAAGCAGTCCCGAGTTGAGTCAATCGACATGTCTGTATATGCTGTTTCGGGACACAACTCACTCTCCCTCCCCACGAAAACGCCAAATTCTCCCTCGATTCCTCAAAGGCACGTACTTCCCCTGCGAGCGCAGCCGTACAAACTCAACCACATATCATGAGGCAAACTTCGCTCTCCGATCCAAATCGTTATCTCGAGGTAAGTTTGCATAGCTGACGTCAAGAATCCTCTGAGGATAGCCATGCCCTCGAGATATCTAACGGACCAGTCACCTGGCTATTTAAACCTGCGTCCGCCATTCCTCGAGGATATTAGGCGTCTGCCATTCCCTCGGTTCAGACCATTTTGTATGTTCCCCGGCGAAGTCTCGCAACCCTTGTTCGAGTCATACCTTGTCGTTAAGATCTCGCCAGCAGAGCATCCTTCGTGAAGCGCTACCCCTGTTCAGAGTAAAGCTTATCGAGCCACCTTCTTCCTTGATAACTCTCCGGCCCTCTTCATCTCGCCCCCACTTCAAGACTCCCGTTCCTCGTGCCTGAGACTCCCTGCCGAGCCGCAGAAGCGTCTCGTGTTTGAGATTACATCTATTTCGAGCAAAGAAAATCTTATTCTTCAACAATAAGTACTCAAACCCCCATCTACGAGTCCTCCTCGTCAGGACTCACAGAAGTATCTTCTCAAAGACCTGTGCCGTTACTCTCCCCCCTCCAACACCACTAAGCTTCAAAGTAAAAGAATTGTGTGTTGTAATCCCCTGATTACTCCCTCGTCAATCGTAACCTGCATCACCTTTTGAATTGACTTCCCGCTCAAACCTAAATAATATCTATTGGTCGAATCAACGATAATTTTCCACTCCCCGTTAGCTTTGTCATATTGTAAAGTGTCACGATCCAATTAACTTTCCTTATAGAACAATTTGTTCACATTTATATATATATATATATATATATATATATATATATATATATATATATATATATATATATATATTGCCCCGTTTATTATATATATATTTTATAATTATATTTTGGGGTCTTGATCTTTATATATCCTTGAACTGCAACTTGGCAAGTCATTAGATAAATCCCGGTCAATCGTAAACGAAATCTAAAAATCAAGGAGGCGGTCCCCCACTGCCTTTAATTGCTCCAAAGTATATCTCAGATGGCTTCGGGTTGGCTATCAGACCGCGCGTGTGCATGCGCCCTTGATTCGAGCGGGTCTTCTCAGGCATTCCTCGACATTGTCACATTAGACTTATTATTTCCGTTATTTATGTTTAAGCCAATTTGTTAAGATTTGAAAAATCCACCAAGCGTCCATTTTTGGAGTTTCTCGCTGGACTTATTGAATCCTGCAATTTGGTGCCAGCAGCCTACCTATTATATAACACGAGAACCACGACTTTACCATCTATCTTGCTGTTGCAGTACATGAGATCGTTTACACCCAACCGTTGCGGCTAGCTATATCTTACAATAGTAAGTTCAACTGCCTTGCATGCAGTGATGGTCTGTAGTTAATATAACAATGAGAAGACACCATCCTCTTAGTTTGTTTTTTAGTTGGGTTCAGTTTGTTTTTTTGGGTGGAGGGGTGTTTTTAGTAAGATGATATATCTTTGTGTACTGCTTTCCGCCCAAAAGAAACCAAACAAAAAGCATATCCTATTGACACCTTTAGTCCAAAATGACTGTTCTTTAAGATGTTTTCGAAATAACTGTATTGCATTCTCGAACCTGTATTCGATTTTGGTTTTTATCAAATACACGGTCTAATCCGAAAAGAACATATTTGTGACCGGTGGGAGAGGTAGGCTGAATTAAATTTAACAAGAATTATAAGGAGATGGCCGAAAAATATTGAAGATTCGAATAAAAGGAAATGTAATTTGTCAGAATTAATTTTTAAAAACTCTTAAAACTAACCGTATTTAAATATCCAAATAAAACTAACCATCTATATTCTCGTTAAATTACCATCATCGTCGGTAATATGTATTTCTTAAATTGGTGCATGAAACTCCTTTTTTCTCGAGGCTTATGACCCCATAGCCACGGCAAATAAATGTTATCTGGTAGAACATACTATTTTAAAATGCTAATAACTAGAAAAATAGTGCTTTGCGCGCAAAATAAATAGAAAAAAAGACAATTCAAATGAACCTATATAATTGATTGAAACTATTTTTTAAAATAAAAGTTCAAGTTTTTCATCTGTAGAATTGCTTTGTGCTCAATCACATCGATTGTTCTTCATCATTTTATTGGCAAAGAAGTTATAGCTATTTGTCTTTTTTTATTTCTACAATTTTTATTGCGGAGAAATATTTCACTTTTAAGCGAGTAAATTTTCTTACTGCGGAGAGACATTTGGATTAATGCACTTATAATCTCGTTCTGCATTTCACAGGTACTTAAGAAGCAGATTCTTGATCTTAAGGAGTTGACAGTCGCCAGAGGGGCTCTTTAAATTTAAAACAAGATCTGCTGACCAAAAAGTCGCGTGCCTTCACTTATTCTGATTAATGTTCTTACGACTTTGAAAACTTTGAATAATTTGAAAGAGAATGTAAACACCTTGAGGATTTCAAATTTCGTTAGAATCAGCCGAATAGTTAGGATGTTATTACCCCCCAAAACTAATTCCCTGGCTACCCTTGGCTAACTTTGGCAATTATAACGGGTGTTCCAATAACTTGGACCGATTTTAAATGTTGGTTAAGTTTAGGCGTGTAATGATTTTTTCTTTTTCTTTCAGATTTAACAACTTCATTCTTTGGCAATTTCAACCATGGAAAGATTAACAATCGACAACGTGTTAAGATTATCGAAGCCTATTACGAAAATGGACGTTTAAACAGAAACGCATTTCGGCCACTTCGTGATTTTTTTGGTCAACATAATTGACCAACCAAAAGTGCAATTAGGAAAATTGTTCATAAATTCAAATAAACAGGTTCGGTGGCAGATATGCAAATGCCATTGCGTGCTCGTTTACGCCGTTCAGCTAAAAACACTGCTACAGTGCGCGAGAATGTGGCCGAAGATCCAGACACCTCTATTCGTCATCGCGCGCAGGAATTGAAACTCTCCACAACAACGTTACATCAAATTTTGACAAAAGATTTGTCTCTACACGCTTACAAAATTCAATTGACACAAGAACTGAAGATTGTTGACCATTTGAAGCGCAAACATTCGTCAATTGGGTGCACCAGCAAAGATAAGCCGTTGATGATTTTTCGCAAAAAATAATCTTTAGTGATGAAGCTAATTTTCATCGTGGTGGATTCGTTAATAAGCATGATTATCGCATTTAAGCAGATAAAAAACCCAGGAAGATTGTTGAAAAGCCGCTGCATCCACAAAAGATCACTGTTTGGTGTGCATTTTTTGCTAGCAGAAACATTGGGCCGTATTTCTCCGCAAATGATGCCTGGAATTCTGTTAAGGTGACAGGAGAGCGATACCGTGCCATGATAACCACCTTCTTATCGTCTGAATTGAAGTCTATGGATATCGAAGGTTTGTGGTTTCAACAGGACGGCGCCACATGCCACACAGCCAATGCAACAATGGCTTTATTGAATGAGAAGTTCCCAGGTCGCATTATCTCTCGAAACAGCGAGTTCAATTGGCCACCACGATCGTGCGACTTGATGCCTTTAGATTTCTTCTTGTGGGGTCATCTCAACAAGTCAACAACAATTCAACAGCTGAAGGATGAGATAATAAGGCATATTGGGGAGATAGAGGAGCAACTATGCAGAGACGTACATTTAGGCGATATTATTTTTTACACATAATTGCCATGACTGAAGTAACATGATTCAATAATGAAATCAATAAATTTTCACCAATAACACTTATTTACTGCTAACTTCGATCCGTATTAATGGAACACCCTTTATATTAGAACTCAAGAAGTTAATATGAATATAATCACGGCTAGACTGCTTCTTGTAAGCCATTTTATCTTTTTGTTTTCCTCAAACGAATCAATTCACGATGGTTTGTGAAAGGAAGGAATACATACTGAATTCATGAGTTGTTTTTTTTTGTCAGCTATAGTGGCACTCCAGACGAAGGATCTTTGTGTAATTTGATGGGTTATTTACAATTGTTTCACAATAAATCTGGGCAATTCTCGAACAAATATGTCGTCAGTTGGAGAAATGTTATCTCCTTAACTTTCAAGGCTGAAAGTTAGAAGAAGTAAAGAGTGTAGTTTTTTATAAAATAACTAACCATTGTTTACTTATCCTCCTAACCTTTAAAATATTTGAAAGTGAGTGTGATACGCATTCTTCAAATGACGTCAAGGGTTTTTAGAGAATTACACCCTTTTGTTTTAAAACAAGTGTAAATAAACCTTGGTAAATAAATATAATAATTTAGGTAGGAGGCCATGTTGTATGCATGCGTTTTTGATTTTGACTTGCAATTTCTTGATTTGCCTTACAAGTCTCTTAACACGATCTTTGAGGAGAGAGAAAATAGCCACAAAGGACATATTTTATTTCTAGACTTCTTTCTACCGCAGTGGTTCATCTTCAGGGAAATATGGTAGTAACTCTTATAATTTGATGATATATTTATTGAAGGGGAGAGTACAAGAAGGTTTCCAACTCTACATTAATATAAATCAATTTATACAATTTAAAAATTAAAATATTGTAGTTAAAAATATTGAAATTTAAAATTATAGCAGAGAAGGGGAAGGATTAGGTCAGAGGCAAAGATACACAAAATAGGTCCTCCTGGAGTAAGATTACGCAGGAGCTCAATTTTTTTGTTTGTACCCACTGGTAGGGTTTTGTATTTAAATTAAAATTCGATTTTATTATTACAATTTTTGTTTGGTTGTTTATTTACCATTTCGCACCTTAGATTAAGTTTCACCTTTAGTTATCACTGTTTATTTAGCTCTTATTTCTCTATTCTTATTTATTTAGCTATTGTTCACTTGTTTTTACTATTACTATGTTATACTTGACACGATTAGATTTCACTTGTTATTTTTATTAGTATCTTCTAATAACTTATATTTATCACTGTTACCTTTATTTTGTTCTAATTCCTCTATTCTTATTAATTAGCTATTATTCACTGGTTTTTACTATATTTACTATTGACGCTAATATTGCTATATAACTTTTCAGATTTTCATTTATTTAATGAATTCATTTAATGAGCACTTATTTTAAAATTATTGAGTACACTGTTCTATTACTTTTTAGATTCACAATTCACTATTGTCACTTTATACATTTCATGTTTATACACATTTAATTTTTTCGAACTTCACTTTTAATTGTTTGTCACTTTTTACCACTAGTTTATTTCCGATGTCTTCATTTCGCACTTTATATTCTTGTAAGTTGTCCCGGTCACTGTGTATAGATTCGATTCCGGAATATACATGGTTCCACTATACAAGAGGCTTTCAATTTCCTTTGGGAACCACGGTCCCTCAAAGGTCCACTTGAATTCCTCGCTTCTAATTCCTTGCACTAGCTTTACATGGTTATTCTTCTTAGGTCGAAGTCCAATAATTCCGAGGACTTTTAGGTGCATCTCTGCCCCGTCGAAAAAGTGTCCTTTTTCCAGGACTTCGATTTTTTTGGTAAGAGGCATTCCTGGGTAACTTTGGTCATCTTCCGAACAGTCATTTGATTGTGCTTGTTTTTCCTCTTCCTCTAGTTTCGCTGTTGCTCTGGTGTTCCTTTTCTTTTTCGTTCGTTTTTCCTTCGGGCTATTTTTTGCAGTTACTGCGTTATATTTTCTGTCTTCTTCTTTTTTCTATTTCGTGGCTTACGTCTTCTTTAGTGTTTTCCGGATTGGTTTTGTTGTTTCTTGTTTGTAGTTGCTACTTTTTTGGCGGTCTCAGTCGGTGCTTTATCAACGAATTCGATGTTTAACACATCCTGAGATGCTGGGTTCGGCTGAAACCACAGCTTCTTTTTAACTCCATTGTGTTGGAGCATATTGTTTAGCTCCTCCGAGAAGCTGCCGGGGCGCGCAAGGTTCGCCAGGTGGGCGACTATGACCATAGTCATTATTTCTTTGCACTCAACCGTCATGACGAGTTTCAGACTAGCTCTTCAGCTGGTGACGTGGTTGTTGGTGCTGATGCTGCTGTGGCGTAGGATCCTACGTGGGTCTTTGCCTCCTTTTCTCTCTTCAGTTTTTCTCTTTTCGCCCGTATAATTTGTTTGCACAGGGGGCATCTCATGGCCAGAGCACGATGTTCTCTTCCGCAATTTGTGCATTTCACTCGCTCTTCTCTACAGTCTCTCCAACCATAGCCAGTTCTAGAGCATGCTGCACAAGTTCGCTCTTTCTTCGGGCAATCTTTGGTTGAGTGGCTTTCGAGCGCGAGGCAGTTTTGGCAGTTTTCCAAATAAATATATTCTTCTGCGTAAAACTGTTCTAGAGCTACTCGTAGGTAGAACCCGATAAGGCCATCCTTCATTGCTCTCTGTGCCATTTCGCTGCTGTTGAAGATGATTTTGATAAGCGACTTCCCGATTTGGTACCTCCAGGAGACGGGTCAGCTCAATGTTTATTTTTCCGAATATTGTCTCGAAAACGGTTTGTCTTCTAGGTTTTTGGTGCCCGCTTTTAACCGGAGGGGGGTGCGTTTTGTGTCCTGGGGTGCTGAGAGACCCATGTCTCCCTGCGGGCAGTGATGCCCTTCCCCCTTCTGGTACACTCTTCTTGGGGAGTTAGATGCCTTCACTTGTGGGTTCGGGTTTTGGGTTGAAGAGTTGACTGAATGACGTTAAAAGGAAATTCTTCACTGAACTTTTCCTCCTTTGCCACGACCAGGAATTATGACTACAACTAACTCCTATATTTACTTAGCACTCTACTACTCTTATCACTCTTATAATTGATGGTATAATCACTTTTTGAAAAATTTGGATAGTAGTAGATAAAAAGATGGTAAAATGGGGGTAGGGTTGACCTTGTTTTAGGGGCATCACAGGCGTTTTTTGTTTTTTGGTTTAACTTGTGTTTACTTCTGGATTGTTGTTGTTTGTTGTATGTCTTTGTAATCGTATCTCGTTAGCGTTCTTCTTATTGTTTGTCTTTATTGTGTTGAATTCTGAATGGAATCGCGATTTCGAGCATTCGAGCCTTTGTTAGTGCTCGATGTTAGATTTTCATTCCGCGTTTGTGTTCTGCTTTCGTTGTTTTACTTGTTTTCTTGTAGGATTGGTGTCTGTCTTATAGTTTTTTATGTTGTGGTTTTGTGTTTATGTGTATATGTGTTCTATGTTCTCCTCGGAGCAGTGTTTTGTGCTTGGGAAGCGTGGATTTCGGTCGACCTTCCCGCGCAATCTGGCCGGGATGTTAATCCTGCTGCCAGTTCTTCTTAGTTCTGGGATGATATCATTGGCCATTGTAGACCAGACCTTTTTGACCAGTTTTGGGGTCGCGATATTAATGGGCTCCAGACGTTGTCTGCAGGGAAATTACCCTCTGCCGAATTTGCTCCCTTCTTCTGGTCTTGTTGATGCAGAAGGATGCGGAGTTCTGCACTCGCTGGAGCCTCTTCATGGTTGTCTTGTTGGCCCGCTTGAGTCACTACTGCAGGGTAGATGAGCTTAGCTTGGATGAACATCAGGTATAACTTCCTGATGTTCGCCGAGCTAAGACCACGGAACCTATATAGCTTGGGGATCTCTCTCCTCGCCCTTACCTGCCTCTCCTTGTAGTGACTCGAGTATCCGTGGTCGAAGATCTTTAGGCCCAGGATGATGGGCCATGTTGACTCTCGGCTAAACGGGAGAATCTTGAGCTTCTCCTTGTTTGTCCGAATCTTCCATTTTTTCTCATATTGGTTGATGTTACAGATCTCTGCAATTGTGTTGATTGCCTGATCCCTCGCTTTCCTGACCCTATTTGGGATGATCTGTGTGACATCATCTGCATATTACAGATACATCGTGTCCCGGTGTATAGGAGTAGGAAGGTCGATGGTAAAGACCAGGTAAAGCAAGGGACTCAGGCAGTTCCCCTGGGGAACGCCCGCTTTGAGTTCGAACTCCGTTCCTTTAGGCTCTTCTATCATGATACGTGCCCTTCTGTCCATGATGAAGTCACAAAGGATCCTTTCCAGAACCGGGTCTGCACGTCCCTCATCACGATGTCAACATATTGACCCTTTGCTCGGCAGTGAGCGATCTTTTCGGTTAGGAGCACCAGGGCCGTTTCCGTGATTCTTTTAGGTCTGAACCTATGCTGTTGGGGTTTATGCACTTCTAACTCGTCGAGTTGATTTTTGTAGCCTGTTGGCTATAATCTTCTCAAAGATCTTGCTGGAGAATTTTAGGAGAGAGATTGGGCGATAGTTGGCCACTTGGTCTGGAGGCTTGTTCCCCTTCGGGATAAAGATGATTTTTGCCACCTTATACCCGTCGGGGAAGTAGCCTGTATTCAGAGAAGCACTCATGGTGTTCACCATGCCCTGCATAATTTTCCGTGGGGCATTTACCAAGTTGTTTTTGGTGAGCCCAGACCAGCCGGGGGCCCTTTGCTTGAAGGACTTAATGGTGTTCAAATTTTCTTCAACTGTGATCGGGCGCCCGTGGTCAACCATATCTCTTTCTCTAGATACTTGTGGCTGTGGGTGGGTCCTATGTAACATTGTTCAGAGGTTATCGAGCAGTCGGTCTTCGAAGTCCTCGTCGAAATCGTCGTTTTCCTCACGTGAGATTGCAAAGACCTGTTCCCAATGTCTTCTGAATCTCTCTTCGAGAGTGTCCGGATCTTCTATGATGATATCGCCATCCTTGATCTTTATTCATGGCCTGGGAGGCAATCCCCTAAGTCTTCGGACGCTGTTCCCAAAACTTACAGGATTAGTCTCCCGGTCTAGTTTGCCTATGATATCGTCCCAGATTTCTTTCTTCTTTTGCAGGATTATGTTTTTCATTTCCTCGCTCAGCTGTCTCATTCGGGCTGCCCTTTCCCTGTTCGGGCCTGTCCTGCCGACTTCCTCATAAATGTCCCTGTGTTCTCTGGCGATATCCCTCATTTCATCCGTCCACCTAGGTTGCGGGAGCATTTTGTACGAGATTCTGGGTACGCATCTTTTGTCGGCTTGAGTGAGGAGATTAGTGATCTTTTTGATCTCCTCCTCAATTTCCTCGAGATTAGCGTCACCCAGGTCAGCTGGTTGGTAGGTGCTGAGCATTTCTCTGTACAACTCCCATTTAGCTTTCGCGTAACTTTTCCTAAGTGCGACATGCTTGAGCATAGGCACAAGCGAAATGTTAGTGATAATCGGGATATGATCGCTCTGGACCACAGGTCCTGGGGCATTGGCTATATTGAAGGAGAATTCTGGACTTGCAAAACGATGTCCGGTTTTGTCGCCGTGCAACGTGTCAGGAAAGTTTGAAAGTCTGGTCAAACTCTCTAGAGCTTTTTTCTTTCAAATAATAGCTTCAGGTTTCGTCCCTTTGGATTGACTCGCCTGTAGCCGGAAGCACGGCAACAGGCGTTTAGATCTCCGCCTAACAATGCTAGCCTTTTGTGTCCGAAGTGGGTGCAAAATTTGTTATTTGGCAGGTATTGTCTCCTGGGCGGCTGGTAGACTGGCGTCACCGTTAGACCTCCAACCAGGGTTTGGATTTCGAAAGCCACGAATGATTCATCTAAGTCCGCAAGCGTTTGGAATTTAAGTTTTTCTTCATATCGATGGCGCAGCCATCGAATCTGGTTTGTGTGATTTTTCTGTATGACTGTGTAGTTGCGTATTTTTATAGTGTCAGTGTTTGTGTTGATTTCGTGTTCTGATATGAGAATGATGTCTGGGTCTTCTTTCCGGAAAATGTTCCCGTAAAGAAAAGACTTTCCCTTCCATCCATTCACATTTAGTGTCAGTATTTTTAGAAAGTTGTTTCTGTTCTTCATGTTTTCTTGTAGTTTTGTTCTGGTGTTTGTTCTGTTTTATGTGTAGTTTCCTTTGCCGATTCTTACTTTCTTGAATTCTGCATCACTTAGAGTGATGTAGGAGTCCTTGTGAACTTTAACGGCCCCCTCCAGCATTTCTTCTTCGACGTCTGTCTCCTTATCCGTTGCTGAGTAGGTATATTTGTATGTTTTGTGGTGAATACCCTGAAATATCTCCTTGGGGGAGAGCTTCTATGGGTATGGGTTTACCTCACTCATGATTATTCTGAGGTCAATCTCCTCTTCGTCGTACTTTTAAGTACGCTTCAAGGTTTTTGACCTGCTTCTCGAGCTTACGGGGCTTTTGGTCGCCCTGTCATTGACCTCCTCAGCGTCAGACCCTGAAGACGACTGGCTCGTAAGGTTGCCTTCAGATTCCTTTATTTTTCTGGCTGCCATTCTCTTCCTCTTTTCTCGGCGCTTCTGTGCCTCTAGCCTCAGGTCAGTCCTGGTGAGGTTGGCTTTCGCAGTCGTGGTCTTCGCTTCTTTTGCCGGTTTCGGCACTCTATTTTCTTGGGGAAATAGATTCGCTGGTGCCTCGGTTGCCTCCTTTGCCTGAAATTGTAGCTGCAGCACGTCACCCGATGGCGGTTCGTCCAGAAACTACATCACAGCTATGCCATTCTTCTTCAGCATGAGATTGAGGGTCTTCGCGAACGTTCCCGGGTTCGTAAGATTATTCACGTGCGCAAATAGTATGCACGTGAGTATCTTCGTCGAATTCTCATTCTCAAGTTTGAGATAAGTCTTCGACGGCTGCTTTTCTGTGGCTATGAGTGGAGTAGTCCTTGTTGCTGCTTGAGCGTAAGAGTTGGAGCTTTTCGTGATTTCTTCGGTTTTCTTATTCCCTATGATTTCTTTCTTTTAGGGGCAGGACATGGCCATTGCCCCGTAGTTAAGTCCACAGTTTGGGCATCTCTCTGTCGTGGCATTGCACTCACTCTAACCGTGGCCTTTCCCGCTTCATTTGGAGCACGTGACAGATTGTTCTTTGCAATCTTTAGAGGCATGCTGCTCCATCTTGTAGCACCTGAAGCAAATCAGAAAGGGGGTAAACTCTTCTCTTTCAATTTGGTCTGCACAGACCCTGGCGTTGAAAAGTAGTAGCCCCCTTTGTTTTGCTATCTGTGCCATTTTCGTGTCAAGAAAAAGGACCTTAAACACGTGCTGGTAGTCCGTGTTGTCCCACTTATTTCGGAACTTTATAATTTTAACCCCCTTAGCCCATGACTGGTTCCCGTTTATTTCCTCCTTTATTTCCTCCTTGGTGTGCTGCCCGATCCATGGATCTAGTTGTCTGCACACCACGCTGCAGTGAGCCTGGATCTAAGGAAGGGGGGGTGCTATGTTGGAAGCCTATCTCGTTAAGGACCTTTTGTCCTTCCTTCGTCGTGAGCGTTTCCACATCTGCCTCTTTCTCGCAGAATGCTGAATAGCCAACTGGGGTATCTATCAGCCTCGGAATGCCCACGCTCAGCTTCTCAAAGACCGTGGCAAATACCGTTCTATGGTCCGGTTTGAGGTGCCCACCTGAAGTCCTTAACGGGACTCTCGTGGCTGGGTGGGCCGCCATTTTTGTACTTCTGCAGCCCCTCTGTTCGGGGGGGTGCAGATCTTCTCCGTTTTCCTGTTTCTTCTTATGTTTTTGCAGCCTTGGGTTTATGTATGAATGTGTACCGAGTGTATGATTATGTTTTTCGTTTTGTTTTTCCTTGAGGGAGAAGAGAGGCCCCCTCCACGTTCGCCGACCGCCTGGATGAAAATGAGAATTGCCTTTTAAATGGAAGATGATGATGGATGGGATGAATCCGGATGGGATCCTATCAGGGGTGTGATTGTATGGCTGACTTATTGACAACGCCGCCCCCCCGAGGGTTTTGAATCATGACCGCTCCCCAACATACCATAGAGACAGTTACATGTCCCTCTATGGTCCTGTAAGGGGCCTTTGCCGTAATTGGCACCGAAGGTTGCAGTCCGTCCCTTGTCCAGAATGTTTCTGACATTGTTCTGTACTGTGGGCTAATCCTCAAACCAGCTTCCTCCAATGCCCAAATTATGGCCAAGCAACTGCCTGACATAGTTGAGACGAAACATGAATGGCAATCTCACTTCACATCTGACGGCGGTTCACGCAGGAGGGTGGGCCGGGAACTTAAGCAGTCATCTGCTTAAGTGGGGCCGCTGTAAAGGGAAGATGGATTAGTAATGAGTGATGATGAAGATGACTGAGACACTTAGAGTATATTCTCTTTTTTAAAATCTGGTTCTAAAATTAGAACTCAGATTTTCGGAGGCTTGGGGAACAACCTCCCAAACCCTTTCTTCCTTTATCAAGCCAGGAGATGCGTGCTGCGAAGTAGTTCTGCCTAAGAATTCCGATCCGTCTCTCTTCTAATTTTGACAATGTGGTAGAGTATATATTCATTTTCTCTCTATCGATAAGCGTACCAAAATTGGCCAATCATGGCACAGGAAAATTTTAAGGGGAAAACTATATGTTACAAAAACGTATAGAACGGGGAGATTTTTATATCTAGATCGTCAAAGCCCTACAGGGGGCGCGAAGAAGGGGGCCCCAATAGAAGGCGGAGTGGACAGGACCGGCAGGTGGGCCCTGCTAGACATTTTTGTGTAGGTAGGGCAGACAAGGTGGAGATCGTCTTCCAGACGATCTTCTCTGACATCAAGGTTGCTTTGTGCAGACTTGTCGACCAATCGTATGGCTACATGGCCATATGCGATAGTAATCTCGATGTTGATAAACTGTTGAGCGTAGAATCCCGCGCAAAACTGCAAAGCATCGGCCTGTCCCCCAAGGTTCCGCCCCATGTGTCAGCTCAAAGATCGATCATCTGCCGCCGCCTCGATCCCTGGGTTGGGACACACAGTGCCGAAGAGATAAAAAGCGAGATTGAGGAAAAACAGTCCTGGGCCAAGGTTAACGAGGTGTACAAATTCAGGAACCGCGACGGTGGGGAGTACTCCAAGGCTTCAGAGTCGGGGCTGATTCTATTCTGCACCAAAATTGCGACATCGTGTATCGAGAGAGAGACCTTTGTCTCCGTGCAGGTGTGTTTCTCTTGCTACGCCCTCGAACAACACACGTCACAGGAATGTACTTTCCAGGGCAAGGTGTGCTCTGAGTGCGCCGGAAATGGACACACCTGGAAAGAATGTACCAACGGGGGAATGAAAAAATGCCTCAACTGCGCAGGCCCCCACCTAACACTGTCCATGTCGTGCCCTAAAAAGAAGGCACTGGTCGCTGACAAGAAAAGAAACCTTCAAGAAGAAAAGACCCGGAAAGCAAACACCACATATACCCAAGCGGCACAGAACCAGGACAAGGGCAAAACCCTACTTCAATTGGACCCAAACATGAATCTCGACTTGGTAATGTGCGTGATTCACGCACATTTCGTGAATATCGCGAAACCAGGAAGCTACGCGACAGAACTAAATAAAATGCTGACCCAGAACGGGATGAAACCCATGTGGATCCCCGATAATCCCCCCTCAAATGAACTCTACCAAATGCAAACGGGTGGCAAGCCCAGTACCGCAACTAGAACCCGATCGAAGTCTAGGGACCCTCGTCTGATCAGACGGGCTGAGAACACAACGGCTGAGGAGATGGTGACCGACCTACCGGCCCAGAATACGGACGCCCAAAAGGGGGCAATCCCCCGCCCCAAACCCACCAGAGATGACCAGACCACCCCACCTCCGAGAAGAACCACGGAGGTTAGCATGAAGATCTTTGCCTCCCTTCGTCACCTCTCCCAAGGACGGCTAAGTTAAAAGATATCGTAGAGGGTGTCTTAAGAGGCAAGTTTAAGTATGAATATGACAGCGAAAAAACGGAGGAAGAATTACTATCGGCCCCTCAAGGCGGGTAGTATTACGATCTGTCCGGAATCATGCTACAACCTGTCTCATGACCAGTTTAAAAAGAAAAGATCAGGAAGGGTGAGATCGCCGGCGCGCGCCGGAACAAGCAAAGGTCCAGAACGTTCAGACCGAATAACATGGATCATAACATCAGATTCATAAACAAAATTAAGATCTTCTCACTAAATGTCAATGGATGGGAATCCAAAAAAATCGTGTATAATAACATCATACGCGAAGTGGATCCCGACATCGTACTCATCTCGGAGCATGGCATTAGTTCGGATGCGAGTCCCATTAAGGTTTACAACTACGATGTCATAACAGCCAACCACTCCAACTCTAGATTTGATGGCGTCGCGATAGCAATCCGCTACGGCATCAGATTCAAAGAGATAGCAGATTTGGAAGAGTCGTACCTGGCAATTAAAGTCAAGACCACCTTCGACGACCTTGTCATCGCGGTGGGCTACCAGCCCCCAAGACGCCGGTACCTCCCCGTCCCCAACTTCATCAGGCTCTTCAGGAGAAACGCCTCGACCATCCTAATCGGCGATCTCAATGCCCGGTGCAGAGAGGCTGGCTACACCACTGGCTTCAATGGATCGGACGCAACTCTGAGCATGCTCATTGACCGAGATCTAGTACGCAGGGTCGGCCCAGACTTCCCCACGTATTTGACGAGAAGATCTTCGACGACTCCAGATATCGTCCTGGTAAACCCCAACTTCATACTGAACCACTCAACAGTACATGGCCCATACACCCCGTCGGACCATATCAGCATGGTCACTACAATCTCCACGTCCCCTATACAGGGGGAGGTCCCATCTCGAAGGTGTATGCCAAAAGCAGACTGGGAGGAATACCGCAGACTCCTGCAGGATTACCAGCTAGACAATCTGGACGGGTCAACATTGGAGGACATCGATAACCATCTGGACGCAATTATGTCAAGGATACTGGAAGCGGATAGAGCGACCATCCCCAGAGTCGGTTACAAGACTCTCCCAGTGCCGCGCTGGAATGACAGGATTAGACAGAAAAAGGACAGGCTGGACGAGCTGGTGGGCGAAAAAAGGACGGAACGGACTCACTGCGGACCGCTACTGGGAGCTCTGGAACCTCCGTCTGGAGCTTAAATTGCTCATAACAGAGCAGTCAAGTACGACCTGGGACAGGCTTGTGGATCAGATTGATGAGGAGGGAGATCCCAGGAAATTCTGGAACCAACTCAAGAAGCTGAGCGGCTCTATCCCCCCCAAAGCCAATATTAGCATCAGGGTCGATGGTGAGAAGATCTCGGACGACCTGGAGATTGAACGCCACTTCCGAGACCACTGGCAAAATAGGTTCTCGATCACGGAGGACGAAAATCTCGACCTCAATCAGGATTACGAGGATGAGATCCTGGCCAACTTGGAAGCTCGCGGGCCTGTCTTGACTCCCTTCGGTTTTGTTGATTTCACCAGACAAACGGAGGGGGAGGGTAGACCGTTTACCCACGATGAATTCGCGGCTGCTCTCAAGAGCTTTAAGCAGAAGGCCCCGGGCATCTCGGGCATTACCAGAGCTCACCTGATCGAAGCGCCAATAAACATCAGAATGGCGGTCCTGAGCCTTTTCAACGCTTGCCTAAACGCTGGCTACTTCCCCGACAGACTGAAGAGGGCTAAGATGATTTTTCTGCTGAAGCCGGGAAAGCCCAAAGGGGAGATTAAGAGTTATAGGCCAATCTCGCTCCTGGAGTTCTTGGGAAAGCTCCTTGAAAAACTAATGAACGACAGGCTAAGAGACTTCCTGGATGAAAATGAAGGGTACAACGCGCAGCAGCACGGTTTCAGGAGGCACCTGGAAACCGAAACGGCCATAGCCCTGTTGACGGAAAACATCGCCGTCACCAAGGCCGAAAACAGGAGGGTCGATTTGGTTCTTAGGGACGTGTCATCTGCCTTCGACAAAGTGTGGGTCCCCGGACTCAAAAAGAAGCTCTGCGATCTGAACATGACCACCAATGTCACCAGACTTCTTTGCGACTACCTTGAGGACCGCGAGGCGACCATTAGTATCAACAACACTATTGGTCCGCCATTCCCTATGGAAACCGGGGTGCCTCAAGGTGGGTGCCTGAGTACGACCCTATACACGATATATACCGGCGATCTCCCCCAGCCTACCCAGGACTATGCGAAAAACATCCAGTTAGCGGATGAAATCTCGCAATTAATTACTAGCGATTATCTCAACCCGATCGATATTGCTAACAGGACAGCCGGGGAAATAGACCACCTCAATGACTACGAGGCGTGCAATAAGATACGTACCAATGTGGAAAAATTCAAAGTTCTTCCCATTGGGCGCAAAAAGACGGCCGAAATCCTGGTCCGAGACGAGTTCTCCCCGTACTCGCGCGAAGCTCGCGTTCTCGGGTTGACGGTGACGTCATCTGGGTACAGTGCTCATGTGAACTCAAAAATTGTGCAAGCACGCCTTCGCCTAAGTCAATTATATAGATTTAAGAGACTCCCTCCGTAACAAAATAAAGCTGTACATGGCCTTAGTGTGACCCATCTTGCTATATCCCGCTATCCCGCTGCACCTGAAGAGTGCTACCCAGATAAGGAGGATGCAAGCGGTACAGAATCAAGCGCTCCGCTTCATCCTCGGGGTGACAAAATTGGATTTTATACCCTCGATAAGACTCCACGCCCTCGCGGGAGTGGAACCCCTGAATATGACCCTACACGAAAGAGCCAAATCAATTTGGACCAGGATCACCGAATGGACAAATGACGAATTAGGACAACCGAATTTCGACAACCTAGCGCGACCCTACAAACGCGGATTTGGAAGCAGCCGCCTGCGAACGCAGGAGGATGTTTTGCCGATATATCGATAAAGTGAACCTACCGGAAAATCAACCTTAAGCTAACAAATAAGGACAATGGGAACTATAGTTCACATGTTTTTTGATAAAAAAAAAAAGATCCGTAGTGAACATAAACCAAAAACGTATTAATAAAGATTTAAAAAGTAATGAAATAAACTCGAAAAATAATAAAACTTAAAACAAGTCAATACAAAAGATCCGAAGTGGACAAACCAAAATCGTAAACATGTGCAGTTGATAACCTACGAGCGAAACTCTAAGCTACACGCTTCAAGCCGCACAAATACAAAGGCTTGGACGCTATTTTAACAACATCAGTAAAAGCCTACGTATAAAGAAGACTACGTGAGGACGATGCCAGGAAAGCTGGCACACATTCCTTCGCCTTTACACTTTTTTTCTCTCTATAACCTCTCCTACTATCCCACATTTTTCCCATCTTTTACATTCAAATCAAATCAAATCTAGATCGTCAGATACAGCGATCGAATTTCTACGTGAGCTCTACCACCTAAGAGAAGTCTTAGCCAGCAAAGGAGGTAACGTTGAGGGCAAGTCACCTCCAGGACACTCCCGCTCACCAACGAATTTTTCTCGAGGACGAGATTTCACCATCTACAAGATACCCCCGGACCTAAATCGGACCTTAAGTCACCCCTGCCCCCCCCCGAATAAAAATACCTTTATTGCCTAGGCACGTCATTCTGATATGACGTGCTAACCCCCCCCCCCCCCCATCCCTGCTCCGCCGTGATGTCTGGCTCCGTGAACGTGACTCTACACATATAGCTTCGTTGCAACTATGCCGTTCTACTGAGAAAAGGCATAATTGAAAACTCTGGGGAAAGGAGGTCTGAGGCTTACCCCGCTGCGGAACCCAGAGGAAGAAGCAACCTGGTTTGGGATTCAGTTACAAACGTGCGGAGGCATAACAACTTACCCTGCAGCCACCGTCCAGGACCACAGAGGGAGACTCTTTCGTCTCTGTGAGATGTCGGACGTAACTGTTAAATAACCAAAACCCAATAGAGGGGGCGGCACCCCGACTGGAGTGAGTTGATTCTGGCTTTAGTCATCATTAGGTCCGCCATGTTTTTTTACACCCTCTGAGGTGCCCAACCAGGTCCATAAAATCATCCATCACTCTTGACCACATCCGAGTCATGTTCACGGGGTCCTCATCGGCGGGGCGGGGGCCTTCCCAAATCTAAGTAAAAAGCGTAAAGAATAAAAATGGCAAACACTTTACACCTTATCCTAACGAACACCACAGAACCAGCTCCCGACACAATCGACCACCACACATTGCTTAACCTAGCCTCCACCCACGACACACCAATAACCAACATAATCAAAATACGCACAGGCCACAAGCTCGTCTTCCGCTCACAGGAGGACGCGCTAACTTTCCACCAAAATGCCACCACTACACTCAACACACACAACCTGCAGACTAGACTCGCTGACGGTATCATGAAATTATACCAGATACGAGTCACAAGGACCAACCCTTTGTGGTTGGCCTTTACAAATGAGGACCTTCGCTCGCACCTCCGTCAGGAGTACGGGGAGGAGGTCATCAAGGACCTATACTTCAACAGGTCAAAAAACTGGGCAGTAATTACACTGTCCAGTGACAACACCAAAAACATGCTGCTAGACCAAGGCATCAAGGTCTGCGGCACCCTCACAAACCTTACACACATTGAAGAACAGCACAACGTAAGACCCACACAATGCCACTGGTGCTATAAAACCGGTCACAGCACTAACACATGCACTGCAGACCTAATCTGCTCCAAGTGCAGTGTAGTGGGGCACCACTACACGACCTGCACCTCCACCACAGCCCGCTGTGCAAACTGTGGCGGCGACCACGTTGCCGTCAACCCCAGGTGCCCTTACCTAGGTAAGGCACGCCACGACGCCGTGGAGGCCATCCGGCACCCACAACCAAACACACACACAACCAGACACCCCGCCCCCGCGCCCCTCCCCTCACTATGTCATTCGCCGCTGCTGCCAGCCCTACGCTGCCGGCTCCCCCTGCTCTACCCCCGACGCACCCCCCCCTGCAGCAACCACACCCCACCCAAACATCCCCCCCCCACCCCAGCTCATAACACTCAGAGACCCCCACTACTACCAACACCCACACACCACACTACCACCACCCCACCACTCTACACGCCCACCCCCACCCCACCCCACCCCAGCGACAACACAAAAACCAAACTATGTACACCTGGCTACCCTGCTCTCTGCGGTGGCAAAAGACATGTCGAGGGGTGACCCCCGACTATACGCGAATATCCTAAACACGCTATTCGCCTCCAACGGCATAGAGCAAATCACCTTCCCCGAGAAGGTGTTTGCTCTAATAGACGCACATACATCCAGACCTGCACTCCTCCCCACCCCGACGGGTACACACCCCTGCCCGTAGGGAACCACCGCCCCCACTCTCACCACGCTCTCCCCGCCGTCTGTCCTGTCCCTGCACCTTCCTTAGCCACTTCTCTAGCCCCCATTCACACAACCTATCCTCCTCGCGCTTCTTCCACCCCTCTATCAAAACCCCACCTACCTCCCACTGCCACCCCCCCCCCTCGCACCCATCTCCGCCTCCTCTCCCACAGCCTCCACTGTCACTCCAACCCCCTCGCAGTCCACTACACCCCGTGCCAACCCCACCCCCAAGCCCCATCCGCGTAGACAGGCACGGGACAAACAAACCCCCCTCTCTCCTGTCTTCACTCCTTCCTCGCTCCCTACTGCTTCCCCCTCCACTCCTTCTCAATCCTCCCCTTCTCAACACACCCCCTCTCACTCTACTCCTTCTCACTCCCCTCCTCCTCCGCCTTCCGCCCCTTCACCTAAGACTCCTTCCCCTTCAACCCCCCTTCCTTCAACTCCTTCTCCTCCGACTCCTTGCCCTTCTCCCTCCACCACCCCTCCGCCGTCCCTACCTCCTCTCTCCCCCGACACCCCTCCTCTCATAATCTGTACCTCCCCAACCACTTCCAGCCCTTCATTCTCCAGCTCTACACCGCCCACCTCCGTCACGAACTCCCCCCACCAAGACACCACCCCACCCAAAGCCACCACCTCTACAGAACACACTCCTCCACCCACTACGGCTCCCCCACCCAATAACACGGCCGTGCCTCACAAACACACATCAACACGAGTCAAGGTACTCGCCCCTCACGCCTCCTGGGCAATAACCAAGGAGAAGGGGACGATTCCTGGCAAATCAGCCTCCCGCACACTAAGACCACGACAATAGGTCGTATAAGTGTAATACAATTAAACGTACGCAGTTGGCACGGTATTCGCCATACGGTCGCCAACTGGGTATTCAACACACAAAGACCCGACATCATACTTCTGAACTCCACCAGCTTACACCCTCCCAACAACAGACTCCGCATTGCAGGCTATCACACATACGTATCCCCACAGGCGCGGCACCTAGGATCTGAGATCCTAGTAAAGCGCAACATACACCACTCCCTCGTCAACACACGCGAAACCTCCTTTCTAGCCTGCAAAATCGACACAAGCTCTGGCCCCATAATAGTGGCCACACATTACAGACAACCACGAATACAGCTAAACTTAGAAGTCCCACTCCGGGCCCTTTCAAACTACAACCTACCTATCTTCTTTGCGAGGGACCTCAACGCTTTTCACCCGACACTCCTTTCCAACAATACGAACAATGCGAGTAGTTACTTGGCCGGTGCCTTGCGGCGTTACCGCTGTGAACACATCGGCCCTGCCTTCCTCACGTTCTTCGGCCCATGCGGGGGCACCACATCCCCGGATGTGGTCTTCCATAACGACCACGCCACACGATTCTACACTCACATTGCACCCGGTCCCCGCGTACTATCAGACCACATACCAATATGCCTTCTCATATCCACATCCCCCATACTCATCCCCACATCACCTATATACGATTACAAAAACACAAACTGGGCTGAATTCAGGAGCCACATATCCACAAACACACCACATAACCTTGACCTGGAGAACACCAATCCAGGACAAATAGACCACCACTGGTGCTCACTCTTAGACACCATCACCACCGCACGTAATCTACACTCACCACGCAAAAACTACACCTGCTTAAAACACTTCACATTTTCAATACACACACAGAGACTTATCACACAGTACAACAACCACTACACCAGAGGCCCACGACAAGAGAACATCAACAAACTACGTGCCCGCATCCTTCAATGCGTGCAGCTAGATAGGAACCGGCAGTGGCGTGAGGTCGTCCGCATCGCGGATGACACCCGTTGCATGAACCCTTCCTTCTTCTGGCGGCACGTGAAAAGGATGCTGGGTACGGAACCATCCAAAACAATAACAGTGAAAATAAACAACCACACACTCACAGACACCAATGACATCTTTGACGCATTCAGGTCCCACTGGGACACAGTACACACCCACAACCCACCAAAACCACATGCGCAGGAGCACTTCCAAGACATTCAGGAATGGTGCCGGACTCATGCTCACGAGCTGAGGCCTGCCCCCCTGATACGTATGGAGGTGCTCGACTATACGACCACACTTACCACTCCAATCACCGTCGAGGAAACAAAACACTAAATAAAATCGACACCAAAACGCGCCCCCGGCCCCTCCGGCCTACCAGCCACACTAATACATAACCTCCCCGCAGACATATACCCCACACTCACACATCTATTCAATGCCTCTCTAGCCTCAGGCCACTTCCCTAAAATATTCAAAGTCTCTCACAATATACTCCTTCATAAACAACACAAAGACCCCAAACACCCAAACTATTACAGGCCTATTGCTCTATTAGAGCACCTAGGCAAAATACTCGAACGAATGGTCAACTTCCGCCTATGGGAGTTCCTGAAATAAAGGGACTGGTTCTCCCCCCATCAATACGGGTTCAGGAGAGGCAGGTCCACTCAGGCGGCCGTGACCATCGTACACGACAGAATACAGAAGAAATGACAAATACACCAAAAGACTCTCTCCGTCAGTAAGGACGTGGAGAAAGCCTTTGACAAGGTGTGGCACGAGGGACTGCGTTGGAAACTCGCCAACAACACGGAGTTACCTCTCTGCACCAGAAGGCTCCTCTCACACTACCTCACTGGACGGCGCTGCCACATCAGATACAACAACACCCTTTCAAGACCCTTCACACCACGCTCAGGCGTTCCTCAAGGAAGCGTTGTGGCACCCACACTCTACATTATGTTCACAAACGACACCCCACGCCCACCAGAAAACTGCGTTCACACATACATAGTGGCCTACGCCGACGACAAGACCATTCTCGTCAGCGGCCGGGCCCCCGAAGAAATCGCGCTCCACGCACAAAGAATACTTGACGAGAAGACAGACTACGAGGACAAATGGCTGATTGCCACGAATCCTCAGAAGACACAGATGACACTCTACGGCGCTAGAGATCACTTCATGCACAACCTACAAATCTACTCACACACACCAAACATGATCCACCAAAACCCAACAAGGCTCGCATACACACAGTGCAGCAAAATCCTGGGGGTAACATTCGACAAATCCCTCAGGTTCAACTTACACCAGAACATAATACAAGCAAGAGCCTCACGTACAAACGCATCGCTGGGTAGGTTCTACCCAGCGAGTAAAAAACTATAACTACACTTATACAAAGCACTCGTGCGTCCCATTCTCACGTACGCCCCACTGTCACTCGTAGCTTCGAGCGACACCTGGAAGCGAAAGGCTCAGCGCATTCAGAACTCTGCTCTGAAGCACGCTTGCCGTTCGCCGCTGTACTCGAGAATGGACGCACTACACAACAACAACAAACTAACTCCTCTCAACACCTACTCTCACACCAGACTTACAAAACAACTCGGAAAACTCACCACAGACCCACTTTACACCTCGCTACATGTAAGAAGGTACGCGATGGCGCCGCGATATCCCGCGGCCCACGAACACCTGCCACCCGTACCATTCTTCGCATAAAAACCCATAAGGCATCGTGAATAACGCGTTTTCGGATGGACTGTCAGCCTCCCCCCCCTGACTTGCCCTTAACCCTCGCCTAGTCAATTACCACATAACCTACACCCTCATAACAACACCTCGCTTCGGTGTATAGCCACCGACCTATCTACTCTCGCTGTCGCTTTCTTAATTATTTTCCGCAACGCTCCTCTCTGACTACCTGACTGCCGTGTTACAGCAGTCCCTCTCTGTTCTTTCTATACACAAATTGATTGATTGATTATCTAGATCTTAGGTAAAGAAGGCAATGGCAAAGGAGGTCAGGGAACGGCACATGAAAAAATTTTAGAAGGGAAAACTATGCGTTACAAGAACGTATATAACGGGGACGGTGAGATTTTAAATCTAAATTTTAGTTAAAGGGGTGGCATTGTTAAATGGAAGACGGAAAACGGGGAAACTATGCGCTACAAACGGAATTAAGTGTCAATGCATGTTTCTTCTAATGGTGCTTAACTCGGGGACGTCGAGATGTTGGGTGTACTGTCTCTGGCTGGAGCTGCACGTTGATTGACAGTTTTCTTGCTTGTATAATTACGGCTCCGGCCATTCTTAACCTTCGTTGATCTTTCAACCTAATGACGATCGAGGTGTTCTTAGTTAGCTCCTTGCGTTTCAAGACAGTTCCATGGGAGTGAAAGTGCCTTTTTATCGCTCCGTCTTGAAGGTGGGCTATCAATCGCCTTGATAGGGTTGTGGAGGTTACACCAATATACTTAGAGTTGTGGTGTTTGAATTCACCGATTTTGCACGAAAGTTCGTACTTGACGTTGGTCTCCTATGGCTCACCTATAGGCGGAAGGCAGCTATTATTCATTATGCAGCTGCTCGTTTTTTTGGTTTTGTAGAATAAAATTAGGTTAATATTTGTATTCGTGTCGATTGGTGTCACGTTCCGGTAGCCTGTGTTCATGTGACTTTTGTAATAAAGGTCGATATTGGTTTTCTTTGGGGTATACTGGACGGTAGTACTGGTGGCCAAATCCATTTTTTTTTTTTCATAAGTTCGTCAATGGATAGTTGTAGATAGCCATTGTTGATGAGAACTCGGGATACCCTCTTTAGTTCAAGGTCAACGGCCGCCCACGAGGATGAATGGGAGATAGCCCTGTTGACTAAGGTGTTAATGACTGATCTCTTATATCTTTTCGGACACTCCGAAGAGCCGCTTAAGCAGAACCCCCTATTCGTAGCTTTGACTTATAACTCTGTTACAAATTTAGAGTCTTGGGCACTTATTCGGATATTCAGGAAGGGAAGTGATCCTTTATCTCCCATTTCGTGGGTGAAGTTTAGGCACGATTAGTTCTTAAATGTTTCTACGAGGTCGTTCACTTGGTTGAAGTTATCTGTGTTCAGGAAAATATCGTCGATATATCGCGCGTAGATGGGAGGCTTTGGTGTTATATTGTTTTTGAAAATCCTGTTCAAGTGAGCGTATCTAGAAATTGGCAAAGAGGACACAAAGAGATGACCCCATCGCGACGCTATGGGATCACGATTATATATATATAATCGTTTTGCACTTTTCCTTTGTGAGTGTATCTGCATAACTGACTCACGTGCACTTTGCGAGCTTTTTAATATAAGTATATATAAATATATACTTTCAGCTATTCTGGGAGATAGCTATGCTTTACAACCTAGTGTTTTTGTGCAAATTAAAAAACAGCTTTGTACAAAATAAAAAAACCTACGATTTGGAATTAAAACTACTATCACCACGTTTGACAGCAATCAAAAACAGGCGAGATGGGAGACTGTCTTAGAGGTGTGCATGTAAAGCTTGTGAATATGTGGCGCATAGTTTCTTCACTAATCGAGATGCTATACTACACAACACCCAATGACTCTAAATGGCCAATGGTGCGATAAAGAGATGGATAGCTGTATGGTACATATGTTAAATAGGGCATGAATAGGTGGGTTTATATGGTCGTTGTTGAATGCCACTTCCGCTTTTTTGTTGCTGCGTGATGATGGTGAGTGCTTATTTTCTTTGCATGATTATCTACTAGTTTCCTGGATGTACTTTTTTATTCTCCATCATTTAATGTTATATGCCTTCTTTTTAATACACCTTCCTTTTCCCCACTCCTCCCTTTTCATTTTATTGCTCCGTCTGGATTAATTTTAATACTTTTTTTACTTCTTTGTCTTTTTGTCTCTTTTATTCATATATTTAATTGGTCTTTTCTCTCTTAATCCTATAAGTTCTATATGTTCGTATCTCTACACCAGCTCACTCACGATTTTATATTCCGTTCACAAATCTATTGCCAATCATGAATCTTATATGCCCATACTATTTCAAAATATAGTCAGTCATAACACCATCTTAACTTTTCTTGGCACCAAACCTTCCATTTCCCCAATCGTTCGTCAAAGTAGCGTTAGATAAACTGGACCATTTAAGGTTAAGGTAAGTTCTCAAAATTTCTTACTTATCAGGGAATGTACACATTAATGAGTATTTCTCAGAGCGTGAAAAATTGGGTTAATAACAAAAACTATAACCCCTCTATCTCTTTTTATTGCTTCACTTTTCTCTCTAGTTTTCATTCTGTGCTTAGCTATCTTAGCTATTATGACTGGAGGCCTTTTTTTTGGCCTCCACTTTGTGACTCTGTATTTTTTTATTTCTTTTCTTCTTTTTTACCGAAACTTTAGCATAGATTTCGCGATTCCAGCCATTCGAATAACGAGATTTGAAATCGTGCACCTTTATTCTCGATTATTTTCTCGATGATTTTTTTACCTTCCATTCATTCTTTAGATTATTTTTCATTTCTTCACCTGGTATTTGGCCACTTGAGTAAATAGGCCCTAATCCCTATTCTTTTTCACTAAGGTTCTTTAACTAAACCCAGGTTTTTCTATCGTTAGTTACACTTGCTTCATCTATGTTCCAAAGAGAAAATTACCTTTTCCCTTCACATATTTTTTCCATAAAATTTTCTCTATTATTGTATGAAGAGATATACTTTCATTATTCCCCTGTAAGTGATTTCTCCTTAAAGCTGTAAGACTTGACTTATGAATGATGCAAAACTTCCAGTCCCCTTTCCTCAATCGTCTCAAACGAAACTAAGCCTACCATGGCTATACTCCCTGAAGACATATCAATTTCACACGTTTTCCACACTTTTGGACAAGTTTCATCTCATAACTCTTATAGCAGGCACATAATCTTTCAGCCCTGACCTTATAGTACTTCCTAGCTGGGGCTGGATCGTGGAAAGTCCCCCCTTACATGGCTACGGTTGTAGGTAGTGAGCTTTACCACGCTCGATCTCTTTCCACCATTTTTCATTTTAATCTTTCTTTTATTCTTGAGAATGGATAAAAGAGATAGCAGGGGCAACCAAGCTGCAGATTACATCTGGAGCATTGTTAGTCCGTCGATCCTAAGAAGAGAGACGAAAGGCAAAGTAGCTTCCATTCATGGCAATACCATTAGGTAGAGAATCCTGCATTGGATGAGCCATAATTCCGACTAAAGAAGAGTCCACGACACTGCGCGTTCGTGTGCGTATAAATATGTACGCACGCGTGCGCGCATAAATATGTGTGCTCGCTACTGGACAACCAAGCATCTCTGTAACCGACTATATACATATCGGTATTTCTGGATGTGCCACTCTTTCTCTCTCTCATCCCAATCTACAAACCTCTTTATTCCCTTATCTGTCTTCAGTGTGTCCTTCGTCTACCTATTTCAATTCTTCCTTATCTCCTTCTCCCTTTCTTTCCCCCACATGGGGGAAGAGAAAGAAAGAACTTTACACTCATCCTCTTTTTTTTTGTTTATAAACTTACTTTCCCCAGCCATACCTCCTTCACTTCCCCTTTCTTTCTCCTTTCAAACTCTATCCATTTTACGCCGTGCCCAAGGTGGAGACGCCATGCCGATGGGCTGCAAGTCCACTAAGCGTGAGGAGTGGCCCCAAATGGCGGCAGCAGCCTCTGTCGGCCCCGTACTTACCCCTAGCAGAGCGGGATACTGAGTTGGGTGATTAGCGTATGCATCACATGGAATAAATAGGGTGACCAGGGCGAATAATGAAGATAAGGAAAAACAATTGCCCTCTAATTTCCCTTGTAAAATCAACGGAGTCGCCCTCGTGCAGCTCCACCCCAAAAAATGGAGGACCGCCCACTGGGGTTTTGCAGGAGACCCTCCAATATTCTTCAGCCGGAGAAGAGGTTTACTACTCTCCTTTGCCTATGGGTGTAAGGGACTCCTTCTCACTAGCGGCAGTG
The DNA here is from genome assembly GCA_963969495.1 of Ceratothoa steindachneri. NCBI lineage: Eukaryota > Metazoa > Arthropoda > Malacostraca > Isopoda > Cymothoidae > Ceratothoa > Ceratothoa steindachneri. The sequence goes on along the minus strand of OZ018318.1, from coordinate 94,561,312 downwards.
TCCCCTTTACTTTCTAAGGGGACTGCCAAGAAAGGCAGGCGGCCCATGATATAATTGAATGCTCCGGGTGGGAGCGGCACGATAGGGCCGACTCCTTTAGAGAAAAGAACGAAGATATGGCCTTCGACTCCTTTGCTCTAAAGACCTTTATGCTTGGACATTCAGCTTAGAGGGGAAAACCGTACGTAGCCCATTTTTTTTCCCGACCAAAGACACTATGGTACACAATAGCACCTGTGATTTCCTAGGAGAAGGATGGCTATATGTAGTTCCTTCTAAGATGGAAATGATCCCTGAGGTATCCTAGCCCTTTCATTGGGGTGGACCTGGGCTCGATGCCAAGCACCAAACCCGAGTCCCTCCCTGTGCGAGGTTATCCTCAGATGGCTCGGCTCTCCAAGACTTGCTGATAATGGCCCATCTGGCCTGGAGGCTCCTGCCCGCTGAAGAGAGAAGAGAGTTCATTCCCCTCCCTCCTCTCCTAAAAAGAAAAAAAAATAGAAAAAAGGACAAAAAGGACTCGAGGCTCTTCTCCATCCGCTGGGGCCGCGGGGACGAATGGGTCTGCTGAGTTTCGGTAAGCGCCTAGGCCAAGATCGAAACCACCGGTCCCGTTGTTTCCTCGGGTGGGAAGTTCCAGACGAGGACCAGAACTGCGCAGAGCTGTGTCTCGTATACGTTGGGGGCCCTCATTCAAAAACTACCTGGCGTTTTCAAGCCCGTTGGATTCAAACGCTTCCTCGTTATACGCTCCCCTGATGACAGCATGTTGGCTAAGGTCAACATGATCCGTTAGAGCAGATCCTTAGATAGCGTTATTGGTAGAGAGCCGAAGGTGATGCGTTTCTCGGACGGTAGCATTCTGACGAACCCTCCGAGGCGGCCATGATTAGTGCACTAGTATGGCCGGTGAGTATGAATCTCCACTCTACCATGAACTTTGTCAAAGGACTAGTTTATGCGAAGAAACTCGAGGAATACTACATAGAGGACATCACCCTAGAGCTGGCCGACCCTGGAGCAGTCAAGGTCGAACGTGTGATAAGAAAACAGGAAGAGGCCTCGAGACCCATCCCTACACTCGTCATCAGGTTCGACTGTGATAAGCTCTCGGAGTCTGTGCGTGCCTGCTGCTAGAGCTACCGCGTGAAGGCATTTTTGCCATTACCGCGGAGGTGCTATTACGGTAACCGCTTCGGTTATATTAATTGCTCTTGTAGGCGCGCAAATTCATGGATAGCCGAAGTTTGCGTACGTTGCCCCAATGCCGCCTACGAAAAGTCCAAGTCATTTTTGACCAAGAGTATCAATTGTGGAGAGCCGCATCCCGCTTCCTCGAAGCAATGTGGTGAGTATCTTTTTGAGAACGAAATCCTGCCCGTTCAGGCCCAGAATTGTCTATCATTTTGCGAGGCTAAGGACTTGGTGTTGGAGCACAGGTCTCTGCTTCAATACTAAGAAAGACACCCTCTGCTCCTGGCCCCTCCAGGCCTATGATGGATGGATGGATGGATTATTTACAAGTCCCTTGGTGCTCACTGCGAGGTGATTGCACCGTAATTTGTTTTGTAGTAGAAGTTTTAAACACCAGTTATAAAAGTTGTGTCTGATATCATGAGGTTGTGATTATGCAGTGATGATTGAAGTACTAAATGAATAAATGGTATGGTAATGTGTTAAAATAATTAAAATTCATTAAAATTTAGATCGTGTACTGAAGACGAATCTATAGCTTCTTCAATAGTCCCGTCTCCTCGAGGTAGCGGATGATTCCGCTGCCAGGGCGGATATTTTCAGCCGTTAGTGCAAATCTTAGGATATCGAGGGTACCCCCACCATCAATGGGTATGTATCTTCGTCGGAGTTCTCCATAGGTTGGGCATTCCGCGATGAGATGTGCAATTGTGAGGGGTAGAATGCAATCTTCACAGTAGGGGGGATAGCCTTTCTCCATTAGGTATCCATGTGTGAGTAGTGAATGTCCGATGCGTAATCTGCATACGGATACCTCTTGCCGGCGGGTAAGTTCTCGAGGCTTCCATGGCGATAACTTTTGGAAAATGTGTCGCATCTTATTTTGTCCGTATAAATCTGCCCATCTGGCCATCCAGTTTTCCCGAATGGCGGCCTTTATTGAAATGATGTAGTCCTCATATGGTATTGGGATGTCATTGGGCCTGATTGGACGAAGGGCGGCATTTTTTGCCGCTCTATCAGCTTGCTCATTTCCAGCTACCCCTACGTGTGCTGGGACCCAGCAAAAGGAAATTTTCTTTCTTTCGCATGCTGCTCTATATACGTAGTTTCTTATTTCTAACAGAATTGGATGGATGTCTGTCATTCGTTCTAATGTTTGTAGGCTGCTGAAGGAGTCGGTGAAGATTGTGAATTCATCTGATGTTGGGTTATTGTATGCCCAATGTACTGCATGTTTTAAGGCATAGCACTCGGCACTGAAGATTGATAATGTTTGGGGTAGTTTTTCAGAGAACGTGTAGTTATTTGATATCACCGAAAATCCTGTTCCGTCTATGAATTTTGATCCGTCGGTGTATATATGTATACCCATATGTGTTGCTGCGTGAGTAAGGAATTGAATTTTCTCTCCCAGGGGAGTAGTTGTTGATTGTTTTATTATGTTACCATGGCATATCTTTAAAGTTGATTTCCAAAATGGAATATCTGGGAAAGCAAGTGGATGGATGGGGTTCATCGTTACTCCGATTTCCTCCATCCATAGTCGCACTCTACTTCCAAATGGTCGTGGGAGAGTTAGGCGTATTGTAAAAATATTATCCATTTGGTCATTCATGATGGCGGTCGAAGTCGGCGATGTTGGGAGTCGCTGAATGCGGCTAAAGAGGCGTAGAGAGAGTTCCATCCTACGGAGGTCTAGTGGTGTCTCCCCGGTATCGCATTGTAGGCTCGGTATGGGTGATGATCGGAAGGCTCCGGTAGCCATGCGGAGACATTCATTCGCCACAGTGTTGATGAGTGCAAGGCGCCTCTTGGAAGTAGAGGAGTAGATCTCGCATCCGTAGTCCAGTTTGGGTCGCACTAAAGAGCGGTAGAGAGTCAGAAGTGTTTCGCGATCAGCTCCCCAGTCGTGGCGTGATACTCTACGTAGGACGTTCATTTCTTTCTTACAAGAGTTTTTAATGCTTCTTATATGTGGTTCCCATGTCAACCTTCTGTCAAATGTTAGCCCTAGGAATTTATAGCTCTCAACGACTGCAATCCTCTTTTGGTATAGGTATAGGTCAGGTTCCCTAATACATCTTCTACGACGGCAGAAGTGGACCACTTTGGTCTTTTCAGCTGAGAATTGGTAGCCATGGGTAGTAGACCATCTCGTGATGTTGTTGATGGCGATCTGGAGGCGACGTTCTATTGTTGCCATTTCGGAACCTGCTAGGGAGATAGAGAAGTCATCTACATAAAGGTTGGCTTTAATGTCTTGATGGAGGTTTTGTGAGATATCATTAATTCCTATAGCAAACAGGGGTACGCTTAAGACGCTGCCTTGTGGAACGCCTTCTTCTTGTATAAATGATTTGGATTTCGTTCTACCTAATCTTACAGAGAAGGTGCGGTTGGTTAGGAAATTTTGGATGAAAATTGGTAGTTGTCCGCGTAATCCGAGGTTATGGAGGGCTTTTAAGATGGCATAACGCCATGATGTATCATATGCCTTGTTGAGGTCGAAGAAAACAGCCACTACGTGCTGTTTCCTGGCGAATGCGTTACATATCGCCGATTCCAGACGGATAAGGGCATCCGTGGTCGAGTGAAATTTTCGGAATCCGCACTGCGATGGGGATATGCTGGATTTCGTTTCAAGGAACCATGTTAAGCGTACGTTCACCATTTTTTCCATGAGCTTACATATGCAGGAGGTTAGAGCGATTGGGCGGTAGTTTTGGGGACTGGTTGGGTCTTTTCCTGGTTTCCGGAAAGCTAGAACTGTAGCCCTTCTCCAGGTGTCTGGGAAGGCATTTTCCATCCATATTTTATTGAATATATCTAAGAGGAAGCGTTTACCCCCTTCCCCTAGGTGGCGTAGCATTGCATAAGGTATATTGTCTGGGCCTGGAGCAGTGTCTCTACATGATGCAAGAGCTGTATCGAACTCTTTTTTGCTGAATTCTTCGTTGTAACATTTGTACTCTTTTGATGCGAAGTTTAGAGGTGAGCACTCCTTCTCCAACCGGTATTGGGCGAACTCGGGGGTTGTGTTCGCTCTACTTGATATTTTGGCGAAGTGAGTCGCTAGCGTGTCTGCTACATCGATTGGGTTTAAGATAGTGTTTCCATTTATCCGAAGTACGTTGGTAGGGTCTCGGCTGGGTTTACCTAGCATCCCTCGGATTTTGCTCCATGTGCGGTGTATGGGGGTTTTAGAGTTTATCGTCGAGACATAAGCTCTCCATGATTTCCGGCGGCTTTGCTTAAGTATGTATCTATATTTAGCTCTCTTTTTATTAAATTCCATTTTAGTCGTCGGATTTGGCCATCGTTTGTATGTTCGGTAGGCTTTCCTTTGTTCTTTCAGTGCGGCAGAACATTCTGGGCTCCACCATGGAGTAGATCTCTGACTGGGTTGTCCTGAGCTGGTTGCAATGGATGTTTTACCTGCTTGATATATAATGGATGTAAAGATTTCCAGCGCTTCCTCCGTCTCCGGGATGTCATCAACTTGGATATCAGTGATTTTGTTGAATTTTATCCAGTTTGCTTGGTCCAGTCTCCATCGTGGTATACCCGAGGTGGGTAAACCCTCGTCTGAGGAAAGGATGATCGGGTAATGGTCGCTTCCTTTTAGGTCATCCAAGATTCTCCATTCAAAGTCCGCTGTGATGTCGGGTGAGCAGAGGGCCAGATCTAATGCTGATAGGGTACCTGTTTGTATGTTAAATCTAGTACCTTCGCCCTGGTTCATGATTCCAAGTTGCTGGTTTTCAATTAGCTTTGATAGCTCATTTCCTCTGGCGTTGCATATTCTGTCGCCCCACTCAATATGACGACTGTTAAAGTCCCCCATTATAATGAATGGAGTTGATAGTTGCGAGATCAAGTCTCGTAAGGCGGTGACTGGAAGGGGTCCTGTGGGTGGGAGGTAGACATTTGCGATCGTGTATCGTTTCTTGATGTACATGGTCACGGCGATTGTTTCCAAAGGTGAATTTAATCTGATGGGTAATGTGGGGACATTTTGATGGATGTATATGGCACAGCCGCCGGATGTGCTGCCATCATTTGGTATTGAGGTGGTTACGCAACTGTAATTCGGTAGCTTTCGTGGTGGATGTATTCCCAACATGGTTTCCTGGAGACAGACGCAGGCGGGGGTCTCGTCCGCTACAAGAAGCCTTAATTCTTCCCAGTTGGCTCTGATTCCGCGGATATTCCACTGGATTATTTTCATTATTCTTTTGGTTTGGTTCGAGAAGTGAGCAATTTGGTTTTTGCGGAGGTCGTGGTGCCCATTGGTTTATTAGGGCCCTGTGGCCACTGGAGTCTGGTGAGGACTGGTCTTTGAGGTTTTGGTTCTTCTTTGTCACCGTTTTTCTTCTTTGTGTCTTGGGTATCTACTGTTAGAGGCGGTGTTGGTGTTCCGTCAATAATAGGAGGACGGATTATCTTTTTTTTGGCTTCTGTTGGTGGGTGAGGGAGGTGGCTCGTTGGAGGTATGGTTCGAGCTTCAATTTGTTTGGTGGGGACGAAGTCTGTTCCACGTGGGTCTTGGGTCTCTTTTTCCTCTTCTACCTTCTCTTCGTAGATGATGTCAGTGGTAGGCATTTTTATTGGTGGTGGCAAAACGCTGTCACGGGGTGACCGAGGTTGTGGGCAGACGATCTCTGGTATAACCTGAGTGTCCATTTGTTCGGGGTGGGGGTCGTTGTGCTTCGGGATTTGCTGTGGTTGCGATTTTAGGTTTACCTCTCTGCTAGGGATGGGGTTTAGCATCGAGGTATCGGGTGCAGGTGCCTCGCGATGCGGCAACTGCTTTTGGGGGGGCGGGGGAGATGGTCGATTGTCGACCATATGCGTGGAGTTGGGGAGTTTAATATTCGGGGCCTGTGGTGCAGGCTCCTCGGGAAGGGGCGGTTGAGTTCTTGCTTTAACCCCGTGGTATGGGGGTCTGGTCACTCTGCTCATTTCAACTACAGAGGCATAAGAGTTTCCTCTGGTTCCTATAGAGGTTTGTGCCTTTTCTCTGGCGTCTCTAAAGTTTAGTCTTTCTTTTTCACGTATGGATGCTACTTCTTCTTCGAATTTGTAGACATTACATTTTTTGCTTGATGCTGGGTGGGGCTCTCCACAGTTTACACATTTCGTTGGGCAATTTTCGATTTGTTCAGGGTGTAGTGCATTTGCGAAGTTGACGCAGGTGGGCGCAAAGCCCTGATTCTTGCGACGACATGTGTTTGTAGAGTGCCCAAAAGTTTGGCAGTAGTAGCATCTTCTGGGGCTAGGTTTAAATTCTTTAACCGTGAAGCGGCGCCATCCTAAATATATATATTTTGGTAGGATATCTAGGTCAAATGAGACGAAGTAAGTGTTCGTTGGTATCTTGCTGTTGTTGATAGTTTTATGTACTCTGTGTACTTGAGTGACAGAGTACTCGCTTAATTCTTCAATTAATTCCGCTTCTGAGTATTGGGCGAAGTCTGGTTCTATTATTACGCCTTTACGCATGTTAAAGGAGGGATGTGGTGTTACTATTACCTTATCTCCTGCCAGTTCTTTTAATAATAAGGTTTTTTCCGCTTGCTCTTTTGTTTTAACTTCGACTAGTATACTACCATCTGATTGAGGCGAGAGAGGTGGAAATTGTGATCTGGGAAGTTGAAATAGTTTTTGGAAATCTTTACTCTGTTTCACCATGCATGTCTTCATTAGGTTTGTTTGTTGGCTTTCTGGTTTTATTAGGTAAAATCTTCTGAAAGATCGATCAAAAAATTGTCCTGGGAGTACCTGCAGTGAGAGCAGTTCAGGTAGCGTTTTGGTGGATCGTCCTGGACCTGCTGCTTGCTGGGAGTTTGAAACTTCCGGCGGATTTCTTACCGACTTTGTTCGTTTTTGCGGTGGTTAATTTTGATTTCCTGAGACTTTGCTCGTTTCTATGCAATTTTCTTCTATCTGTGCAGTTGTTTTGGGGGGCGATCTTGTTGTTAAAGTTCTCCCACCAGTTTTATCCACGTCTTGTGTTCTTTTCTTTCCTCGAGTTAGTAGGTTTGTATCCATTTTCTTCGATAGATTGGGAAGTAAATGGGGTGGGGAAAGAGGAGGGGATGCGCAGCTTAAGACATTCTTTGCTGGTTTCATTGGGTTTTTTTAAGAGGGGTTTGTTAAAGAATTTGTTGGAACATGAACAGGAATCTACCGCCCGCGAAAGTACCGTCTTGCCAGATCCACTAAACGAGTTGATAGGAGACTCTAGAGAAAGGCCTATTGCTTGGTTTCCATTAACCCCGCGAATGCCCATTGGCGCAGACAACGGGCCGGTTCTAAACGACGCAGTCGGCGTGTAGGCGCGGGCGCGGGGCCAATTACAGAGGTGGCCATGGACTTCACCGCCAGGTGACCTCAGGGTAAGCCTGGCGGACCATGCAGGATATACCTGGTGGGTCTTAACCCTTTCCTAGTCCACCCTGGCCACGGCCCGGTCCCGCGAACCGAACGCCAACTGTGAAGTTTTACCCCTTCTTGGTGGCCAAAAAAAATGGGGGGGGGGAGGGGATGGTTTGGTAGCCGCCAATATTTCGCAGGTATTGCTGGGGGGGATCAAGCCAGGACAGACTCCCGAGAATCAGACCTCTCGCCGCCTGGAACTAGCACAGGCTCGAACGCGAGTTAGAGAAGTCCAATCCCATCGGAACAAAGACTTTGAAGAGAGGGAGTAGTAGAGTTGGGAAAGAAATTGCCAGATAAGTCTAAAGGGTTGTTAGCAGAAAGGGGAGAAGTGGCTAGGCTGGGGCCGGACGGGGCGCTGATGCCCGTCAGCACGGCGGCCAAGAAGGCAAATCGCCGCGCTCTCTACGGGGTGCCTACCATGGCTAACGAGCGACATCTGCCCGGGTTTGAAGTCAGAGTTGTCCCTCTCCTAGGTGGAATGTCAACCAAGACTATGAGCTCCACCTGCCCAGCCAGGTTATACCGCCAGGCACTCGGTCGTTGGACACAATTTCTGTATAAGCAGGGGCACCACGAGCAGGTAATGCGCCAACAATTAGGGTGCAGAGGCTAAGTAGCCTTAAAGGCTATATATTGCGCATGCAGCCCCGAAACCCCCTCCAGGCCTATGAGCACGGTCGTTTCCACGCGCATTCGGAACCCTTCTGTAGTTTCTACCCACCCCGTGCAAGGCCCTGGTAAATCTAGCGGCAAAAAGGGTCCACACCCAGCCCCGGGTAAAACCATGCTCCGCTCTTTTCCCCTAGCGGGACCATTTTCCGTAAGGCAAAACGACTGAGCGCCTCCACCGAGTCTTTAAACTCGCAGGAGGCAACACCCCTGAAGTTTGTCGCGAGGCCATCTTCCGGGCTTCCAAAAGCTTCACCCGGAAAGGAGGACACCAATAGAGTAGCCTCGGCTCCTTCGACCACACCCAGTGGCAGGCTAGGTGGGGCAGAGACGATGGATCCTCTAAAGGAGGGACATCCACTTCCAAAGCCCCCTCGCTCGCCTAAACTTCCGAGGCGAAGGGAGAAAAAGCCTCGCATGACGAGCTAAACCTCCATTGGTAATTTCTCAAAGGCGATAGGGCCTTCAGCGGCTTGTCTGGCCTACGGCGCCTGAAGTTAGGCCTTCGGGAAGCGTACAGCCATTGCCGTGAGGGCCCCCGCATCTCTCCGAGCTAGGCCTGGAAGGCATATACATTTAATGGAGTTGCTGCGGACTCTGCCAAATGGGACCAGCATTTTGCAGGAGATCATTCTAGGCGCGTACACCCCACCCACTCTCCCATGATATATGGATTATGCCAACCCACCACCAGGAGATGCAGGTCGGGCAGAGAAAAGCGTCATTTACATCAGGCATGAAGTCTCCCTTCTTCTCTTTGCTTTAGATACCTCCTTTCAGGCAATATTTGTGCAACTGCACCTAAATATAAGGTATAGTGTTATTTCCGCGTACATTTGATCGTCAGCCGAATTCGACGCGGGGGACTTCCACCGCGTCGTGGCACGGTCGCCGAGGCCCTTTCTCTTGCTCGGAGATATAAACGGTAGATTTTTTTTTTTTAAGGGGCTATCTGGCGACGGCTTACTTAGGCATAAGTTGCCGCAAACAGACAGCCCAGTTCTAGTCTACTTTAAAATAAAAATTTTAACAGAAACAACAATAAAAAAGGGATAACAATCAGGGAGCAAGCTCCGGAGTCGGGTGGAGGTCCCCCTCCCCTTAGCGCAGGAGCCTGCGACCTACAAAAAACAAAAAAACACACAACAATATAAAAAAGAAGTTAAATACAAGAGAGAAGGCCGGCCTCCCCTGAAAAGGTCAACAAGTCCACCAGTCATGGTGCACGCACTCGTCCCGACTACAAGGGACAGGCGATAGCGACCCCGCCCATACAGTACCGTGACAAGAAACGTGCGCGAAGATCACTCAGAATGGGACATTCGACAAAAATGTGCCAAACAGTCTGGGGGACGACGCAGTCGTTGCAATAGGGCACAGGCGAGCGCACCATCAAATAGCGATGTGTCACACGAGTGTGTCCAATTCGGAGAAGACAGAAAGCGACCTGAAGCCGTCGCGGCATGGGGGGATAGGTCCATGAGAACAGTTGCGGCGCAATGGCACACAACTATAAGTTCCCTTTGACCGTCACCCATCTTCTTTGCAAGCAGTCCGAAGAGCTGCCCGTATTCCTGCCAAGTAGTCAGTGTGAGGAAGAGCGAAACGCTGGTCCAGTCTCAGAGACCTCGTGGACTCTTTGGCGCCCTCATCGGCGCGCTCATTCCCCGCAATTCCTACATGTCGAGGAACCCAGCAGAATATAATCTCGACATCTGCCCGGCTCGCAAAAACCATGGCGTCACGAATATCGCGAACCAGGGGATGTGGAGATTCCAATGCCCCGAGAGCACTCAGGGCGCTTTGTGAGTCCCTATAGATTACAATCCGGTCTCCGAACGCGGCACGTCGCGTAATCTCCCGTACCGAGTGGTGTATTGCCACCAGCTCGGCCGTGAAGAGAGACATAGCGCCTGGCAGATCCCCGCTGACATCAAACAGAGGGGATACAGCATGAAAGCTGACCCCCTCCTGGGACTTGGAGCCATCCGTATACACTGGCACGGTTCCAGCGTAACACGAGGTGTCCTCCAAAAAGGTCGAACGCAATACTCCATGCGCCGTACAAGCAATTAGAGTAGAGGCGTGGTGACAAATAGCCAAATGTGGTACCCTCCAGGGGGGCGTCCTGGGCAGAACCAGGGGCACCACCGGCCCGAGAGCTTAATCTAGCTCTCGAAGGAGTTTTTTGGCCCTAAACCCAAAGGGCTTAGGGTATGCCTGGCGTCTCTCAGGAAAATAGGCCCCATCCAGATCAGCTTGCGGGTGCAGGTAGGCGGTTCAATGCCTGTTGGAGTTGACGCTCTAGATTTGGCATCTGGGCCGCGCCAAAAGTGATCGAAAGGTCCTCCGCGTAGAGCGTAGTGAGAACATCTCCTGGCAGCACCGAGGTGATGCCGCGCACGAAGCGAGAGCGGAGCGCAACTCACTCACAGTAAACTTGTTGTTTAAGGGTTCTCCGCCTTTGACAGTAAAGTCCAGCGGGCGGCCTTCTGCGACATTACGACGTGTATTTAATGCTGGCGGAGCAGCATCCTGGATACAGAATGCATAAAAGGCGGTCGCTAAGGATTCTGCCACGGAAGCGGTGTCCGAGATTGCGGTGTCATTCTTCTGGAGAACGGGAGGGGGGTCCGGCGAGAACTTGCCCCGAATCCTTTTGACTTGCTTCCACACCTTAGCCAATGGGGTCTTTCCGTTAAGTAAAGACAAATATGCCCGCCAAGAAGAGCGGCGGGCGTGCTTCGAAAAATACCGGAACCTAGCCCTAGCTCGACGAAATATAGCGACAGTGAAATCGTTCGGGAGGCGCTTATAGTGCATGTAGGCATTACGATTCTGTTTGAAGGCAGTGTCACACTCGGCCGACCACCATAGTAGTTGTCGGCGTGAAAAACAGCCAGACATCCTAGGAATAGTAGTCAGGCCCACGGCGAAGAGGTTGCCGGAGAAGAACTCAACGGCCTCTTCTACGGAACTAAACTCCTCGACTAAGATAGAGAATTCAGTCATTTCTTGAAATGCAGGCCACCGCGGCCGCGCCAAGCACCACCGAGGTGGTCTCTCAGGTGGCAGTTGCCCTGAAAATGATATTTGAATGGAAAAGTGATCACTACCATGGAAGTCATCGAACACCCCCCAATCAAATTCGGGCTGTGCATCCGAAGAGCACAAAGATAGGTCAAGGAAAGAAAAATGAAGCGGTTCTTGGACAGTGATGCGTAAACTCATCCACGTTTAGGACACCCATCTTAAGCTCTTTGATCAGATCAGCAAGGACTTTTCCCCTGGGATTTATAGAGTAATCTCTTCAGAGAGGATGCCTGCCGTTCAGATCTCCAAGCAAGAGATAGGGCCTCGGCAACCGTGCCACGACGCGGCAGAAGTCCCGCGCGTTGAAGTCATCTGACGGTGGAATGTACGCAGAAATGATAGTATACCTCCTATGCAGGTGCAGCTGCACAGCCACTGCCTGAAAGGAGGTATCTAAAGAGAAACGAAAAACGGAGACATCAGCCGGGTGTAAACTGTGCATCTCCCAGCCCGGCCATCCCGCGGTAGTGGAATCGCAAGACCCTTATCCCCCTGGAGGGCAGGCAGCGGGCACGCACCTAGCATGGTCTCCTGCAAAAATATATCTAACGGGGAACGGGAAGAGACAAGCCTCCACAGATCCTCCCAGTTGGCCCGGAGTTTAAGGCAATTCCATTGAAGGAATATGCCCTCCAGGCCTAGCTCGGAGGAAACACGGTGGCCCTCCTAGAACTGAAGACCCTCACGGCAATGGCCGTACGTTTCCCGGGGGCAGAACCCCAGGCGCTGTTGGCCGGACAAAGCGCTGAGGGAACTGTATCCTTCGAGGACTTATTAGGGGAGGTTATGCTCGCCATGCGAGTCTTTTCCTCGCTTGGCCTCGAAACATTAGGCGGGCGTTGCGGCTTTGGAGGCTTCGAGTAACCACTGTCTCCGAGCCACTTGCCCAACCTCGGAGCGTGGGCGAAGGAGCCGAAACTTCTTTGTTGCTGTCCTTCTTTCGGGGGACAGCGTTAGGAACCCCGGAAGATGGCCTAACGATCATCTTCAATGTTGTTGCCTCCTGTGAGTCTAACGACTCGGTGTAAGCGCGTGGCAGTTTCGCCTTACGGGAAACGGTCACGCTGGGGGGAAGAGGGAGGAGCCCTGGTTTTAGCCGGGCCTGGGTGTGAACCCTTTTTGCCACCAGCTTTACCAGGGAAGCGCCCGGGTTGAGTAGAGCCTGCAGAAGGGCTCCGAATTAGTGCCGAAACAACCATGCTCGTTGGCCTGGATGGGCTAGGAGCAGAGAGCGCCTTTCTAACTATTGAGGCATATGACGTCCCAGGCAGAGCCGAGCTTGCCAGGCCTGAGTCCTTAGCCTCGTGGAATGAAAGTCAATACTGGGCCTGAACGACAGTATTTCTTTCTCAAGGAGATATGCACCACATTGCTTCAAAAAAGCAAGGTGCAGCTCTCCGCAATTGACACACTTGGCCACACACGATTTGGACTTATCTTGTGCGGCCTTGGATCAATTTACACAGACTTCACGTGACCTCGACTTTGAATGCCTACAAGAACGATTCGTATGGCCAAAGCGGTGAGAGTAATAGCACCGCCGCAGGAGTGGCACGAATGCTTTCACGCGGTAGCGGTACCAACCGGCACGCACCGATTCAGGGAGCTTGTATAGTCGAACGTGACGAAGAGTGTAGGGGTGGGTCTCGAGGCCCGTCCCTGTTTTCTCATCACACGTTCGACCATGACCACTCCATGGTCGCCAGCTCTTGGGGGATGTCCTCAATGGAGTAGTCAAGGAGTTCCCTCGCATAAACTACTCCTTTCACAAAGTTCATGGTAGAGTGCGGCTTCACACTCGCCGGGGTGCCATGATGTGTCCGAAGAGCACTTATCTTGGCTGCCTCAGGGGCATTCGCCTAATTCGCCAGAAGGCTTCCTTTTAGAAATGGGTTACCTTCCGCTCTCTACCAATTACACTAGCTAATCCTCTCCTCTGATGGATCATGTTGCCCTTCGCCAACATGGTGCCATCAGTGGAGCGAATAACGAGGAAGCGTTTAAAGCCAGTGGACTCGAAAACGCCAGGTACCCTCTGAATAAGGGGCATTGATGTCTTCGAGGATCCGCTCGGTGCACTTTTCGTCTCTGTCATATTCAGGGGCTCTGCACCCGGGGGCCAGAGGGGCCGGATGAGCCGATCTTGCCTTGGTCACTTGCCAGAGTGGCAGCAAACCCATCCGTCCACGTAGCCCCCGCGGATGGCGAGGAGCCCCGAGTCTTTTTAGTCTTTCTTGTCTTTTTCTTCTTTTTAGGAGAGGAGGGTGGGAAATGATATCGCTCATCACCTCTTCCGACAGAAGCCCCTAGGCCACATGGACCGGCCTCAGCCAGGTCCTTCTCCGAAATGAAAAAGGTCCTGGTCGTCGTAGGGGCACCGGTCAGAGGAGATCCATTCCCTCCTTGTACTGCCTCGGAGGCCCCAGCCGTTTCGAGAGGACCCTGCATAGGGGCGGATTCGGGTTCGGTGCTTGGCGCCGAGCCCGGATTCCTTCCCATGGAAGGCCCTACCCTCTGAGGCTGGGTTTTCTTAAGGACCATGTCTATCACAAGAGGTGCCTCTAGTTGAACATCCCCTCCCAGGACATCGCAGGTCTTCTTGGCAGCATCACCCGTCTTTTGTGGGGAGGCACAGGCCTTGACCCCGGCAAGGTTTAAGATCCTTGCCAGCAGGTCTTGTGAGAGAAGTGACCGAAGGGGCCTCTGCTTTCCTCTCCCCCTAAGAGGGTTTGCCCTACCAAGCCGCTTACACAAGGGGTGGTCGGCAATGGGCTGCCTGCTAGCTGTCTAGGCAGTCCCCTTAGAAAGAAAAGGAGGGACTGCTGCTGGAAATAGGGATGTGCCCGAAAGCACCTCCAGAGAAGGGGTGAGGGGGAGTCCCCTACACCCATAGGCGTAGGAGAGGAGTAAGCCTCCTCTCCGGTTTAAGAACTATGGAGGCTCCTCTGCGCAAGCACAAGGGGTGGTACCTCCATTTTTTCGGTGGAGCTGCCCGAGGGCGGCTCCGTTGATGTGACAGGGGACGTTGGAGGTTGTTTTGTTTTTATATTCATCATTGGGCATGGTGACCCTCTTTTTTATACCGGACGCAATAGCTCACCCCCTCTTACAGTTGCCCGCACTGCAAGAGGTGCTTGCAGGCTCGGCAGAGCCAGGCGCAGCCATTTGGGACCACCCCTCCCGTCTGGTGGCCTGGCAGTCAATCGGCATGGCGGCTCCACCTTAGACACGGCGTAAAATTGATAGAATGTAAAGAGGAGAGGAAAAGGGATGTGAGGAAGGTATGGGTGGGGATGAAGCAGGTTGTTAAAAACCAGCCAACCCAAACCGGAGCTCAGGGGTTAGGGAAAATTTTCCCCTTCCCCCTCAGCCCCGATCCGGGACATTCGGCTGAGAAGAAGGTCAGCATCTACCCTGTGAAATTAGAGGCTGACCAGAGAAATTTGTGGGAGAGGTTGTATGAAAAGCGACGATGTAGGGAAGAAATACAGGCTATCTGAAGGAAGGAAGAGAGGCTAAGCTGGGGCCGGACGGAGCGCTGGATCCCATCAGTACGGTGGCCAAGATGGCAAATCACCGTGCCCCTTACGGGGTATGAACGGTAGAAATCCCATCCTGGGTTATATCTCGATTAATCCCTGGATTCCATTCCTTGCTGACCTGAACGACGAGCAAGAGATAGGTGTCGTAAATATGTATGAATTTACGCCTCACTGCCCGAGAACAGCTTCATTACCTACCTCGATCTATCTTTGTGCTCTTTAGATGCACAGCCTGATTTTAGGTGCGGTGGTCGATGACCTTCATGGTAGTGATCACTTTCCCATTCAAATATCATT
The DNA here is from genome assembly GCA_963969495.1 of Ceratothoa steindachneri. Classification (NCBI taxonomy): domain Eukaryota; kingdom Metazoa; phylum Arthropoda; class Malacostraca; order Isopoda; family Cymothoidae; genus Ceratothoa; species Ceratothoa steindachneri. Next base: position 94,546,073 of record OZ018318.1, on the reverse strand, counting down.
TTTTGGGCCGCTGCTCCCAGAGAGCCCACCCCGGTGATGCTTGGCGCTGGCTAGGTTTTGGTATATTTCAAAATACGCCTGCCGCTCTTCTTGGCGGGCATACGTGTCTTAACTTAACGTGAAGACCCCTCTAGCAGATTCTGTGCAAATTCTAGCAGGACTCCGCTCTCGTTCTCCAGGAGTATGGTACTGCAATCTCGGACTACCCCTAGTCCGTGGCGGAATTCTCCGCGACCATTTTCTCCGCATTATTCAGCCAGGATTCTGCTCCGCCAGTATTCACTGCGCTTTGTCATGTCGCGGTAGGCCGCCGACAGGAGCTCACCTCCACAGGCGGAGGAAATGTCAACGACAGGTTTACTCTGAGTGAGTTGCGCTCTGTTCTTTCTTCATGCCCAGACACCAGCCCTGGTCCTGACGATGCCCCGCACGCCATGCTTCTAAACCTGGGCAAGCGAGGCATGGCATTTGTTAGATTTGTTCAACAGGATCTGGTTAGAGTGTCCCTTCCTAGATTCATACTGAATCTCGACTGTACTCAATTTTCGCACTCTGGGTGAGATCACTCTAACGCAGCCGGTTTCCGCCCAATCTCTCCAACTTCCTATTTCTCCTAATGGAGAAATAGGTAAATGCTAGCTTAGCCTTTTTCTGGAAAGCGTAGGCCATCTGTTTTCTCCACAATGCGACTTCCGCAATTTTCTCTAAACGTCGGTTACTCTGCTCCGACTGGAAAATGCCGTCCAGGAGGCCTACCTTCGTTGAAAGTACTACGCCATGCTGTTTTCTGATCTAAAGAATTGCTGTGATACCGCATGACGATACGGTATCATGGAAACTATCCATATGATGGGGTAAGGGGACGCCTCCCAATCTTTATATCCGAATTTTTAGGAGATCGTCGATTCCACGGACTGGTAAGGGGAGCCCTTTCCGGCCCAATGGAGTTGAAAGAGGGTATCCCGCAGCGAAGTGTCCTTAGTGTCACACACTTTGCCCTGAGCATTAATGGGATCACCTCAGTGCTGCCGGAAGATATTCTCGCTACGCTCTACGTGGACGACCTCTCGATCGCATTTGGTGTGGCCTAGATGCCAACTCTGGAGCGTCCACTCCAACAGGCATTGAACCGCGCCTCTTGTTACACCGAAGTGCACAGGCTTCAGGTTTCCTTGGCTAAGACTAAGGTGGTTGAATTCAACCGCCATCCCAGGTTCCACCCTGACCCAGATTTGTTTCTTAATGAGATACGCCTGGAAGTGATGGATTCGCACCCTTTCCTTGGTCTTGTATTCGTGGCACTGACTTGGGGAATTTTTTGATGAGGCTAACCTACTCCACCTTATCTGACCGTTTTGTTTTTGCTGCTGTTGTTGTTGTTTTTCTTTTACTTCTTCTTTTTGTAGGTCACAAGTTCCTGCGCTAGGGCCTCTCCTCGACACCCGACCGTGCTTCTTGTGTGCTGCCCTTTTTGTTTTTCCTATTTTTATTGTTATTGTTATTTTTTTTATTTGGGGTGGTTATTGTATTCTGCGTATTGTTATTTTAATTTAGCCAAATACTAGGCTGTCGTAAGTATGTCGACCTATGTACAAGTAGGCAGTCACCAAATGGGCTCCTAAAATTAAAAAAAAATATCAAATCACCTTTTCCTTTGTTTCTCTCTCACACGCACTTCCATTAGGTGTACCTGCAAGTGTTTCTCCCAGCATTAGTGGGGCAGGAAGATTATTAAATTTATCACCTGGAAGATTTGCAGGTCCCTCGGGTCCCACTATTCCGGATATTCTAAAGCTATTAAAACTACCTGCTCCTTATTTCCTGTAGATATCTCCATATTTATCATTTTATCGACACTCATTTCAAGCCTCTTCTTACCCATCTTCATAGGCCAGTGGCTACGTTTGCAGGCTAGTAGCCAGCTAGCCTTCATCAGCTCATTCCTGATTTTTTGGGCTCGGGTGTTTCGACTGTCTCACTTTCTTCCCTGTGTGTTTTCTTTCCACCCTTTTCCCCTTACAAGTTTATTTTCTACACATCTATATCTCTCTCTTTTTCTCCTACATTTTTCCTTCATTCCATCTATTACCATATTATTCTATATTATTTATAAGTGTGTAGCAACTAAAAATATGTTACAGTGTGCACAAGGTCTGTGCACGGTAACATCTCTTGGAAGGCGATCTTCGCATCTTCAAGAATCCTAAAAATAAAGCCTGCGTCGAAAATTCAAATTACCGCAAAAAAGAAGGCAAAATAATTTTCCGAATTTACAAAGAAAGAACAACAAATCTCTATGGTGGTGGATACGCCCTTAGGAGAGATAATATACGGAAGTGGAGAGTAATGAAGTAAGAGCAAATAAAGAGTTAGTATGGAAGCTCTCTTCTGAGTTGATTCACAACGAGAACGGACACCTTATCAATTAGGCGCTTGCATGGACCTCCAGCAAATCACAGCTCTTCAAAAAGATAAAACAACAGCATCACTATATATTTACCAACTTTCTTTATTCACACATCATTCTTCCGTCTCAGAAGACGTGCAAGTGTAACGTGCAGAGGTGGGTATGAATAGTTCTTACTTGCGCCTCGAACAATTATCTCATTCGCTATATGGTGGACAAAATCTTGGTATTCTTCATCTCTTTACTGCTAAAGCAGTTCCCACTTATTTGCTAGAGGTTCTCATGCTAATCTTTATGCGGTGTTTATCAGTTTGTTTAAAGGCTCCGTCAAAGAAAAGAAAGGAGTAGCGCAATTAATAAGATGAATAATGTAATAAGGATGCATTAGGAAAGGAAAGATGAAATGAAGAAGGATTAAAATTGTTGCAAATTGATCTTGCATATACAAACATTGAGCTAGTAGCAAAAGAAGTAAGAACACTTAACATCATATAACTTATTCCATGGCTCACAAATTTGATAATGCGGGACAAATACGAATAACAAATCGGCTTGGAGGCCTATAGGTTATCAGGTGGCATATCTTCATATAATGTTGTCGCGAAGAAGTTTATCTATACGAATATTCATGAGCATAGGGCACAATTGGCAAATAGATTATAATAAGTGGTAATAGAATAGGAGAAGAGAAAACAAAAGTTATCAATAACAAATGCTTTGTTTTTATAGTGGCAGCTCATGCTTCTATTTTCTTGCTAAGGGTAATAAAACTACGTAGTCTACGACTAAAGAACCAGATTTTTAGCACCGTAATTTGCTTGCAATCTCTATGATAATCTCTCTCACTATACCACTATCAAATCTCTAGCAGACTATCCTTAATTATATATATCAAATAATAGGGCTGGCGAGTTATTATGTTGCACCTGCAGCCCGAAAAGTGGCTACCTCTAATCGAGTGTTAATTGGGAATACCTGGTTAACTAGGTTGACTTGCTTGCTCTGACAGGACCTTGAGCAGCTGTTGCATAAATCCTTTTCCTCTATTTACCCACTTTATTCTACGGAAATCTCTTCTTTTCTTTCTCTGCCTAGAATTAAGACCACCCCTCCATCGAGGTACCCTGTGTAGTTTACTACTTCTGTTACATTGAGTGGCTGAACGTCCTTTCGCTACGACCCTTTGTCGGGGTGTGAGCTTACATCTGCAGGCAAAGTATGTCTAAATTATACATTCTGAACTTTTCTGATTCTATTAATGCATTTCTCTTAACTTTCCAAGACTTTGTGAAATCATACATTCTATTTTCTTTCAAAATGCTCTTATGGAAAAAAGAAGAATCCTCGAAATTCAATCTCATGTGAAAGGAGAGCCGCCTAAAAGCGCTGCCTCGTCTCTTCTGATGCCGGGGAAGATGTGATAAATCGTGGCAAATATAATAGCAAAAGAGGGACTGCCCTCCTAACAACCCGGCCGGTAAAGGAGTTTCCCCTTTAACATCTTTGAGCTTCCCTCGGGTAGCCCCTTCTTCAAATGAGTACATTTTAGTTGATAGGATATCTCCCCCTCTCCCATGTCTACAAGTGAGCTAGATCCCTCCCTTTTGCCTTTCTCAGAAGGATCAGGGGTGAATCTTTATCCTGTGCATCACATCTCCCGTCCACTTCTCTTTCTAAGGGGGCCACAAAAAATGAAAAATCGCAGAAACGGCGCTGATTAATCAGACTCGCGCTCCAGATGGCGGAAATTTGAAATCTTAATCTGAGACGCGATCTACTGCGCATTGTTCTTAGTTTCTCGACTTACTCTTCCTAGCCTTGCATCATCTCATGGGCCTTATCCTCCTCTATTTTACGATGGGGGTCAGTATATTGCCTCTAATGACGTATTTTACTCCAGGAGGGCACAGGCCTATTAATTTCCTTGTCACGATCCCCATACTTTAGTGGTTGGACATATGGAGTCCTCTCCCGTAGTTGACATCAACCCATAAGAGCCCCTACTCAATAAAGTAAGGTCTTCTTCGAGTAAAAATGATTGAGAACAGGACAATCAGGAGCAAGATCCTTCTCGATCAACACGGAGCCCTGAGGATTCAAGATGAAGGAGAAGCCTTTTCCCACAGATGGGACAGCAAGACAGACAGTTCGTTACCCATCTTGGAGGATGGTCAGGTTAATGCTGCCTTGCCAGGCTTCTTAATACCCGACTTTTATGAAAAGAAGAGATGACACAGTAAGCTGAGTGTAGCCTCAATGAATTCGAAGCTCCTTATCGAATGGTTACTCGGCGTTTACAAGCCAGCCGACTTCAAACATTTCTAGTTTCCTCAACAAATCGCAGCATGGTGTCCAAACCACATATTACACAGGATTCAAAAGCATCAGGCATGACAAACTAGATCAGAGACCGCGGATGAGAGCCTAAATTTGCACGTCAATGTGCAGCACCACATTTTCCTTCATTAAATGCCCCAATAGATAGACGGCCTTTGAGCTTTTTCTGTCGCATTGTAATCATACACTCTTGCTGGATGCATTGCCATTTGATGGAGCTCTCCCCCTGTACCATACTGTGTAGAGTACCCAGACTGTCGTGAATTTTCTGACTGGTTCGTGCACAACTTATTGTTAAAGTTAGGAATGTTTCGTTCTATTTTGCAGCAGTGGACCAAAGTATTTGGAAAGCTGAAGTTTTCTCATTCGTTGGGTATGTCTTTCAATATATTGGTGTAGTTTGCATGCATGTATCATTTTAGATCTGCAAACCAAAATAAAGTGAAGCTTCGTTATAAAATTTTGTGAAATCTTTAAAATGGTGATGCTATTGAAATGTTTGAAAACCTGGTCTCATTGTCAGTATGTTAGTCAAAAGGTCTTTATAAAACATATCTTTGTTGATTATTACGATATTCCATGAAGTCAAGATCTGATAATGTCGAAAAAACGTAACTATACCATGAAGGAAAGATATTTGATGCGTACGCTGGATAAAAGGCATCTAAACTGTTAAGAAATAGCCCGGAAGGTCGCCGATTTAGTCAAATTCTCTTGTGCCAAAGATTTTGAAATTGATGCAAGAAAGTGGAAACATCCACACCAAACCTAGTTTCAGACGACCTAATAAGGTCAGGACGACGGGGAAAAACGGGTCTCTGCGTTTCAATAGCGACGCGTCACACGAGTGTGCTGATTCGGAGACGACAGAAAGTAAGCTAAAGCCGTCGCGGCATTGGTCCATGAGAACAGTCTCAGCGCAATGGAGCGCAACTTTAAGTTCACTTGGACCGTCTCCCAACTTTTTTGCCAAGCAGTCCGAAGAACAGCCAGTATTTCTGCCATGTAGTCGGTGTGAGGAAGAGTGAAACGCTGATTCGGTCGCAGAGTCCTCGCGGACTTTTTGGCGCCCTCATCGGCGCGCTCATTCCCTGCAATTCCTACATATCCAGGAACCCAGCAGAAGATAATATCGACATCCCCCTGGCTCGCCAAAACCGTGGCGTCACAAATATCGCCAACCAGGGGATGCAGAAATTACAATGCCCCGAAAGCACTCAAAGCGCTTTGTGAGTCGCTATAGATAACAATCTGGTCTCCTAACCGGGCACGTCACGTAATCTCCCGCACCAAGTGGTGTATTGCTACCAGTTCAGCCGTGAAGACAGACGCAGTGCCTGGCCGAGCCACGCTGATTTTAAACAGAGGGGATTCGGCGTGGAAGCCTACCCCCTCTTTGGACTTGGAGCAATCCGTATAAACTGGCACGGTTCCCGTGTGAAACTAGGGGTGCTATAAAAGGTCGAAAGCAATACTCCCGGCACCGTACAACCTTTTGGAGCAGAGGCATGGAGACAAATAGCCAAATGTGGTACCCTCCATGGTGGCATCCTGCGCAGAGCTTAGGGGCGACACCAGCCCGAGAACTATATCTTGCTCTTCAAGGAGTTTCCTGGCCCTAAACGCAAAGGGCTTAGGGTATTACTGGCGTCTCTTGGCGGCATAGATACCGTCGAGATCAGCTGCGGATGCAGTGATGGCTGTTGTCGACTGAGAGAGGTGCCGGGCTCGGGCGTACAGGCGAGAGATGTACTGCACGCGGCGCGAAGCGAGTGGCATCTCCCCAGCATCGACCAACAGGCTCTGAATGGGAAAGTGCCGAAGGCACTTGTCGCAAGGGGAAGGCAGGTGTGGTGGATCAAATTCACCTTCCGCAATAAACGCTCGGGGGTGAATACATAAAACTCGCATCCGTAGTCGAGCTTTAAACGAACAAAGGAGCGGTAAAAAAGTAAGGCAGTAGCCCTATCAGCAGCACCATAAGCGCTGAACGTCACGGAACGGAGAATATCCATTGGGCGGGTACAAGAGACCCTAAGGCTGCGAATATAAGCCTTCCAGGTGAGGCGTTGGTCAAATACAAGCCAAAGAAACGGTGCGATTCAACCACTTCCAGGCGTGCTTGATTAAAAAACAAGGCTGGGTCGAGGTGGGTCCGTGGATGGCGGCAAAAGTGCACCACTTTACTCTTGGCCAAGGAAAACCGAAACCTGTGCGCTTCGGCATAGCGAGAGACGCAGTTCAATGCCTGTTGGAGTCGACTCTCCAGAGTTGGTATCTGGGCCGCGAAAAAAAGAGATCGAAAGGTCCTCCACGTAGAGCGTAGCGAAAACATCTTCCGGCAGCACCGAGTTGATGCCATTGATGCTCAGGGCAAAGAGTGTGACACTGAGGACACTTCCCTGGTGGACACGTTCCCTTTGACCCCTTTGGGCCGGGAATGGCTCTCTCCACACGTACGCGGAATCGACGATCTCGCAAAAATTCAGATATAAACATTGGAAGGCGTCCCATCGCCCCCATCGTGTAGAGAGTCTTAATGATACCGTATCACCGTTTAGTATCATAGGCCTTCTCTAGATCGAAAAACACCGTGGCGTAGTGCTGTCTACAAAGAAAAGCCTCGCAGACGGCATTTTCCAGTCGGAGCAGAGCAAAAACGTGGATCAGAACATGCGGAAACCGCAATGTGCAGAAGAAAGATTGCCTCCGCTGTCCAGAAAAAAGGCTAATCTAACATTTACCAATTTCTCCATCAACTTGCACACGCAAGAGGTTAGAGAGATTCAGCGGAAACCGGTCGGAGTAGAGTGATCTCTCCCCGGTTTGCAATAGGCGATTAAAGTCGCTATTCGTTACAAGACCCGGGACAAGACCTTTCCTCCAGATCCTGTTAAACAAATCTAAGAGAAAGACCATGCCTCACTCACCCAGGTGTCGAATCATGTCGTACGGGACATCGTCCGGACCATGGGCGGTGTCCGTGCACGAAGCAAGAGCGGAAAGCAACTCACTCACAGTCAACCTGTTGTTAAAGGGTTCTCCGCCCCTAGAGGTAAAGTCCAGCCGGCGGCCTTCGATGACATCACGACTTGCAGTGAATGCTGGTGGAGTAGCATCCAAGCTAGAGAATGCGTAAAATTTGGTTGCTAAGGATTGCGCTACGTACGCGGGGTCCGAGATTGCGGTGCCGTTCTCCTGAAGAACGGGAGGGGGTCCTGCAAAAACTTGCCCCAAATCCTTTTGACTCTCTTTCACACCTCTTATAAAGGGGTTTTCCCGTTAATTAAAGACACGTATACCCGCCAAGAAGAGCGGCTGGTGTGCTTCGAAATATACTAGAACATAGCCCTAGACCGAAGAAATTCACCGCCAGTGAAATCGTTTGGGTAGCGCTTATAGTGAGGGTAGGTATAACGTTTCTGTTTGAGGGCCGTCTTATACTCGGCCGACCACCATGGACGTGGTCGGCGTGCAAACGGCTAGACGTCCAAGGAATATTAGTCAGGCCCACGGCGATGAGGTTGCCAGACAAGAACTTAAAGGCCTCATCTACCGAACTAAACTCCTGGACTGAGATAGAGAATTCAGTCATTTCTTGAAATGCATGCCGAGGCGCCCTCTCTAAGCACCACCGAAGTGGGCTCTCCTGCGGCAGTTGCCTTGAAAATGATATTTGAATAGAAAAGTGATGACTACCATGGAGGTCATCAACCATACCGAATCAAAATCAGGCTGGGCATCCGAAGAGCAGAAAGATAGTTCAAGGCAAGGAAATGAAGCCGTTCTCGGACACTACTGCGTAAACTCATCTACGTTTAGGACACCTATCTCAATTTTTTTTTCAAGGGGCTATCTGGCGACTGCCTAGTTGGGCATAAGCCACCGTAAACAAACAGCCCAGTTCTAGGCTACTTTAAAATATAAAATTTAACAGAAACAACAATAAAAAGAGGATAACAATCAGGGAGCAAGTTCCAGCGTCGGAGGAAGGGCCCCCTTGTCCCAGCGTAGGAGCCTGCGACCTACAAAAAAAAACCCAAAACAAACAACAATAACAAAAAAAACCAGTTAAATATAAGGAAGAAGGCCGGCCTTCCCCCAAAAGTCAACAAGTTAGTGTGCACGAATCTGTCCCGAGTACAAGGGACAAGCGTAAGCGACCCCGCCCATCCCGGTACTGGGGCAAGTATCGTGCGCGAAGATCACCCAGACTGATACATTCGACAAGAATGTGCCGAATAGTCTGGGGGACGACGCAGTCGTTGCAATAGGGTGCAGGCGAGCGTTCCATAAAATAGCGATGCTTCACAAGAATGTGCCTGATTCGAAGACGACAGAAAGTGACCTTAAGCCGTCGCGGCATGGGGGATAGGTCTATGGGAACAGTCGCAGCGCAATGGCACGCAACTTTAAGTTCCCCTTTGACCGTCTCCCAACTTTTTTGCCAAGCAGTCCAAAGAGCTGCAAGTATTCATGGCATGTAGTCGGTGTGAGGAAGAGTGAAACGCTGATTCGTTCGCAGAGTCCTCGCGGACTCTTTGGCGCCTTCATTGGCACGCTCATTCCCCGCAATTCCTAAATGGCCAGGAACCCAGCAGAAGATAATCTCGACATCTCCTCGGATCGACAATACCGTAACGTCACAGATTTCGCGAACCAGGTGATTGCGGAGCTCCAATGCCCCGAAAGCACTCAGGGCGCTTTGTGAGTCGCTATAGATCACAATCCGGTCTCCGAACCAGGCACGTCACGTAATCTCCCGTGCCGAGTGATGTATTGCCACCAGCTCAGCCGTGAAAACAGACGCAGCACCTGGTAGAGCCCAGCTGACTTTAAACAGAGGGGATCCGGCGTGGAAGCCGACCCCTTCTTGGGACTTGGAGCCATCCGTATACACTGCAATGGTTCCAGCGTGACACGATGTGTGCTCCAAAAAGGTCGAACGCAATACGCCCGGCGCAGTACAAGCTTGGGGAGCAGAGGCGTTGCGATAAATAGCCAAATGTGGTACCCTCCAGGGTGGCGTCCTGGGCAGAACCAGGTGCGCCACCAGAACGAGAGCTATGTCTACCTCTCGAAGGAGTTTCCTGGCTCTGAACCTAAAGGGCTTAGGGTATGAGTGAGGTCTCTCGGTGGCATAGGCACCATCGAGATCAGCGGCGGATACGGTAAGAGCTGCTGGCGACTGAGGGAGGCACCGATCTCGCGCGTACAGGCGAGTCATGCAATGCACGCGGCCCAGAGCGAGTGGCATCTCCCCAGCATCGACCAACAGGCTCTTAATGGGAAAAATGCGGAAGGCACCGGTTGCAAGGCGAATGCTCGTGTGGTGGATCGAATCAACCTTCCGCAATAAACGCTCGGCTGCGGATGCATAAAACTCGCATCCTTAGTCAAGCTTCGAACGAACAAAGGATCGGTAAAAAAGTAAAGTGGTAGCCCTATCAGCGCCCCAAACGCTAAACGTCACGAAACGGAGAATGTCAATGGCATGGGTACAAGAAACCCTGAGGCTGCGAATATGAGCCTTCCAGGTGAGGCGTCGGTCTAATACAAGACCAAGGAAACGGTGCGACTCAACCACAGCCAGGCGCATCCCATTAAGAACAAAACTAGGTCGAGGTCAAGCCGTGGATGGCGGCAGAAGTGCACCACCTTAGTCTTGGCCAAAGAAAACCGAAACCTGTGCGCATCGGGATAGCGAGAGACGCGGTTCAATGCTTGTTGGAGTTTACGCTCCAGATTTGGCATCTGGGCCGCGCCAAAAGTGATCGAACGGTCGTCCACGTAGAGCGTAGCGAGAACATCTTCCGGCAGCACCGAGGTGATGCCGTTGATGTTCAGGGCAAAGAGTGTGACACTGAGGACACTTCTGTGCGGGACACCCTTTTCCTGCTTCTTTGGGCCGAAAAGGACTCCGCCCACCCGTACACGAAATCGACATTGAGAGAGGTCACCTCGTCATCATCGTGTGGAGAGTCTCCATGATACCGTATCGCCATGTGGTATCATAGGCCTTCTTCAGATCGAAAAACACCGTCGTAGTGCTATCTACGAAGGAAAGCCTCGCAGACGGCATTTTATAGTCGGAGCAGAGCATCCGACGTGGAGTGAAATTTGCGGAAGCCGCACTTTGCAGAAGACAGATGGCCTCCGCTCTCCAGGAAAAAGGCTAATCTAACATTTACCAATTTTCCCGTAATTTGCACACGCAAGAGGTTAGAGAGATTCAGCGGAGACCTGTCAGAGTAGAGTGATCTCTCCCGGGTTTGCGAAAGGCGAGCACAGAAGCGATTCACCAGGAGTCTGGGAGAAGACCTTCCACCCAGATCCTGTTGAACAAATCTAACAGAAAGGCTATGCCTTGCTCACCCAGGTGTCAAAGCATAGCGTATGGGACATCGTCCGGAACATGGCCGTTGTCCGCGCGCAAAGCGAGAGCCGAACGCAACTCAATCACAGTAAACTTGTCGTTGAAAAGTTCTCCGCCTCTGGAGGTAAAGTCCAGCCATCCGGCCTTCCGCGACATCACGACGTGCATCGAATGCTTTCGGAGTAGCATCTCGGCCCGAGAATGCGGAATAAGCGTTCGCTAAGGATTCCCTTACGGACGCGGGGTCCGAGATTGTGGTCCCATTCTCCTAGGGAACGGGAGATGGGTCCTGCGAAAACTTGCCCAGAATCCTTTTGACTCGCTTACACACCTCAGCTAAAGGGGTCGTCTTCCCGTTAAGTGAAGATACGTATGCCCGCCAAGAAGAGCGGTGGGCGTGCTTCAAAATATACCGGAACCTAGCCCTCGCCCGACGAAATTCAGCGACAGTGAAATCATTCGGGTGGCGCTTATAGCGCATGTAGGCATAACGCTTCTGTTTGAGGGCCGTCTCACACTCGGCTGACCACTATGGGAGTGGTCGGCGTTCAAAACGGCCAGACGTCCTAGGAATAGTAGTCAGGCCCATGAAAATGAGGTTTCCGGATAAGAGCTCAGCGGCCTTAATACGGACCTAAACTCCCTGACTAAGATAGAGAATTCAGTCATTTCCTGAAATGCAGGCCACCGTGCCAACGCCAAGCACCACCGAGATGGTTTCTAAGGCAGCACTTGCCCTGAAAATGATATTTGAATGGAAAAGTGATCACTACCATGGAGGTTATCGACCATCCTCCAATCAAAATCAGGCTGTGCATCCGAAGAGCACAAAGATAGGTCAAGGAAAGAAAATGAAGCGGTTTGTCGGACAGTGATGCGTAAAGTTATCTACGTTTAGAACAACCATCTCAAGCTCTTTAATCAGATCAGCAAGGACTTGTCCCCTGGGTTTCATAGAGTAATCACCCCAGAGAGGATGCCTGCCGTTCAGATCTCAAAGCAGGAGATAGGGCCTCGGCAACCCTGCTACGACGCGGCGGAAGTCCCCCGCGTTAAGGTCAGCTGACGGTGGAATGTACGCAGAAATGATAGTATACCTCCTATCCTAGGTAAAGCTGCACAGCCACTGCCTGAAAGAATGTATCTAAAGAAAAAGGAAGAACGGAGACGACATGCTGGGTGTAAAACGCACATCCATCAGCAGGGCCATTCCGTAGTGGTGTGGTCACAAGACCCTTATACCCCGGGAGGGCGGGCAGCATGCACGCGCCTAGCATGGGCTCCTGCAAAAAAAGATAGCAAACGGCGAATGGGAAGAGACGAGCCAACGCCGCTCCTCCGAGTTGTCCCGGAGTCCACGGTAACTCCATTGAAGGAATATGGCCTCCAGGCCTAGCTCGGAGGAGACTCTGGGCCCTCCTCGAACACAATACCCTCAAGGGAATGACTGTACGCTTCCCGGAGGCAGAATCTCGGGCGCTGTTGGCTGGACAAAGCGCTGAAGGCACGGCCGCCTTCAAAGACTTATTAGGGGAGGTTGGAACGCCATGCGAGTCTTTTGCTTCCTCCGCCTCAAAAACTTAGGCGGGCGTTGCGGCTTGGGAGGCAGGGGGCCCTTTTTTGAGGAACCACGGTCTACAAGCCAATCGCTCCACCACTAGGCGTGGTCGAAGGAGCCGAAGCTCCTTTGTTGCTGTCCTCCTTTCGGGTACAGCTTTAGGAACCCCAGAAGATGGCCTGGCGATCAACTTCATGGGTGTTGCTCCCTATGAGTCTAACGACTCGGTGGAAGCGCGTGGCCGTTTCCCCTTACTGGAAATGTTTACGCTAGGGCAAGGGGGAGGAGCTCAGGTTTTAGCTGAGGCTGGGTAGAAACCCTTTTGGCCGCAAGCTTTACCAGGGGAGCAACCTTGTTGAGTAGAGCCCGCAGAAGGGCTCCAAATGGGCGCGGAACCAACGTGCTCGTTGGCCTGTATGGGCCAGGAGCAGAGTGTGCCTTTCTAACTTTTAAGGCATATGACGTTCCAGGCAGAGCCGGGCGCGCCAGGACCAAGTCCTTAGCCTCGTGAAATGAGAGTCGATCCTGGGCTTGAACGGCCAGGATTTTTTTTTATTATTATTAAGGGGCTATCTTGCGACTGCCGACTTAGGCATAAGTTGCCCTAAACAAAGAGCCTAGTTCTAGGCAACTTTAAACAATTAAACAGGAAACAACAATAAAAACAAATAACAATAACAATAACAAAGCAATAAGAAAAACAATAACAAAAACAACACCAACAATTAAACCGGGTTAAATGAAAGATGGAAGGCCGGCCTCCCCCCAAAAGTCAATAAGTCCACCAGTCAAAGTGCACGCACTCGTCCCGAGTACAAGGAACAGGTGGTAGCGACCCCGCCCATCCCGGTACCGGAACAGGTGTTGTGCGCGAAGATCACCCAAACTAAGACATTCAACAAGAATGTGCCGAACAGTCTGGAGGACGACGCAGTTGTTGCAATAGGGCGCAGGTGAGCGCTCCATCAAATAGCGATGCCTCACACGAGTGTGCCCGATTCGCAGACGACAGAAAGCAACGTGAAGCCGCCGCGGCATTGAGGGATAGGTCCATGGGAACAGTCGCGGCGCAATGGCACGCAATTTTAAGTTATCTTCTACCGTCTCCCATCTTCTTTGCCAAGCAGTCCGAAGGTCTGTCCGTATTCCTGTGTATGTAGTCAGGGTGAGGAAGAGCGAAACGCTGGTCCGGTTGCAGAGTCCTCGCAGGTTCTTCTGCGCCCTCATTGGCGCGCTCATTCCCGGTAATTCTTACATGTCCAGGAACCCAGCAGAAGATAATCTCGACATCTGCCTGGCTCGCCAAGACCGTGGCGTCACGGATTTCACGAACCAGGGGATGCGGAGATTCCAATGCCCCGAGAGCACTCAGGGCGCTTTGTGAGTCGCTATAGATCACAATCCGGTCTCCGAACCGGGAACCTCGCGTAATCTCCCGTACCGAGTGGTGTATTGCCAACAGCTCGGCCGTGAAGACAGACGCAGCGCATGGTAGAGCCCTGCTGACTTCAAACACAGGGGATCCGGCGTGGAAGCCAACCCCCTTTTGGGACTTGGAGCCATCCGTATACACTGGCACGGTACCAGCGTGACACGATGTGTGCTCCAAAAAGGTCGAACGCAATACTCCGGGCGCAGTACAAGCTTTGGGAGCAGAGGCGTAGCGATAAATAGCCAAATGTGGTACAATCCAGGGTGGCGTCCCGAGCAGAACCAGGGGCTTCACAGGCCCGAGAGCTATATCTACATCTTGTAGAAGTTTCCTGGCCCTAAACCCCAAAGGCTTAGGGTATGACTGGCGTCTCTCGGCAGCATAGGCACCATCGAAATCAGCTGCGGATGCAGTGAGAACGGTGGCGACTGAGGGAGGCGCCGGGTTTGCGCGTACAATCGAGTGATGCACTGCTTGCCGCGCAGAGCGAGTGGCATCGCCCAGCATCGACCAACAGGCTTTCCAAGGGGGAAGTGCGGAAGGCACCGGTCGCAAGGCGAAGGCCGTTGTGGTGGATCGAATCCACCTTCCGCAATAAATGCTCGGCTGCGGATGCATAAAACTCGCATCCGTAGTCGAGCTTCGAGCGAACAAAGGATCGATACAAAAGTAAGGCAGTAGCCCTATCAGCGCCCCAAGCGCTGAACGTCACGAAACGGAGAATGTCCATGGCGCGGGTACAAGAGACCCTAAGGCTGCGAATATGAGCCTCCCAGGTGAAGCGTCGGTCGAATGCAAGACCAAGGAAACGGTGCGACTTAACCACATCCAGGCGCACCCCATTAAGAAACAAATCTGGGTCGGGGTCAAGCCATGGATGGCGGTAGAAGTGCACCACCTTAGTCTTGGCCAAAGAAAACCGAAACCTGTGCGCTTCAGGAGAAGCGAGAGACGTGGTTCAATGCCTTTTGGAGTCGACGCTCCAGAGTTCACATCTGGGCCGCGCTAAAAGAGATCGAAAGGTCGTCCACGTAGAGCGTAGCGAGAACATCTTTCGGCAGCACCAAGGTGATGCCGTTGATGCTCAGGGCAAAAAGTGTGACACTAAGGACACTTCCCTTCTGGACACTCTCTTCTTGCTCTATTGGGCCGGAGAGGGCTCCCCCCACCCGTACGTAGAATCGACGATCTCGTTAAAATTCAGATATGAACATTGGGAGGCGTCCTTTCGCCACCATCGTGTGGAGAGTATCCATGATACTGTATCGTCATGCGGTATCATAGGCCTTCTCCAGATCGAAAAACACCGTGGCGTAGTGCTGTCTACGAAGGAAAGCCTCGCAGACGGCATTTTCCAGTCGGAGCAGAGCATCCAACGTGGATTGGAACATGCGGAAGCCGCACTGTGCATAAGACAGATGGCCTCCGCTGTCCACGGAATAGGCTAATCTAACATTTACCAATTTCTCCATCAACTTGAACACGCAAGAGGTTAGAAAGATTGGGAGGAAACCGGTCGGAGTAGAGTGATCTCTGCCCAGCTTGCGAAAGGCGAGCACAGTAGTGATTCGCCAGGAGTCCGGGAGAAGACTTTCCACTCAGATCTTGTTGAACAAATCTTTCAAAAATGCCATGCCTCGCTCACCCAGGTGTGTAAGCATAGCGTACGGAACATCGTCCGGACCATGGGCGGTGTCCGCGCACGAAGCGAGAGCCGAACGCAACTCACTCACGGTAAACTTATCGTTGAAGGGTTCTCCGCCTCTGAAGGTAAAGTCCACCGGCGGCCTTCCGCGACATGACGTGCATTGAATGCTGGAGGAGCAGCATCACAGCTAGAGAATGCGGAAAAAGCGGTCGCTAAGAATTCCGCCACGGACGCGTGGTCCGAGATTGCGGTCCTTTCTCCTGGAGAACGGGAGGGGGGTCCTGCGAGAACTTGCTTCAAATCCTTTTGACTTGCTTTCACACATTATCCAAAGGGGTCTTTCCGTTAAGTGAAGACAAATATGCCCACCAAGAAGAGCGGCGGGCGTGCTTCGAAATATACTGGAACCTAGCCCTAGCCCGACGAAATTCAGCGACAGTGAAATCGTTCGGGTGGTGCTTATAGCGCATGGAGGCATAACGCTTCTGTTTGAGGGCCGTCTCACACTCGGCCGACCACCATGGGAGTGGTTGGCGTGCAAAACGGCCAGACGTCCTAGGAAAGTAGTCAGACTACAGAGATGAGATTGCCAGAGAAGAACTCAACGGCCTCTTCTACCGAACTAAACTCCTCAACTGAGATAGAGAATTCAGTCATTTCCTGAAATGCAGGCCCCCTCGCCCGCACTCTGCACCACCAAAGTGGGCTTTCAGGCGGCAGTTGCACTGAAAATGATATTTGAATGGAAAAGTGATCACTACCATGGAGGTCATCGACCACCTCCCAATCAAAATCGGGCTGTGCATCCGAAGAACACAAAGATAGGTCGAGGCAAGAAAATGAAGCGGTTCTTAAACAGTGATGCGTAAACTCATCCACGTTTAGGACACCCACCAAGCTCTTCGATCAGATCGGCAAGGACTTTTTCCCTTGGATTTATGGAGTAATCTCCCCAGAGAGGATGCCTGCCGTTCAGAGCTCCAAGCAAGAGATAGGGCCTCGGCAACCGTGCCACGACGCAGAAGAAGTCTCCCGCGTCGAAGTCCGCTGACGGTGGAATGTATGCAGAAATCAAAGTATACCTCCTATCCAGTGGAAGCTGCACAGCCACTGCCGGAAAGAAGGTAGCTAAAGAGAAAGGAAGAATGGAGACGACATGCTGGGTGTGAAACGCGCATCCTTTTGCACGGCTATTCTGTAGTGGTGGGGTCACAAGACCCTTATACCCCGGGAGGGCGGGCAGCGTGCAGGCGCCTAGCATGGGCTCCTGCAAAAAGATAGCTAACGGGGAACGGGACGAGATTAGCCGACGCAGCTCCTCCAAGTTGTCCCGGAGTCCACGGCAACTCCATTGAAGCAATATGCCCTCCAGGCCTAGCTCGGAGGGGACTCTGGGCCCTCCTAGAACACACTACCCTCAAGGAAATGGCTGTACGCTTCCCGGAGGCAGAATCTCGGGCGCTGTTGGCTGGACAAAGCGCTAAAGGCACTGTTGCCTTTGAAGACTTATTGGGTATTGGGAGAGGTTGGGCTCGCCATGCTAGTCTTTTCCTTCCTCCGCCTCGAAAACTTAGGCGAGCTTTGTGGCTTGGGAGGCGGGGAGCCCTTTTTTCGAGGAACCACCGTCTCCAAGTCACTCGCTCCACCACTAGGCGTGGTCGAAGGAGCCAAAGCTCCTTTGTTGCCATCCTCCTTTCGGGTACAGCTTTAGGAACCCCAGAAGATGGCCTGGCAATCAACTTCATGGAGGTTGCCCCCTATGAGTCTAACGACTCGGTGGAAGCGCGTGGCGTGGTCGTTTCGCCTTACGGAAAACGGTCACGGTAGGGGAAGAGGGAGGAGCTCTGGTTTTAGCTGAGGCTGGGTAGGAACCCTTTTGGCCGCAAGCTTTACCAGGGGAGCGACCTTGTTGAGTAGAGCCCACAGAAGGGCTCAAACTGGGCGCGGAACCAACGTGCTCTTTGGCCTGTATGGGCCAGGAGCAGAGTGTGCCTTTCTAACTTTTAAGGCATATGATGTCCCAGGCAGAGCCGGACGCGCCAGGACCAATTCCTTAGCCTCGCGGAATAAGAGTCGATCCTGGGCTTGAACGGTCATGATTTCTTTTTCGACGAGATATGCACCACATTGCTTCGAAGAAGTGGGGTGCGGCTCTTCGCATTTGACACACTTGGCCACACACGATTTGGACTTATCGTGTGCGACCTTTGAGCAATTTAACCAGACTTCGGGTGACCCCGACTTTGCACGTCTACAATAACAATTCCTATGGCGTAAGCGGTGAGAGTAATAGCCTCGCCGCGGCAGTGGCTCGAATGCCTCACGCGGTAGCGGTACAAACCAGCACGCACCTACTCAGGGAGCTTGTCACAGTCAAACGTGACGAAGAGTGTTTGGGTGGGTCTCGAGGCCCCTCCCCGTTTTCTTATCACACGTTCGTCCTTTACCGCCCCATGGTCGGCTAGCTCTAAGGTGAAGTCCTCAATGTAGTAGTCAACGAGTTTGCTCGCATAAACTACTTCTTTCACAAAGCTCATGGTAGAGTGCAGCGTCACACTCACCGGGGTGCCATGAAGTGTCCTAAGAGCACTTATATTGCCCGCCTCGGCGAGATTTGCCGCATTCGTCAGAAGGATCCCGTCCGAGAAACGGGTCACCTTCGGGTCTCTACCAATTGCACTAGCTAATCCTTTCCTCTGATGGATTATGTTGCCCTTGGCCCACATGTTTCCATCAGTGGAGCGAATAACGAGGAAGTGTTTGAAGCCAGCGGGCTCGCAAACACCAGGTAACTTCTGAATGAGGGATCCCGATGTCATCGAGGCTCGGCCTGGTGCACTTTTTGTCTTTGTCATAGTCAGGGGCTCTGCACCCCGGGGGGCAGAGGGGGCGGATGTGCCGATCTTGGCTTGGTCGCTTGCCAAAGTGGAAGCAGACCCATCCGTTCCCTTCCCTTCCGCAGATGGGGAGGAACCCTGAATCTTCTTTGTCTTTTTAGTATTTTTCTTTTTCTTTTTTTGGTTCGGTAGTCCTGGTGCCTTGGTGGACTGCATGCCACCCTGGAATCACTTAGCATCAGGATATGATGATAATAGTAGATGACCCACCCTACTCGTAAGTAGACCCGCAAATCTCTACTTCTCTTTATTTCATAACCTACTACCCGTTTCCATACTTGATCTTCTATCCAGGGGTTCTGAATGCCCGGCGAACTTTCTTCCTCTTATGATCCTCAGTCGAGTAGCAGTGTATGTACCCTGAGGTTGCTTACCTGCTGCTGCGAGGGCCGAAAGCCTCCTGTCTATGGAAAGTACTAGGTCCTGGGCTGTGCTGAACCGTTGAATCTGCTCACCTTCCACCATTACACATTCAAGGTTTGTCTCCGGCACCATCCTATATTGTCAAAGTACCAGGGTTGGCGAAGACCATTAACATCGCACAGTTTCCGATTATAAGAAAATTATTCTATTCTGGAATTTCTGATTCTATCTAACCTGTTCTCAGAAACTCCTTACGCAAAGGCGGTAATATAATCTACTTTCCAAGAGACCTTCTTTTTTTATCTTTTCCTTGAGTATAGTGACAATAGAAGAAAAGGCTGGTTGACCACAGGCGCATGAAGATCCGCCGCCAGGCACAACTACGTTCTACTTGGATGTCTGGAAGGATGAGGGAATTTGGAGCCCCCCTTAAGTCAGAGACTTGACTATGACGGAGTGTACCTCAAGTGGGATTTGTGATACCTTGGGAACTATAGCCACAAGGAAGCTCCCCATAAAATAGATATGATCCTGGAGGTTACCCAGCCGCACATGTCAAGATCTTTCATAGCTTTAAATCCAGGTTCGGTGCCAAGCATTGAAACCGAGGCCATACCTATGCAAGCTTTTCCTCAGACGGCTCGGGACCCTAGGACTCAAGGAAACAATGGACCTCCCCCACCGGCTAGTGACCCTCTGACAATTTAAACGGATAGCGATCTTCCTGAGGTCGGTCCATCCTGTCTAGGTTTTCCTTAAAGAGGTGGAGAGAAACAGGTTCATTTCCCACTCTCCTCTCCCCCCCAAAAAAGAACTATGAAAAGGACTAAAAGTTCCTCTCACTCAATGGGAGGCCAAGGGGCGGATGTATCCGCTGCCTTTTCGGCAACTGACCAGGCCAGGATCAGCATTTCTTACCCTAAGCCGCCCGGAGTTAGATGTCTGAGACCAACACCAAGTGCGTAAGTGCACTGAGCGAAACCTCTATTACGTCGATTCTTAAAAATGAGAGACTACCTTGCGTTTTTGCCCCACTAGATTAAAACGCTTTCTGGTTATTCGTTCCGCTATGGCAGCATGTTGGCCAAGGACAACAAGCTCCATCAGAAGAAACCTGCTTGATTAGCAGAGAGCTGAATGGGGCCCGTTTCTTGGAGTGGAGCCTTACGGCGAATGCGTCAGAAATCTCCGAAGCGGCTATGATTAGTGCTCTTGGGACACTTAATGGCACTCCAGTAAGTGTGACGTCGCATTCTACCATGAACATCGTGAGAGGAGTGGTACACGCGATGAAACTCGTGGACTGTTCCATATGTGACATTAAGAGGTCAAAGCCGGGCCTGTTATGATAAAAAAGGGAGGAGCCTCGACACCCACTCTATACACTTTTCTTCATGTTCCACCATGCCTGGATCCCTGAGTTGGTGCGTGCTGGTTTATATCTCTACCGCGTAAAGGCATTCATGCCACTGCGTGGAGGAGCTAATAGTGTCAAAGCTTCGGCCATACGAATCGCTCCCATGGACGCGAAATTTTTTTTTATTTTGTGTAAGTTGCTCCAAGGCAGTACAGGATAAGTCCCTATAGTTTAACGCCAAGTGTGTCACATGCAGCGATTCGAAACCTGCTCCTTAGAAGAAATGTGGTTTGTAGTACATGGAGAATGAAATCCTGGCCGTTCAGACTCCGGATCGTTTCTCATTTTGCGAGGCTAAGGAATGGGGCCTTGTACGCCCAGCGCTGCCTTGGCCGTCTAGTGCTCAATTTTTTAAAAAGGATCACTCTCTGCTCCTGTTCCTTTCATGCTTAGAAGTACGGTCGTCCCGTGCCAATTCGGAACAGTTCTGCGGGTTCTACACCCCCCGAATGCTCCCTGGTAGAGTTGGTGACAAATATATTTTTTAAACTTTCCATTTGTAATTCTTTGGGTTTTAAAAAATTCACAAAATTTCGATACTAATATTTATTTTTGGACTTCACCATTTTTTTTTTGATATTATGAAAGAATTATTAGAAATAACTTTGTTAAAAAAACATAAGTTATAACCAAAATAAGAGGAAAAAATCCCCTTCGTAAATTATAGAGTTAGTGATGATGATGAGTCTGTAAAAAGTTAATCAATAGCCTATATGAGCAGCTCCTTTACTTTTGTTTTTTTTCTGGTTAGTAGTGTAGTACTCTCTCAATTACATATTCATGATTACACTCCTCAAATTTAGTACTACAACCACTAAATTCATGATCGTAAGATGTTGATGCTGAAACTAATTCTCCATAAGTATTCATCACCTTGCTCGTATTAATTCATCTGACACATGCGGGAAACTCAAATTTTACACTCGTAATTTGTATGTTTATTATAAATAATATATGTCATCATCATCACTAACTCTATAATTTAAGAAGGGGTTTCGTTTAGTATTTGAATAATAATTTCATATTAGTTTGGTTATGACTTATTTTTTATCAAAGTTATGTCTAATAATTCTTTTATAATATCAAAAACAAAATGTTGAAGTTCAGAAATAAATATAAATATCGAAATTTTGTGAATTTTTTAAAACCCAAAGAATTACAAATGGTGAAGTTGAGAAAATTTATAAAAATTTAACCATGGCTGCTTTTTTTCAGATTTTGAATTTTAATCTTAGTAGCGAAGCGCAAGCTCCACCCGTAGGGAGGAGTGGAGGAGCCATTGCCTGGTTCTCTGTATATAATTCTACATCCAAGTCAAGTCATGCAACTATGCTCACAATACAAAAAGAAAATGATACAACAGTAATAAACACACGCATATACACACACATATACACATACACACATATACACATACACACATACACCCATATATACATATACCCATATATAAATACACACATTTTTACATACACACATATATACATACATATATATATATATATATATATATATATATATATATATATATATATATATATATATATATATATATATATATATATATATACACATATATATACATACATACATATATACATACATACATATATATATACATATATACATACATACATATATACATACATATACATATATACACACATACACATATATATATATATACACATATATATATATACAGACATATATATATATATATATATATATATATATATATATATATATATATATATATAAACATTAATCAAACCTCCTAAAATTTTATAATTGGAAATTCCGAAAATTAGTGATTTCTATAAAGTTCTAAACAGTTTTTCAAGGCTAAACGCAGTTCTTGAAAGATTTAGAAATTGCTACTACTCATGAGTAGCCACGTAAATACAGTAGCGGCCAAAAGGTTTCGGACACCTAGAATTTTTCTTATTCTTTGTATAAGTCTATATATGTTTATGTTGTTGTAGGTTTGCATTCATGTGTCCAATACATTTCGAATTAGAAATGCTAAAAGTATAATCTTCCTTACAACTTTTTCAATTTATAAGCAGGCGATGCTATTGAAATGTATGCATGTATGTATGCGCTATGTTACAGTCATAACCTTTTTATATACCACATCATATTTGTTGATACAAACGATATTCCATGTCACCAGGATCTGATAATGATTTGTGTTAAGACAAAACGAGGAACTAAGACCTCTCGGATCAAACATAAATAAAGTGAGTACCAACAGGAAGCTGATCGATATCTGCCAGGGTAAAATAACTCAATGGATGCTTCGTCACATATGGTTTTTTTTTATATTGTTGTAACCCATCTGGCGACTGCCTACTTGGGCATAAGTCGCCGTGCATGATACGGCCTACTACTAGACTATATTAGAAAACAATAACAGTGATCAAATAATATGTAACTAACAAATAACAAAAATAAAAGGAGGACAAAAAAAAACATGCTCTGGTGTCAGGGGTAGGCCCGCCTGCACTGCAAAGCGTCATAGAATAAATAGGTCAATGTACACGAACTTGTCCTGAGTAAAATGGTAAGCGGTATCAATCTCACTCGTCCCGGTAACGGGAGAGGTAACGTGCGCGAAGATAGTACAGCCTAGAACATTCAACAAGAATGTGCCAAATAGTCTGGGGGACAAGGCAATCTTCACACTAAGGCGTATGCGAACGCTGCATCAAATGGCGGTGCGTCCCGCGAGTGTGTCCAATTCAGAGGCGAGAGAAAGCAACCTGAAATCTTCTCAGCATTGGGGGGTAGTTCCATGGAAACAGTCGTAACGCAATGGAACGCAATTTTTAGTTATCCTCGACCATCTTCCATCTTCTCTGCCAAGCAGCCCGGAGAGCTGCCCGTATTTCTGCCATATATGTAGTCGCTGCGAGGTAGAGCGAAACGCTAGTCCGGTCGCCCAGTCCTCGCGAACTCTTTTGGGTCCTCATCGGCGTGCGCATTTCCCGCAATTCCTACATGTCCATGAATCTAGCAGAAGATAATCTCGACATCCGCCTGGCTTCGCCAAAATCGTGGCATCACAGATATCAGGAACCAGGAGATACGGTGGTTCCAATGCCCCGAGAGCACTCAGGGCGCTTTGTGAGTAGCTATAAATCACAATCCGGTCTTTGAAATGGGCGAATCGCGTAATCTCTCGTAAAGAGTTATGTATTGCCACGCGGCGCCTAGCAGACTCCACCTACCTCAAACAGATGGGATAAGACGTGTAAGCCCACCCACACTTGGGACTTGGAGCCATCCGTATACACTGGCACTGTTCCAACGTGACACTAGGTGTGGTCCAAAGGGGTCAAACGCAATACTCTCGGCGCTGTATAAGCTTTGGGAAGAGAGGCGTGGTGACAAATAGCCGAATGTGGTACCCTCCAGGGTGGCGTTCCGAGCAGAACCAGGGGTGTCACCGAGCCGAGAACTATACATATCTCTCGAAGGAGTTTTCTCGTCCTAAACCCAAAGGGCTTACGGTATGACTGGCGTCTCTCGAGGGTATTGGCACCGTCGAAATCAGATGCGGATGCAGTAAGAGCTATTGACGACTGAGGAAAGGTATAGCTTGTGCGAACTGGCAGTTAATGCACAGTACGCGGCGTAGAGCGAGAGGCATCTCTCCAGCATAGACACGTAGTCTCTCAATGAGAAAGCGTGGAAGGCACCGGTCGCAATGCGAAGGCTGGTGTGGTAAATCAAGTCTACCTTCCGCAATACACGCTCAGCTGCGAAAGCATTAAACTCGCATCCGTAGTCGAGCTTTGAACGAACAAATAATTGATAAAAAAGTAAAGCAGTAGTCCTATCAGCGCCCCAAATGCTGAACGTCACGAAGTGGAGAATATCCATGGCACGTGTGCAAGGGAACACTAAAGCTGAGAAATGAGCCTCCCAGGTAAGGCATCGGTCAAATACAAGACCAAGGAAATGGTGCAATTTAACCACTTCCTGGCGCACCCCGTTAACAAACAAATCTGGGTTGAGGGGGAGCCGTGAATGGCGGCAGAAGTGCACCACCTTAGTCTTGGCCAAGGAAAACGGAAACCTGTGCGCTTCAGAAGCAAGAGACGTGGTTCAATGCCTGTTGGAGTCTACGCTCCAGAGTTAGCATCAGGGCCGTGCCAAGAGAGATCGAAAGATCGTCCACGTAAAGCGTAGCAAGAACATCTTCCGGCATCACCGAGGTGATGCCGTTGATGCTCAGGGCAAAGAGTATAACACTGAAAACACTTCCCTGCCGGACACCCTCTTCCTGCTCCATTGGGCAGGAGAGGGCTGCCTTCACCCGTACGCGGAATGGACGATCTCGTGAGAAGAGTCTCCATGATACTGCATGGCCATGCAGTATCATAGTCCTTCTCCAGATCAAAAAACTCCGTGGCGTAGTGCTGTCTACGAAGGAAGTCCTCGCAGACGGCATTTTCCAGTCGGAACAGAGCATCCGATGTGGAGTGGAATTTGTGAAAGCCGCACTGTGCATCAAAGGAATTGCCTCCGCTGTCCAGGAAAAAGGCTAGTCTAACATTTACCATTTTCTCCATCAACTTGCACACGCAAGAGCTTAGAGAGATTGGGCGTAAACCGGCCGGAGTAGAGTGCTCTCTCCCCGGTGTGCGAAAGGCGAGCAAAGTAGCAATTCGCTATTAATCTGGGAGGAGACCTTCCACCCAGATCCTTTTGAACAAATCTAACAGAAATGCCATGCCTCGCTCTCCTAGGTGTAGAAGCATGGTGCACGGAGCATTGGCGGGACCATGGGCGGTGTCCGCGCACGAAGCAAAAGCGGAACGAAACTCACTCACAGTAAACCTTTTGTTGAAAGGTACTCCGCCAATGGAAGTAAAGGCCAGCCGGCGGCCTTCCAAGACATCACGGCGTGCATTGAAGCCTGGCGGAGCAGCATCCCGGCTAGAGAATGCCGAGAAAGCGGTCGCGAAGGATTCCGCCACGGACGCGGCGTCCAAGATTGCCGAGAAAGTGGTCACGAAGGATTGCGCCACGGACGCGGGGTCTGAGATTGCAGTCTCATTCTCCTGAAGAACGGGAGGGCGGTCGTGCGAGAACTTTCCCCGAATCGTCCTGACTCGCATCTATACCTCTGCCAGAGGTTTATTCCCGTTGAGTGATGACATGTATGCCTGCCAAAAAGAGCGGTGGGCGTGATTCGAAATAAACCTGAACCTCGCCCTAGCCCGACGAAATTCACCAACACTGAAATCTTTAGGGCGGCGCTTATAGCTCATGCAGCCATAAAGCTTCGGTTTTAGGGCCTTCTCACACTCGGCCAACCACCATGGGAGTGGTCGCCGTGCAAAACAGCCAGACGTTCTGGGAATAGTAGTCAGCCCCGCGGCGATGAGGTTGCCGGAGAAGAACTCAACGGCCTCATCTACCGACCTAAACTCTTCGACTGAGATAGAGAATTCAAAGATTTTGTAAAATGCAGGCGACCGCGCGTGCGACAAGCAACACCGAAGTGGTCTCTCAGGCCGAAATTGCTCTGAAAATCATATTTAAATGGGAAAGTGTTCCTTACCATAGAGATCATCGACCACCCCCCAATTAAAATCAGACTGTGCATCTGAAGAGCACAAAAGATACATTAAGGCAACAAAATGAAGTGGTTCTCGGGCAGTGATGCGTAACCTCATCTACATTTAGGACACCTATCTTAAGCTCTTCGATCAGATTGGCAATGACTTGTCGCCTGGGATTTACTCGAGTTATCTCCCCAGAGAAGATGCCTGCCGTTCAGATCTCCAAGCAAGAGAAAGTGCCTCGGCAACCGTGCCACGACGCGGCGGAAGTCCAGCGGGTCAAACTTAGCTGACGTTTAATTTACGCAGAAATAATAGTATACAACTTATCTAGGTGAAGCGGAACTGGCACTGCCTGAAAGAAGGTATCTAAAGTGAAAAGAAGGACAGAGACATCATGCGGGGTGTAAAATTGGCATCCCCCAGCCCGGCGCTCATCTCTTGGTAGTGGGGTCGAAAAACCCTTATACCCCGGAGGGTGGTCAGGGGGCACCACCTAGCATGTTCTTCTGCAGAAAACTAGATTGCAGGGAACAGGACGTCAGGAGCCTCCGCAGCTCCTCCCAGTATGCTCGGAGTCCACGGCAATTCCATTAAAGGAATATGCCCTCCAGGCCTAGCTCGGAGGAGAGGCGGGGCCCACTTCGATCAGCAGACGATCACGGGAATAGCCGTACGCTTCCCGGGAACAGAACCCCTGGCACTGTTGGCCGGAAATTCGCTGAAGGCACTGTCGCCTTTGAGGACTTATTACGGGAGGTTGGGCTCGCCATGCGAGTCTTCTACTTCCTCCACTTCGAAACCTTAGGCGGGCGTTGCGGCTTCGAAAGCGAGGTGCACTCTTTTCAAGAATCCAGCGTCGCCGAGCCACTCAGCTTACCACTCAGCGTGGGCGAAGGGGCCGAACCTCCTTTGTTGCTGCCCACCTTTCGGCGTACAGCTTTAGCAACCCTGCAAGATGGCCTGTCGCCAACTTCAGGGTTGTTGCCTGCTTTGAGACTAATGACTCGGTGGAGGTGCGTGGCCGTTTAACCTTAGGAGAAACGGTCACCTTGGAGAAGGGGGGAACCCTGGTTTTAGCCAGGGCTTGGCGTGAACCTTTTATGCAGCCGGCTCTTCCCTGGGGATGGCCCGGGTTCAGTAGAACCAGCATAAGAGCCCTTAATGGGCGGGGAAACAACTTGGCTCGCTGGACTGGATGGGACAGGAGCAGAGGGTGTCTTTCTAACCATTAAGGCGTAAGACGTCCCAGGCAGAGCCGAGTGCGCCAGGGCCAAGTCCTTAGCCTCGCGGAATGAGAGTCAATCCTGGGCCTGAACGGCTAGAGTTTCATTCTCAAGTAGATATGCACCACATTGCTTCAAAGAAGCGGAGTGCGGCTTTCCGCAATTGACACACTTGTGCACACACGATTTGGACTTTACGTGTTCGGCTGTAGAGCAATTAGCACAGACTTCGGGTGTCCCGACTTTGCACGTCCACATGAAAGATTAGTATAGCCAAAGAGGTGAGAGTAATGGCCTCGCCGTGGCAGTGGCACGAATGCCTTTACACGGAGCTTTTTACAGTCAAACGTGACAAAGTGTGTAGGGGTGTGTCTCGAGTATCCTCTCTATTTTCTCATCAGACGTTCGACCTTGTCCGTCCTATGTTCGGCCAGCACTAAGGTGATGTCCTCTATGGAGTAGTCAACGAGTTCCTTCGCATAAACTACTCATTTCACAAAGTTCATGGTAGAGTGCGGCGTCACACTCAACGGGGTGCCATCAAGTTTCGAAGAGCACTTATCTTGGGTGCCTTGATGGGAGCGTCGCATTCGCCAGAAGGTCCCCGTGAGATAAACGGGTCACCTTCTGCTCTTTACCAATTACAATAGCTAAAGCTCTCTGATGGATTATGTTGCCTTTGGCCAACATGCTGCCATTAGTGGAGCGAATAACGAGGAAGCGTTTAAATCCAGCAGGCTCGTAAACGCCAGGTAACCTCTGAATGAGCGGCCCCGATGTTATCGAGGCTCCGCCCTGTGCACTTTTGGTCTTAGTTATAGTCGGGGGCTCCGCACCTGGGGGGAAGATGGGCCGGATGTGCCGATCTTGGCTTGGTCGCTTACCGAAGTGGCCGCAGACCCATCCTTCCCCGTCGCCCCCGCGGATGGAGACGAGCCCCGCGTCTCCTTAGTCTTTTTTCTATTTTTTTTTTTAGGAGAGGAGGGCAGGGAATGAACCCGCTTCTCCTTTCGCCGGCAGGTGCCCCCATGCCAGATAGACCAGCCTCAGCCAGGTCCTTCCCTGAAATGGAGAAGGTCCTGGCAGAGGTACGAGCACCGGTTAAAGGAGATCTCTCCCCTCCTTGTACTGCTTCTTAAACCCTAGTCGTTTGAGGAGAACCTTGCATATGGGCGGATTTACTCCAATTGAAGGCCCTACCGTCTGAGGCTGGGTTGTCTCAAAGACCATATCAATCTAATGAGGGCCTTTAGTTGGCCATTCCTCCCATGACATCACAGGTTCCGTTGGCGGCGTTGTCACAAGTCATGTATCGGCAGGCACAGGCCTTGACCACGGCAAGATTCAATATTCCTTCCAGCAGGTCTTTTGAGAGAAGCGACCGAAGGGGCCCGGCCTCCCTCTTCCCCCCAAGGGGGTTAGCCCTAACGAGCCGCTTTAATTGGGAGCGGTTGGCTATGGGCTGCCTGCTGGCTTTCTTGGCAGTCCCCTTTCAAAGAAAAGGGGGGACTGCGGCTGGGAAGAGCGAGGTGCCTGAAAGCACCTCCAGACAAGGCGGTGAGGGGGAGTCCCCTACACCTGTAGGCGTAAGAGACGAGTACTCTCCTCTCTGGTTAGAGAGGTTTTCAGGGTCCCCTACGCTAGCATAGAGGAGGCGGGACCTCCATTTTTCCTTGGAGCTGCCGAGGGCGGCTCCGTCGATGTACAAGGGAAAAATAAGGGGAGATTTTTAATTTTCTCATCATTAGGCATGGTGACCCTAAATTTACAACGGGATGCAATAGCTCATCACCCCTCGCAGTAGCCCGCCCTGCAAGGGGTGTGTACAGAGCTGGCAGAGCCAGGCGTCACCATTCAGGACCACTCCTCTTTCTCTCTCCTGTTGGTCTGGCAGTCCCTCGTCATAACGGCTCCCCCTTTTACACGGCGTAAAAAAATAGATGTTGAAGTAAGAAGAAAAGGGGATGCGAGGAAGGTATGGGTGTGGATGAAGCAGGTTGTTAAAAACCGACCATTCTGAACCTGAGCTTAGGGATTAAAAAACATTGTTTCCTCGCCCCTCAGCCACGATCCGAGACGGTTGGCTGAGAGGAAGGTACGCATCTACTCTGAAAAATTAGAGGCTGACCAGAGAAAATCGTGGAAGAGGTTTTATGAAAAGCGACGAAATAGGGGAGAAATAACGGCTGTCTGAAAGAAGGAGAGGATGCTAAGATGGGGTCGGACGGGGTGCTGAGTTCCGTTAGCACGGCGGCCTAGGATAGGAGGTTCTATAGAACTTGGGGAAATCTTATTAATGAGGATCTTCCCTTCCTATAACCTTGCTGACTTTTGCAACTGAAATCATGTATATATAATTAGCAGGCCATGTGTGCTTCTTTGCCTTTAGTGTGCCTCACGGGTAACCAGATTCCTTGCTCTTCCTCTCATCATCTAGTAGCCATCTTGTGTGACCTGCAAACATTAAGAAATAACATACAAACCATGTGTTTTAGCATACCTCGAAATTAGACGTTCTTTTTGCATCGCCAAGTTCGGGCGATAAGTCACCATGCTAAACTTGAGTTGTGCACATCGTGCCAAAAACTTCCTATAGGCATGGAGTTACTAACCACAAATCTCTATTATAACAGAGAAAAAATGCCCTGCTGAGAACAAACACTTGCACGCTTTCAGAAGACATCCAATTAACTTAGCTTCATTGCGCATGCGAGCTTCTCATTCCGCGCGGCGCCTTCCCTCTCGAATAATTCATTATGTTCGTTCCTTCTTGGATTGAGAACATTTAAAACTTCAAAGAAGCTATGACCAATTTACTTAGTCTTATCCAAGAAATTCAATCCGAGAGCTCCGCTCCTTACCACACACATTGCCTCCTTCCAATTTCAAAGTAATTCTCGAGCTCATCGACTCTGCGCAATTATCTGCAAACCTCTTCAACGAGAGAAGATCCTCATAAAATTCCATAATAAGAGGAGAGTCAATTCTCTGCAATGACTCACACAGCTTGTCAATTCTGCACATCCTCTCTTCTCAGCACTAATCGGCATGATACCTACACGTACTTCTCAATCATCTCACGTTGCTGGAGAATTTTTAACTAGTCTCCTCTCCACACTTATTGGCAAAAAGCCCGAGTCAATTAATTTGAAATTACTCACGCCTCACACTATGAATAACCAAGTAATATCTTCTTTAACGTGACGGATTACATTTCGCGGAAATCAATCATAGTTTATTAATTCAATCTCGTAAAATGCAGCTTAATTTAGTGACTAATTCAATCTTGATTCAATTATTTAACGGCGCGGTAAACGTAATTTTCCTTTCCATTTCCTATCGATATATAATTCGCAGGAGAATAAATTAACCTATTTCTATTTCTTATTCATGTATAATTAATTATTTCTGATTCATAATATACCCTTTTATTTCAAAGTAGAAAGTCCACTAAATTATTTCTACACCTTGTCACTCACCTGATCAGAAAGTATTTTTATCAGCGTTTCCAATTCAAATCATATTGATAATTTGGCACTACAATATGGTGCCAATAATGGCTTTGTAACGTGATTTTCATCACTATAAAGTGCTCCTACTTATTCAATAGAGGGTTCACTCACTATAATATTGCCAGAGCAGATCGAGACAATTTTATTTTATATTTTAGGGGACTCAATGTCTCTATTAATAAACAAGTCCTTCTAGGTAAATTATAGCTTAACGTAATCTCAAATTTGATTATAAGGAAATTATTCCACGCATATATACCTGCTCCATGATATTATCCTTAAACAGAGCAAAGTGTGATTTCAATCCTAATCTTATATATCCATATATCCTTCATATATCCATAATAAGACTAAAATAATAACAGAAAGTAAGTTTTACATAAAATAACAATCAAATTTTCAGAAGAAAAAAATATATCTAAAGAGCTAACGGATTGTGATAGAGAAAAATCATTTTAAATTGCCCCCAAATTCATCTATAAACAATGAATTAAAACTTTGTAATTAAATAAACAATTCTCACGCAGTGCAGTCCAAAAAATATTACCGAACCAATTTGCTTGAGCAGCGAGATGGTTTTAAAATCTGAAGAAAGTTACCAGGAGCGAATGAGTCTTGCAGAGAAGAGTAATTCAACATGAGCAAAGTAAATTATTTGTTTACTTTAAAGCGAAAACCAACAAAGTTATTTCCCGGGGGTCGTTTTTAATTTAAGAACGGTAAGAATAAATACCAAAGATATAGGA
This sequence comes from Ceratothoa steindachneri, assembly GCA_963969495.1. Lineage (NCBI taxonomy): Eukaryota > Metazoa > Arthropoda > Malacostraca > Isopoda > Cymothoidae > Ceratothoa > Ceratothoa steindachneri. The sequence continues at coordinate 94,514,578 of OZ018318.1, read as the reverse complement.
CGCGGAAAACGTGCGTGAAATAAATAGAGCCATAAATTATTCCGGAGAGAATTGAGAGAGAGGGAGAGCATATAATACTCCAATTATCAACTGTATTATGCTTGCATATGCCACATCTTACATCACCTTGCGGGAAGATCATAGGAAAGGGTTCATCGTTTTACATAAGGACTACATTCAATAAATGAAGCACAAGGTTGAGGATCCAACTCCTGAAGCATGACAAAATAACTTAGTTACATTGGAAGCGATTATTCTAGATACCTGTGAAGCTTCCATCTTTTGTCTTCTACAAATTAGAATAAATTTAAGGCAGTTTGTACATACTCTCAAAAGCAATAATCAAATAATAGAATGTGCTCAGCATTGAGAAAGAATTAATGCGATTAAAATGAATCGGCATGAAAATGTATAAAGTAATAGAATCATAGATTCTGTAAAAGAAAGATGCACATTAGAAAGAAGAAAATAACTATCGTCACATTTTTTTATAAGAACAATAGTTTGGAGAGCGGTGTTGGAAGTTTAATTTTACTGTAATGAACTGAACTATAAAATAAAGAATTCCCTTATTGAGATAATGTAAGTCAATTGACTCTTTGGTTTTAGCTTTATTTTTTAACTCGTTTCTACGTTTTAGCGGTGGATATTTTCTTCGAAAGACTCGTGTTTAGGATTATCTACAAAGATTTTTGAATAAACTGATTATAATTTTGAGGTTAGAACAAAGGAAACACCACATATGTAACTAGTTAGGTTCCTTTGCCGTAGGTTTTTTGGAAAACATTTGATAAAAAATGATCGGTTTATTGTGTCGGACTGGATTTTTTTATGCAGTTTGCCAAAACCAGAAGATTTGGTGAATTATACCGAAAGTTGCTAAATTTGGAATTTTCATAAATATTTTATTAAAAAAACATCTAAGTAAATAATCCAGTAAATTTTAATTATCGCATGATCTTTTAAATAGTTCCCATCGTTATAAACACATATTTTCCAGCGAGGAACATCTTTTTTCGTTGCATATGTATAGGAAGAATTTGAAGTGCTTTTATTCTAGTTTTAAATCGGTTTTGCTATCTAAAATAATGAAAAGTGAATTTATAGTAAAGGTACTTTCAATATGGAGAATAAAGGAAACTCACCTTGTAAAGATATACGAGTTAACTGAGGTGGTTAAGAAGTTGCGAGTATATATATATATATATATATATATATATATATATATATATATATATATATATATATATATATATATATATATACATATATATATTGAGGTCTTTCTCATGGCGAAGAAACCCAATGAAAGGAAAACAAAACCCACCTGGGTTTTCTCTAAGCCACTCTACCTAGTCTCCGGTAACATACAAATACGAGAACAATGGTAAATTTAGGAGAGGGTTATTTCTGATCTCAGCTCAAAAGACCTGCCCTTCGAGGGTACATTTATAAACAAACAAGTCAAAAATTCAAACTGTCGCTCTGGTATTACGCTCTCTCAGAGTGCCACGACGCCAAACGTGGTTGAATTGATACCCACTTCTGTTGATTCAACATGAGATCCAGTTTCCCTAATTTCAAAATGTCTAGGGAGAAAAATAACAGACGCACCAAAAGCCAGGGTACCCTCGAGTCTTCCCTTGCTATCCCCCTCCCCAGCTCATAACTCCCGCGAGAGTAATTCTAGTATAAAACGGTTCGTCAGGAGAAAAAGAGGACAATTCTCGTTTCGTCACAACATCGATAAGAACTTGCTGGGATAAAATTCCCCCTGCAAGTTAAGAGGTACTTTCATTTTCTTGTGCAATAGCAGATTGCACCAAGTATGATCTGCACAGTTTGATTCCCAAAGATCGCTAAGTTGAATTACCTCCAATTGTAATCACTACAGTTCGACTACCAAAGATCGTCAAGTAATCTTACCTCCAAGTACAATCGGCACTGTTCGATTACAAAAGATCAAGTGATCTTTTCTCCAAGACCGTCGGCACAGTTCGATTACAAAAGATAGTAAAGTAATCAAATACTATCTGAGTTTGACACCCCAAACTAGATAGATTTCTCACGGAAACGAGAAGCTCTGCAAGCGAAACCAATTTGCTATAAAATCATTCAGATATCTTCAAGCCTCGTCTGAAAAAACTTTTTCAAGGTCATAAACACACGACGCATCGCTTCCTCAATTGGCAGTTTTGTTTTGATTCCTTTTCTACTCTGTCGCCTCGAAATTCCATGTGACGTCACTCGTCAACTCCTCGTTTGAAGTAACGCCATCTATTGAGACGCAATTAAACTACACTCAAGACGCCTCGCCCGACAATATTCGAAAGGTATTTCGCGTGGATTCTTTGGGTAAACCCCATTATCTTATGTGAGTAATCAATTCCATTTTTATGTCCCTGTGCCTATAACGTAAATTATTTGTATATCTTAAAGAGGAATGTTTTTTTTAATTAATTTCTCTCCCTTTAAGCAACCAGAAGCCTAGTGTCGATAACGGGCCTTAATAACCATTTTTAATTTGTATTTTGTACGTGTATATATTAATTTTGTTTGAGTTGATTAATGTACGATAAAAGTCTATTTTGGTTGAACTGTTTAAATTTTCCTTGAACGAGTTTCGTTGGTATTATTTAGTATATTAAAGAGAGAACTCCCTTTTATATTCATTTAATAGAATAAAGGTAAGAAAAGCGCTCTTAGAAATCGATCTTGAAGCGATCACAAGTACGAACTTAAGATTCACTTTATTTATCATAATTAATAATAAAATAATAAAAAATTATGAACTCGGCTAACCCACGACACACCTAATGAATAAGAAAGATGACGTAGTTTTCTTCCCTTAGATCAGCAAAACTTCTTTTGTCAGGCACGCAATATGGAACGGACATGCAATTTTCTGGATCTTAATCCTTTAAATGACAGTCACACTAGTCCTCTTAATAAAATAGAATGAAATTTGCAATTGGCTGGGGACCCAATTGAGAGGCAATCACAAAGAATAATTCCGCAAAGTTTTAACCATCACCTCGCATGTGAATGAAACTACACAAGAAACCGGATACCTTTTCTTCTCCAGTCTTTCAACAGATTTTTAGTTTCAGGATTGAACAATGGAATCGTATTTCGTCAGGTTTGATTAACCTATGGTAAAGATATTCAGAGTGTGTCTGAGATTGATATTTCAGTTGTTAACATCAAAACGGTTTATCTTCTGCTTATATACCACCAGGTTTGAGAGCCAGTGTGCTGAAATCTTGCTTATACCTGAATTAACATGGGACATTTCATGGACTTGTTTGACATCAATGTGCAGGGCACTAACTATCGCTCTGATAGTGAATCTTTTGTCTTCTATTACTAATCCATCTAGAGCTTAGATCTTTTCAGCATTAACTAATGGAAATTTGCCTCCCACTGCGTGCCCCGATTTACAAGATTGTTTTACCTACTTGAAATCGATCAATCCATCGATAACTGTGGTGATAGATTCTGTTTCCTATACAAAAAAATAGATTTCTAAACGTTTCGTAATTTCTGATTGTAGGGGAATCGACCCTCTCCTTTCTTTCCCAGTTGAGACACGGGACGTTGAACGCAAAAACATCCTGGCCAGGCACCTTGGGTCAATCTCGTAACCACATTCCCTCGCCACTCGTCCCTATGAAAGGCAGGACGGTTTAAACTGCACTACCTCCCATAGGAATGTACATTCAATTTTACCTCAAGTACGAAATTGGAGACGCCTTTCTCTCAAGCTCGAAGGGACAGCTGGACCAGAGGGAAGACTTGACGAGAAAAACCGTTAAGGTAAGAACACTCCTGCGGTTTGTCTACAAGCCCCCCCTTCCTACCCCTACCCCTACTCCAGGAGGGTCAAGGTATAAATGCCAAATACTTTGGGATAAAACGTGGTAGAATCCGTGAGTCAACGAGGCTAAGAAGGCCCTGGCAAGAGAGGCCGGGCTATCAAGGACCCTAAGAAGCAGCTCATCCTCGAGCTAGGTCCTGGTTATCAAACCGAACTTTAAGTTAACTTGTTCAAGTTCAATTTACTCTCGTCAGAGACACTCTTCCTATTTTAGTGTAGTACAAAGCACCGTGATAGACTTCGCTCTTCAGGAATTCCGAAAAAAAGGACAAGAAGCTCCACTTGAGCCCGTTCCATGGTGGTCACACCGAATCCTAAGTTAACTTGGTTTAAAATCCAAGTTCAACTTACTCTCGTCAGAGACACCCCTCCTATTCTGGTGCATCCTAAAGCAGAGGGATAGTCCTCGCCCTTGAAGAAGATCCCGCCCAGAGTACTCTCCTCGCCCCCAAAGAAACTCCCCCGATTATCCTGGTGTAGCACAAAGCACCTTGATAGTCCTCGACGTTGAGGACTTCGGAAATGAAGAAGATAAAGCTCCACCTCGAGCCCGTTATGCGGTAGTCACACCGAACTCTAAGTTAACTTGGTTTAAGAACTAAGTTCAACTTACCCTCGTCAGACACACCCCGCCTATTCTGGGCATCTTAAAGAACCGTGATAGTTCTCGCACTTGAAGACCCCCACCCCGCCCCGAATACCGTGTGGCCCCCCATCTGCGACACTCGCACAAAGTCCCCTATGACTGCCAAGTCATCTGGTCCACCACTATCCATCTGGTTGATGGCACGCGTCAAAGAACCCACCGGATTCCTGAGGTGTCTTGGCTCATAGAGTTTAAGGTTAGGCTCAAACCCGCCGCCAGAGAAACCTAGTTATTTAAAATCCAGTAGAGTCAGTGAGCCTATTTCTTTTATATTGAAGTGAGTAGCGAGTTAACCAACATTTTAAGGTCAAGTTAAAAAGCCTTACTTAAAATGTTATTGACGTCATTATTGTGTATTTAAAATCGTAGTATTTCAGGGGTTCATGTTTGCTTTTGTAGTTAATTGCTTAAATTTAAAATATGTTTATTTTGGTATAATTCCTGGGTGTTTCACTAAATCCTTACGTGTTTGAGACCGGCTCTTCCTTAAAACAACAAAAATAGCATTCTTTGACAAAAGTGGTGTCAGGTCTGTAGGTTTTATGAGAAAGAACCCAGCACCGTCTAATTAAGGGAGTTGTCAACACGTAAAAGGAATACCAGGAATAATAGAATAATTGACGAGAGGAAAATTGGTAAAGTTAGGGGTGGAAACAATCTGAAGGTAATTGTTAGCCAAGTGTTACATTTGCTGTCGGAGTGGTATTATAATCAGAATAGTTGTGGCATTAAGGCTAGGGTTAGGTGGCGAGCTACCTGGTGAGTGGCAACATAAGTACCTGAGAGTACAGCAAGGAAAAATCGACGGATAAACACAAACTGGATCCGGTCGAAAGTTTATACCAACAAGGCCAAAGTCTGGGACTTTAAGGCAAAGATATGGATGCCTACGTCCTAGGACAACTGAGAATAGAATGGGAAGAAGAAAGAAGAGATTTGGAAAGAGAAGAAGAAAAGAAATAATACAGTTGTATAGAAAAATGGAAGATATAGGAAGAGAGTGGAAAATTGAATAGCAAGCAATGAAAATATGGATAGACAGAAAAGGAGAAGAAGACAATACAGTGGAAAAAAGAAGCAAAAGAAGAATACCGAGCGGAAGCAAAACAAACGAAAGAATAAGACAGTTGAAAAGGGAAGCAAAAGAATCTAGAATAAGGATAGAAAGAGAAGGTGACGAAAGAAGAATAAAGATAAAATAGAAGATGAAGAAAGAAGAACATGACGGGAAAGCGAACTAGCAAAAGCGGAAAGAGAAGCTGAGAAAAGAAGAATGAAGAGGGTTAAGAGTCAAAAGAAAGAAGAATAAAGATAAAAACGAGGTAGATAAAAGAAGAATACAGAGGGAAAGAGAAGAAAGAAGAAAAAGAAAAAATGTTCGCACTCAAAAGTGCATCTATCGAGGACCAGTTGGAGGTCAAGGAAGCTTTAACCCGCTCTGGACCTAGGAAAGGATCGATCAATACCCAGCAAAATGGGGTTAATGATCGAGGAAGTAGTAACTAGGGAAGAGGAATAAGCCGGTGTACCTAAGGAAGTACCTACAAGTAGAACTCAGCCAAATTTGGTGACAATAAAAGAAGATGAAAGTGTCAAGGTGGTACACCCATGTAAACCGATTCAGAGGTTAGACGAAAATAATGAGTATCCCCTACCCCTACTAGTCTTCCCCCAGAACGACGCATCAACGGAGTAAACGCTAAAAGTCCAAGTCATAGTAAGCTCCACGCCCATTAACGATCTGATAAGGAAAATTGTTTCTGAACCAATTAGATCCATTTTTTAAAAATTTTGTAGAGCGCATCTGGCAACTGCCCACTTGGGCATAGGTCGCCGAAAAACAAGACAGCCTAGAACTAGGCTACTTTAAAATTAAAATATAAAAAAATAACAATGATATAACTTGGAAAAACTTAATCTGGAAGCAATCTCCGGCAGCGGGGGAAGGTCCTCCTCATCCGGGTGCAGGAGAGTGCAACCTACAAACAAAACAATAACAAACAAAAACAAAAAAGAACTTTAAATAAAGAGAAGAATCCCGGCCTACCCCAAATGTCAACAAGTCCACAAGGTAATGGGCACGAATCGTTCCTGAGTACAAGGGACAGGCGGTAGCGACCCCGCCCATCCCGGTACCGCGACAGGTATCGTGCGTGAAGATCACCCAGAATGGGACATTCGACAAGAATGTGCCGAACAGCCTGGGGGACGACGCAGTCGTCGCAATAGGGCGCAGGCGAGCGCTCCATCAAATAGCGATGTTTCACACGAGTGTGTCCGATTTAGAGACGACAGAAAGCAAACTGAAGCCGCCGCGGCATTGGGGGATAGGTCCATGGTAACAGTCGCGGCGCAATGGCACGCAACTTTAAGTTCCCTTCGACCGCCTCCCAACTTCTTTGCCAAGCAGTCCGAAGAGCTGCCCGTATTCCTGGCATGTAGTTGGTGTGAGTAAGAGCGAAACACTCGTCCGGTCGCAGAGTCGTCGCGGACTCTTTGGCGCCCTCATCGACGCGCTGATTCCCCGCAATTCTTACATGTCCAGGAACCCAGCAGAAGATAATTTCGACATTTGCCCGTCTGGCCAAAACCGTGGCGTCTAGGATATCGCGAACCAGGGCAGGCGGAGATTCCAATGCCCCGAGAGCACTCAGGGCGCTTTGTGAGTCGCTATAGATAAACAATTCGGTCTCCGAACCACGGACATCGAGTAATCTCCCATACCGAGTCAAGTATTACCACCAACTCGGCCGTGAAGATAGACGCAGCGCCTGGTAGAGCCCCGCTGACTTCAAACAGAGGGGATCCGGCGTGGAAGCCGACCCCCTCTTGGGACTTGGAGCCATCCGTATACACTGGCACTGTTCCAGTGTGACACAAGCTGTGCACCAAAAAGATCGAACGACAAACTCCCGGCACCGTACAACCTTTGGGAGCAGAAGCGTGGCGATAAATACCCAAATGCGGGATCCTCCAGGGTGGCGTCCTGGGCAGAACCAGGTGCGCCACCGGAACGAGAGATATATCTAGCTCTCAAAGGAGTTTCCTGGCCCTAAACCCGAAGGGCTTAGGGTAGGACTGGCGTCTCTTGGCGGCATAGGCACCGTCGAGATCAGCTGCGGATGCAGTGAAAGGTGTTGGCGACAAAGGAAGGCGCCGTGCTCGCGCGTACAGGCGAGTGATGAACTGCACGCGGCTCAGAGCGAGTGGCATCTCCCCAGCATCAAACAACAGGCTCTCAATGGGGGAGGTGCGGAAGGCACTGGTCGCAAGGCGGAGGCCGGTGTGGTGGATAGAATCCACCTTCCGCAATAAACGATCGGAGAGGATGCATAAAATTCGCATCCGTAGTCGAGCTTTGAACGAACAAAGGATCGATAAAAAAGTAGGGCACTAGCCCTATTAGCGCACCAAGCGCTAAACGTCACGGAACGGATAATATCCATGGCGCGGGTACAAGAGACCCTAAGTCTGCGAATATGAGGCGTCGGTCGAATACAAGACAAAGGAAACGGTGCGACTCAACCACATCCAGGTGCACCGCTGTAAGAAAAAAAACTGGTTCGGGGTGGAGCCGTGGATGGTGGCAGAAGTGCACCACCTTAGTCTTGGTAAAAAAAACCAAAACCTGTGCGTTTCGGCATAGCGAAATACGCGGTTCAATGCGTGTTGCATTCTACGCTCCAGAGTTGGCATCTGGGCTGCGCCAAAAGAGATTGAAAGGTGTTCCACGTAGAGCTTAGCGAGAAAATCTTCCGGCAGCACCGAGGTGATGCCGTTGATGCTAAGGGCAAAGAGTGCGACACTCTGAAAACTTCCCCGCGGGACACCCTTTTCCTGCTTCTTTGAGGTGGAGAGAACTCCACCAACCCGTACGCGGAATCGACGATCTCGTAAAATTTCAGATATAAAGACTGGGAGGCGTCCCCTTGCCCCCATCGTGTAGAGAGTCTCCATGATACCGTAGCGCCATGCGTTATCATAGGCCTTCTCCAGATCGAAAAACACCGTGGCGTAGTGCTATCTACGAAGGAAAGTCTCGCAGACGGTATTTTACAGTTGGAGCAGAGTATCCGAGGTGGAGTGTAACTTTCGGAAGCGGCACTGTGCAGAAGACAGATAGCCTCCGCTGTCCAGGAAAAAGGCTTTTCGAACTTCTACCAATTTCTCCATCAACTTGCACACGCAAGAGCTTAGAGAAATTAGGCGGAAACTGGTCGAAGTAGAGTGATCTCTCTCCACTTTGCGAAAGGCGAGCACAGTAGTGATTGGCCAGGAATCTGGGAGAGACCCTCCACCCAGATCCTGTTCAACAAATCTAACAGAAATGCTAGGCCTCGCTCACCCAGGATTCGAAGCATGGCGTACGGGGCATCGTCCGCACAATGAGCGGTGTCCGCGCACGAAGCGAGAGCGGAGCGCAACTCGTTCACAGTAAACCTGTCGTTGAAGGGTTCTCCGCCTTTGGAGGTGAAGTCCAGCCGGCGGCCTTCCACGACATGACGACGTGCATTGAATGCTGGCGGAGCAGCATCCCGGCTAGAGAATGTGGCAATGGCAATGCGTCGTGGCGGAAGTCCCGCGCGTTGAATTTAGCTGACGGTGAAATGTACCCAGAAATGATAGTATACCTCCTATCCAGGTGCAGCTGCACAACCACTGCCTGAAAGGAGGTATCTAAAGATAAAGGAACAACGGAGACATCATGCCGGCGTGTAAACCGCTCATCCCCCAGCCCGGCCATCCTACAATGGGGGGGGGCGAGACCCCTATACCCCGGGAGGGCGGGCAGAGGGCACGCGCCTAGCATGGTCTCCTGCAAAAAGATAGCTCACGGGAAACGGGATGAGACGAGCCTCTGCAGCTCCCCCCATTTGGCTCTGAGTACACAGCAATTCCATTAAAGGTATATACCCTGCAGGCTAGCTAGGTTGAGACGCCGGGGCTCTCCTCGAACAGAAGCGCCTCACGGGAATGGCCGTACGCTTCTCGGGGCAGAACCCCGACCGCTGTCGCGTTAGAGGACTTATTGGGGGAGGTTGGGCTCGCCATGCGAGTCTTTTCCTCCATCTGCCTCGAAACCTTAGGCGGGCATTGCGGTTCGATGGCAGGGGGCCCTCTTTTCAAGCAACCACCATCTCCGAGCCACTCGCTCCACCACTAGGCGTGGGCGAAGGAGCCGAAGCTCCTTTGTTGCTGTCCTCCTTTCGAAGAACAGCTTTAAGAATCCCAGAAGATGGCCTAGTGACCAACTTGCGAGGTGTTGCTTCCTGTGACTCTTACAACTCGGTGGAGGCGCGTGGCCGTTTTGCCTTAGGGGAAACAATCACTCTGGGGGAATAGGGGGGAGCCCTGGTTTTAGCCGGGGCTGGGTATGAATCCTTTTTGCCGCCAGCTTCACCAAGGGAGCGCCCAGGTTGGGTAGAGCCCGCAGAAGGGCTCCGAATGGGCGTGGAAACAACCGTGCTCGTTGGCCTGGATGGGCCAGGAGCAGAGGATTTCTTTCTAACTATTGAGGCATATGACATCCCAGGCAGAGCCGGGCGCGCCAGGACCAAGTCCTTAGCCTTGCGTAATGAGAATTGATCTTGGGCCTGTATGGCCAGGATTTCTTTCTCAAGAAGATATGCACCACATTTCTTCGAAGAAGCAGGGTGCTGCTTTCCGGAATTAACACACTTGGCCACACACGATTTGAACTTATCGTGTGCGACCTTGGAGCCATTTACACATACTTTGAGGGACCTTGACTTTGCACGTCTACATTAGTGATTCGTATGGCCGAAGCACCACCGCGGCAATGGCGCAAATGCCTTCACGCGGTAGCGATACCAACCGACACGCACCAACTCAGGGAGCTTGTCACAGTCGAACGTGACGAAGAGTGTAGGGGTGGGTCTCGAGGCCCCTCCCTGTTTTCTCATCACACGTTGACCTTGACCGCCCCATGGTCGGCCAGCCCTAGGGTGATGTCCTCAATGGAGTATTCAACGAGTTCCCTCGCATAAACTACCTATTTCACAAAGTTCATGGTAGAGTGCGGCGTCACACTCACTGGGGTGCCATGAATTGTCCAAAGAGCACTTATCTTGGCCGCTTCGGCGGGTTCGCCGCATTCACCAGAAGGCTTCCGTCCGATAAACGGCTCACCTTTGGCTCTCTACCAATTGCAATAGCTAATCCTCTCCTCTGATGGAATCATGTTGCCCTTGGACAACATGGTGCTATCAGTGGAGAGAATAACGAGGAAGTGCTTGAAGCCAGCGGGCTCGAAAACGCCAGGTAACCTCTGAATGAGGGGCCCCGTTGTCATCGAGGCTCTGCCCTGTGCACTCTTGGTCTTAGTCTTAGTCAGGGGCTCTGCACAAGGGGGGGGGAGTGGCCGGATGTGCCGATCTTGGCTTGGTCGCCTCCCAAAGTGGCAGCAGACCTATCCGTCCCTGCAGCCTCCGCGGATGGAAAGGAGGCTCCTGTCTTCTTGGTCTTTTCAATTTGTCTTTTTCTTTTTCTTTTTTGGAGAGGAGGGCTGAGAATGAACCCGCTTCTTACCTCCGCCGGCAGAAGTCCCCAGGCCAGATGGACCGGCCTTAGCCAGGTCCTTTTCCGAAATGGAGAAGGTCCTGGTAGTCACAGGGGCACCTGTTGGAGGAGATCCATCCCCTCCTTGTACTGCCTCGGAGACCCTAGCCGTTTAACGAGGACCTTGCCTAGGGGCGGATTTGGGTTCGGTGTTTGGTGCGAGACACGATTCCTTTCCCATGGAAGGCCCTACCGTCTGAGGCTGGGTTTCCTCAAGGACCATGTGTGTCCCAGGAGGAGCCTTAACTTGGCCATCCCCTCCCAAGACATTGCAGGTCCCGTTGGCTGTATTGTTACTAGTCTTGTGTGAAAAGGTACAGGCCTTGACACCGGCAAGGTTCAATATTCTTGCCAGCAGTTGTTTTAAAGGAAGCGAACGAAGGGGCCTGGCTTCCCTCTCCCTCCTATGGGGGTTTGCCCTACCGAGCCGCTTACACGAGGGGCGGTCGGCAATGGGCTGCCTGCTGGCTTTCTTGGCAGTCCCTTTGGAAAGAAAAGAGGGGACTGCCGCTGGAAAAGGGAGGTGCCCGAAAGCACCTCCAAAGAAGGGGGGGAGGGGGATCCCCTGCACCCGTAGGCGAAGGAGGGGTGTAAGCCTCCTCTCCGGTTAGAGAAATATGGAGGGTCCCCTGCGCAAGCACAGGATGGGAGACCTCCATTTTTTCGGTGGAGCTGCCCGAGGGTGGCTCCGTTGTCGTTATAGGTGGAATTAAGGGAAGATGATTTATTTTTGCATCATTGGGCATGGTGATCCCCTTTGTTTTACGGGGCGCAATCGTTCACTACCTCTCTTAGTATCCGGCACTGCAAGAGGTGCTTACAGGCCCGGCAGAGCCAGGCGCTGCCATTTTGGACCACCCCTCCCGCCTGTTGGCCTGGCACTCCATCGGCATGGCGGCTTCACCTTGAACACGGCGTAAAAAAGATCGTTTTGAAGACGAGAGGAAAAGGGATGTGAGGAACGAATGGGTGACGATGAAGCAGGTTGTTGAAAACCAACCACCCCAGACCGGAGCTCAGGGGTTAGGGAACATTGTCCCCTCCCCCCCTCAGCCCCGATCCATAAGGGTTGGCTGAGAAGGTCAGCATCTACCCTGTGAAATTAGAGGCTGACCAAAGAAAGTTGTGGGAGAGGTTGTATGAAAAGCGACGATGTACGGGAGAAATACAGGCTATCTAAAGGAAGGAAGAGAGGCTAAGCTGGGGCCCGACGGAGTGCTGGATCCCGTAAGCACGGCGACTAGGATGGCAAATCGCCGCGCCCGTTACGGGGAGTTCATGGTCGAGTGCGGTGTCACACTCACCGGCGTGCAATCAAGTGTCCAAAGGGCATTAATCATGGCCGCCTCAGAGAGATTAGATGCATTAGCTAAAAGGCTCCCTTCCGAGAAACGGGGCACCTTCGGCTCTCTACCAATCACACTAGCCAAAGCTCTCCTCTTCTAAATCATGTTGCCCTTAACCATCATGCTGCTATCAGTGGAGCGAATAACAAGGACGAGTTTAAAGCCAGTGGTCTCACAAACACCAGGTGGTTTCTGAATGAGGGGCCCCGACGTAAGCGAGGCTCCGCTCTGCACACTTACCCTTTTGGACTTTGTCTGGTCAACGCACCTATGGGAGCAACTCACCCAGACGTGGCTATCTTGGCTTTGTTGCTTACCGAAGTGGCATCATACCGATCCTTCCCCACATCCCCCACGGATGGAGAAGAGCCCGGAGTCTCTCGTTTTTTTCTACTTTGTTTTTGGGGAAGAGAACGGGGAATGAACCCTCTTCTCCCCTCCGCCGGAAAGAGCACCAAAGCAAGATGGACCAGCCTCAACGAGATCCTTTTCTGAGATAGAGAGCGTCTTGCTGTCCCAGGGGCACCACCTGTAGGAGGAGATCTCTCATCTCCTTGTAAGGTCTTTGAGACCCCAGCCGTCTGAAGAGGACTTTACACAGGAAGCGGCTCGTGTTCTGTGCTTGGCACCGAAGGGCCTACCGTCTGGGGGTGGGTTGCCTTAAGGACCATGTCCATCTAAACGGGGTTTCTATGTGGCCATCCTCCCCTTCCAGGACATTACAGGTCCGATTGTTCTCATCTTCTTTATTTGGATAAGAGGGGTGCACGTACGGTGACCCCTCTTAGCTCAAAGATCGAGCCCGCAGGTCTTTAGAGGGAATAGGCCGTCTGGCCATGCCTTCCCTCCTCCTTCTAAGTGGGTTAGTCCTATCGTACCGCTCCCACCGGGAGCCGTCAATTATGGTCTGCCTGCCTTTCTTGGCAGTCCCCTTAGAAAGGAAAGGGTTAAATGCCGCTGGAAATAGGGATGCATCCTAGGGTATCTCCAGACAAAAGGGTGAGAGGGAGTTCCCTACATCCGTTGGCAAAGGGGAGGAGTAAGGCTCCTCTCCGGTTCAAGAGTTTTGGACGCTCCCGTGCTAGAGCACAGGGAGGGGAAGGGACCCCTTATTTTTTCAGTCGAGCTGCCCGAAGTTGGCTCTGTCAATGGTGAAGGGAAAAGAGGGGACTTTGATTTATTAAATTATGATCACTAAACATGGCGACCCTATTAGTTATATGGTAAGCCTACGCTAATCGCCCTCCCCCTTTCGCAGTAGCCCGCTCTGAGAAGGGTGAACACGGGGACGGCAGAACCAGCTGGCGCTACTTAGAACCACACCTTTTTGCTCAGTGGCCAGGCAGCCCTTCGGCATGGCGGATCCACGTTGGGCTGGGGGTAAAATCAGTTAAGATTGGAAGGAGAGATGAATGGGTATGCTAGGAAGGTGTGGGTGCGGATGAAGCAGGTTGTTAAAAGCCTAACACCCCAAACAAAAGCTCAGGGGTGAGGGGTCATTTTACCCTTCCCTCTCAGCCCGATCCAGGATGGATGGGTGAGAGAAAGCTAGGCTGCAGCAGAGAGAGTTGTGGGAGAGTTTGAAAGGAAAGTGAGGAAGTAGGGTAGAAATGCAGGCTGTCTGAAAGAATGAAGATCTAACGTGGACGGCTCATTGCCAAGAGGGAAAGAAAGATCGAGCAGAGACGGACGAGAACTAATATGCGAAAAAGATGGAGCAGAAGACGGAACATGGCCAGTGAATGAGAATGGAAAAGGGTCAAAGGGTAATAAGGGAATTGGGTCAGATAGAGAGGAAGGAACTGGGTCAGAGGGTGAGAAGGAAACAGGGTCAGAGGGTTAAAAGGAAACAGGATCAGAAGGAAATGAAGGAAAAGAGGGAAATGGCAAGAAAGGAGCTGTTTCAGCAGGCACGGAAGACAAACCTGGGGTAGGAGGCAAGGAAGGCGAAACAGGGTTAGGAGGCAAGGGAGAAAAAACTAGAGTAGAAGGCATCGAAGACTGAAAAAAGTAAGGGGCAAGGAAGAAGGAACCGGGGTAGGAGGCCAGATAGATAGAACGGGGTGTACCTCCACCCTTACAATGATATCTGTGATGCCAGTGGGTGAGGCGAGCCAAGATCGGGAAGGAGAAGGCATTAAAACGGAGAGGGCGCCCCAACAACCGTATCGGGGACCAAACAAGTCTGATTAGAGGCAGCGTGATGGACTCCGAACGAGGTAAGGATGAACCCTTCTGTTTGTACTGAGGCAAAGAAACGGAATAAACAGCGAGCAAAGACGTTTGTAGGAACTGCCGGATATCCTCCAGCGTCTCGATCGGTCTCACGGTCCGTGACAGAGGGAAGAACATGTGAATAGACCAAAGGCAAAAGAGACGGCACAACGGAAGTACCGCCGAGAGAGACCAAAAGCAAAGGAGAAGGAGCAACAGAGGGACCGCAAATAAAAGGAGTGGGACGAACGGGAGGTGAGTGGCGGGAACCAGACTCAAGGAGAACGTCAGAGTAGAGACGGACCTCACGGAAGTCCACCCTGAGGGAGTCCCTTAGAGCCAGGACCTCCTTGTCAAAAAGGAATACAGGATAAGTACGCGAAGCCGCTCTATGGGAACCTCCACAATTGGCGCAACATTCATGATTCTCACAAGATGAGCCATGGTATGCCAACGCACAGGTCACACAGCGACGAGCCTGCCTACAATTTGTGCTCATATTGCCAAACTGATGGCAATAAAAACGCCTTTTGTGGGGCTCAACATAACGGCACACAGGGACACGAAGATAACCAGCATGCATAAACTGGGGAAGATCTTGATGTTTAAAGGTAACGATAAGCGTACTCGTAGGAAATTAGCGGTACTAACAGACTTAGAGACCCTATAAACGTCTGTAACCCTCTTGGACGAAAGTTTATCCATTAGTCTCTAGACATCATACTGCAGTAATTCGTTGGAGCGAATCACTTTCTTAACAAAATTAAGGCGAGGGTGGTGCATACCTGAAACTGGGACCTCCAAAAGGGAGGAAAAATTGCGCATGGCACCACACTACTCTCGTGAAGATACCTCAAACACTAAATCGCTACTACCACGGGCCCACATACGCCGTGGCGCACCGCAGCGGAACTCAAACTCCTTATTCACATCAAATGCGTCCAATTTATTTTTTTTTATTTTTTTTTTTAATTAAGGGGCTATCTGGCGACTGCCGACTTAGGCATAAGTCGCCGTAAACAAACAGCCTAGTTCTAGGCTACTTTGAAAAATTGAACAGGAAACAAGAAAAAAAATAAATAACAATAACAATAACAATAACAAAGCAATAACAAAAACAATAACAAAAACAACAACAACAATTGAACCTGGTTAAATGAAAGGGAGAGGGCCGGCCTCCCCCAAGAAGTCAACAAGTCCACCAGTCAAAGTGCACGCACTCGTCCCGAGTACAAGGGACAGGTGGTAGCGACCCCGCCCATCCCGGTACCAGGACAGGTGTCGTGCGCGAAGATCACCCAGACTGGGACATTCGACAAAAATGTGCCAAACAGTCTGGGAAACGACGCAGTAGGGCGCAGGCGAGCGCTCCATCAAATAGCGATGCGTCACACGAGTGTGCCCGATTCGGAGACGACAGAAAGCAACCTGAAGCCGCCGCGGCATTGAGGGATAGGTCCATGGGAACAGTCGCGGCGCAATGGCACGCAACTTCAAGTTCCCTTCGACCGTCTCCCATCTTCTTTGTTAAGCAGTCGGAAGAGCTGCCCATATTCCTGTCATGTAGTCAGTGTGAGGAAGAGCGAAACGCTGGTCCGTTTGAAGAGTCCTCGCGGACTCTTTGGCACCCTCATCGGCGCGCTGATTGCCCGCAATTCCTACATGTCCAGGAACCCAGCAGAAGATAATCTCGACATCTGCCCGGCTCGCCAAAACCGTGGCGTCACGGATTTCGTGAACAAGGGGATGCGGAGATTCCAACGCCCCGAGAGCACTCAGGGCGCTTTGTGAGTCACTATAGATCACAATCCGGTCTCCGAACCGGGCACGTCGCGTAATCTCCCGAACCAAGTGGTGTATTGCCACCAGCTCGGCCGTGAAGACAGACGCAGCGCCTGGCAGAGCCCCACTGACTTCAAACAAAGGGGATACGGCGTGGAAGCCGACCCCCTCTTGGGACTTGGAGCCATCCGTATACACTGGCACGGTACCAGCGTGACACGATGTGTGCTCCAAAAAGGTCGAACGCAATACTTCCGGTGCAGTACAAGCTTTGGGAGCAGAGGCGTGGCGACAAATAGCAAAATGTGGTACCCTCCAGGGTCGAGTCCTACACAGAACCAGAAGCGCAATCGTCCCGAGAGCTAGATCTACCTCTCGAAGGAGTTTCCTGGCGTTAAACCCAAAGGGCTTAGGGTATGACTAGCGTCTCTCGGCGGCATAGGCACCATCGAGATCAGCTGCGGATGCAGTGAGAGCTGTTGGCGACTGAGGGAGGCGCCGGGCTCGCGCGTACATGCGAGAGATGCACTGCACGTGGCGCAGGGTAAGTGGCATCTCCCCTAGCATCGACCAACAGGCTCTCAATGGGGAAAGTGCGGAAGGCACCAGTCGCAAGGCGAAGGCCTGTGTGGTGGATCGAATCCACCTTCTGCAATAAACGCTTGGATGAGGATGCATAAAACTCGCATCCGTAGTCGAGCTTCGAGCCAACAAAGGATCGATACAAAAGTAAGGCAGTAGCCCTATCAGCGCCCCAAGCGCTGAACGTCACGTAGCCGAGAATGTCCATAGCGCGGGTACAAGAGACCCTAAGGCTGCGAATATGAGCCTCCCAGGTGAAGCGTCGGTTGAATACAAGACCAAGGAAACGGTGAGAATCAACCACATCCAGGCACACCCCATTAAGAAACAAATCTGGGTCGGGGTCAAGCCGTGGATGGCGGCAGAAGTGCACCACCTTAGTCTTGGCCAAAGAAAACCGAAACCTGTGTGCCTCAGGAGAAGCGGGAGACGCGGTTCAATGCCTGTTGGAGTCGACGCTCCAAAGTTGGCATCTGGGCCGTACCAAAAGAGATCAAAAGGTCGTCCACGTAGAGTGTAGCGAGAACATCTTTTTTTGCAGCCCTGAGGTGATGCCATTGATGCTCAGGGCAAAGAGTGTGACACTAAAGACACTTCCCTGCGGGACACCCTCTTCTTGCTCCTTTGAACCGGAGAGGGCTTCCCCCACCCGTACGCGGAATCGACAATCTCGCAAAAATTTAGATATTAACATTGGGAGGCGTCCCCTCGCCCCCATCGTGTGGAGAGTCTCAATGATACCGCATCGCCATGTGGTATCATAGGTCTTCTCCAGATCAAAAAACACCGTGGCGTAGTGCTGTCTACGAAGGAAAGCCTCGCAGACGGCATTTTTCAGTCGGAGCAGAGCATCCGACGTGGAGTGGAACTTACGGAAGCCACACTGTGCAGAAGACAGATGGCCTCGGCTGTCCAGGAAATAAGCTAATCTAACATTTACCAATTTCTCCATCAACTTGCACACGCAAGAGGTTAGAGAGATTGGGCAGAAACCGGTCGGAGTAGAGTAATCCGCCCCGCTTTGCGAAAGGCGAGCACAGTAGCGATTCGCCCGGAGGCTGTGGGGAAGACCTTCCACCCAGATCATGTTAAACAAATCTAACAAAAAGGCCATCCCTCGCTCACTCAGGTGTGGAAGCATGGCGTACGGAACATCGTCCGAACATCGTCCGGACCATGGGTGGTGTCCGCGCACGAAGCGAGAGCGAAACGCAACTCACTCACAGTAAACTTCTCGTTGAAGGGTTCTCCGCCTCTGGAGTTAAAGTCCAGCTGGCGGCATTCCGCGACATCACGACGTGCATTGAATGCTGGCGGAGCAGCATCACGGCTAGAGAATGCGGAAAAAGCGCTTCCTTAAGGATTCCACCACGGACGCGGTGTCCGAGATTGCGGTCCCATTCTCCTGGAGAACGGGAGGGGGGTCTTGCGAGAACTTGCCCCGAATCCTTTTGATTCGCTTCCAAACCTCAGCTAAAGGGGTCTACTAATTTAGTGAAGACACGTATGCCCACCAAGAAGAGCGGCGGGCATGCTTCGAAATATACCGGAACCTAGCCCTAGCCCGACGAAATTTAGCGACAGGGAAATCGTTCGGGAGGCACTTATAGCGCATGTAGGCATAACGCTTCTGTTTGAGGGCCGTCTCACATTCGGCCAACCACCATGGGAGTGGTTGGCGTGAAAACGGCCAGACGTCTTAGGAATAGTAGTCAGGCCCACGGCGATGAGGTTGCCGGAGAAGAACTCAACTGCCTCATCTACCGACCTAAACTCCTCGAATGAGATAGAGAATTCAGTCATTTCCTGAAATGCAGGCCACCGTTCCCGCGCCAAGCACCCCTGAGGTGGTCTCTCAGGCGGCAGTTGCCCTGAAAATGATATTTGAATGGGAAAGTGATCACTACCATGGAGGTCATCGACTACCTCCCAATCAAAATCAGGCTGTGCATCGAGAGAGCACAAAGATAGGTCAAGGCAAGAAAATGAAGCGGTTCTCGGACAATGATGCGGAAACTCATCCACGTTTAGGCCACCCATCTCAAGCTCTTCGATCAGATCGGCAAGTACTTTTCCCCTGGGATTTGTGGAGTAATCTCCCCAGAGAGGATGCCTGACGTTCAGATCTCCAAGCAAGAGATAGGGCCTCGGCAACCTTGCCACGACGCGGCGGATTTCCCCCACGTCGAAGTCAGCTGACGGCGGAATGTACGCAGAAATCAGAGTATACCTCCTATCCAGGTGCAGCTGCACAGCCACTGCCTGAAAGGAGGTATCTAAAAATAAAGGAAGAACGGAGACATCATGCCGGTTGTTAACCGCGCATCCCCCAGCCCGGCCATTTTGCGGTGGTGGGGTCGCAAGACCCAAATACCCTGGAAGGGCAGGCAAGGGGCACGTGCCTAGCATGGTCCCCTGCAAAACGATAGCTAACGGGGAAGGGATGAGACGAGCCTACGCAACTCCTCGTAGTTTTCCCGGAGTCCACGGCAATTCCATTGAAGGAATATGCCCTCCAGGCCTAGCTCGGAGGAGATGCGGGGGCCCTCCTCGAACTGAAGACCCTCACGGGAATGGCCGTACGGTTCCTGGGGCAGAACCCCCGGCGCTGTTAGTCGGCAAAGCGCTGAAGGCGCTGTCGCGTTCGAGGACTTATTGGGGCAGGTTGGGCTCGCCATGCGAGTCTTTTCCTCCCTTCGCCTCGAAACCTTAAGCGGGCGTTGCGGCTTGGGAGGCGGGGGCCCTCTTTTCGAGGAACCACCGTCTCCGAGCCACTCGCTCCACCTCGGGGCATGGGCGAAGGGGGCTGAAGCTTGTTTGTTGCTGTCCTCCTTTCGGGGAACAGCTTTAAGAACCCCGGAAGATGACCCAGCGACCATCTTCAGGGGTGTTGCCCCTTGTGAGTCTAACGACTCGGTGGAGGCGCGTGGCCGTTTCGCTTTACGTGAAACGGTCACGCTGGGGGAAGGGGATGGCCCTGGTTTTAGCCGGGGCAGGGTATGAACCCTTTTTGCTGCCAGCTTTACCAGGGGAGCGCCTGGGTTGGATAGAGCCCGCAAAAGGGCTCCGACAGGGCGCGGAAACAACCATGCTCGTTGGCCTGGATGGGCCAGGAGCAGAGAATGCCTTTCTAACTATTGAAGCATATGACGTCCCAGGCAGAGCCGGGCGCGCCAGGACCAAGTCCTTTGCCTCGTGGAATGAGAGTCGATCCTGGGCCTAGACGGCCAGGATTTCTTTCTCAAGGAGATATGCACCACATTGCTTCGAAGAAGCAGGGTGCGGCTCTCCGCAATTGACACACTTGGCCACACACGATTTGGACTTATCGTGTGCGACCTTGGAGCAATTTACACAGACTTCGGGTGACCCCGACTTGGCACGTCTACATGAGCGATTCGTATGGCCGAAGCGGTGACAGTAATAGCACCGCCGCGGCAGTGGCACGAATGCCTTCACGCGGAAGCGGTACCAACCAGCACGCACCGACTCAGGGAGCTTGTCAGAGTCGAACGTGACGAAGAGTGTAGGGTTGGGTCTCGAGGCCCCTCCCTGTTTTCTCATCACACGTTCGACCTTGACCGCCCCATGGTCGGCCAGCTCTAAGGTGATGTCCTCAATGGAGTACTCAACGAGTTCCCTTGCATAAACTACTCCTTTCACAAAGTTCATGGTAGAGTGCGGCGTCACACTCACCGGGGTGCCATGAAGTGTCCGAAGAGCACTTATCTTGGCTGCCTCGGCGGCATTCGCCGCATTCGCCAGAAGGCTCCCGTCCAAGAAACGGGTTACCTTCGGCTCTCTACCAATTGCACTAGATAATCCTCTCCTCTGATGGATCATGTTGCATTTAGACAACATGGTGTCATCAGTGGAGCGAATAACGAGGAAGCCAGGTAACCTCTGAATGAGGGGCCCCGATGTCATCGAGGCTCCGCCCTGTGCACTTTTGGTCTTTTTCATGATCAGGAGCTCCGTACCCTGGGTCGCAGATGGGCCGGATGTGCCGATCTTGGCTTGGTCTTTTGCCAAAGGGGCAGCAAACCCATCCGTCGCCTTAGCCCCCTCGGATGGAGAGGAGCCCCGAGTCTTCTTCGTCTTTTTGTTCTTTTTCGTCCTTTTCTTTTTTGGAGAGGAGGGCGGGGAATGAACCCACTTCTTACCCCCGCCGGTAGAAGCCCGCAGACCAGATGGACCAGCCTCAGCCAGGTCCTTCTCCGAATTTGAGAAGGTCCTGGTGGTCGCAGGGGCATTATCCGGAGGAGATCCCTCCCCTCCTTGTACTGCCTGAGAATCTCCAGCCGTTTGAGGAGGACCTTGCATAGGGGCGGATTCGGGTTCGGTGCTTGGCGCCGAGCCCGTATTCCCCCCATAGGAGGCCCTACCCTCTGAGGCTGGTTTTCCTCAAGGACCATGTCTATCACAGGAGGGGCCTCCAGTTGGCTATCCTCTCCCAGGACATCGCAGGTCCCTTGGCAGCGTCATAAGTCTTTAGTGGGGAGGCACAGGCCTTGACCCCTGCAAGGTTTAATATTCTTGCCAGCAGGTCTTTTGAGGGAAGCGACCGAAGGGGTCTGGCTTCCCTCTTTCATCCTAAGGGGGTTTGCCCTACCGAGATGCTTGCACGAGGGGTGGTCGGCAATGGGCTGCCTGCTGGCTTTCTTGGCAGTCCCTTTAGAAAGCAAAGGATGGACTGCCGCAGGAGATAGGGAGGTGCCCGAAAGCACCTCCAGAGAAGGGGGTGTGGGGGAGTCCCCTAAACCCGTAAGCGTAGGATAGGAGTAAGCCTCCTCTCCGGTTAAAGAAGTATGCAGGGTCCCCTGCGCAAGCACAGGGGAAGGGACCTCCATCTTTTCTGTGGAGCTGCACGAGGGCGGCTCCGTTGTTTTAGGGGGAATTAAGAAGAGATGTTTATTTTTTGCATCATTGGGCATGGTGACCCTCTTTGTTTTACGGGACGCAATCGCTTACCACCTCTTGCAGTAGCCCGCACTGCAAGAGGTGCTTACAGGCCCGGCTGAGCCCTGCGCCGCCAATCGGGACCACCCCTCCCGCCTGGTGGCCTGGCAGCTCATTGGCATGGTGGCTCTACCTTGGACACTGCGTAAAATTGATAGAATGTGAAGAGGAGAGGGAAAGGGATGTGAGAAAGGTATGGGTGGGGATGAAGCAGGTTGTTAAAAAAAAAACATTCCGAACCGGAGCTCAGGGGTTAGGAAACAATGTCCCCTCCCCCCTCAGGCCCGATCCGGGGTGGTTGGCTTGAGTAAAAGGTCAGCATCTACCCTGTGAAATTAGAGGCTGACCAGAGAAAGTTGTGGGAGAGGTTGTATGAAAAGCGACGATGTAAGGGAGAAATCGGGCTATCTGAAGGAAGGAAGAGAGACTAAGCTGGGGCCGGACGGAGTGCTGGATCCCGTCAGCACAGCGGCCAGAATGGCAAATCGCCGCGCCCCTTACGGGATGCGTCCAATTTAAAAAGCAGAGACCAGGAACGTGAATTCAACTCCCAGAAAACTAGGATAATCCAAATCAGGATCTATCTCTTCTGCGAAGAGATCTAACCAACACGGAAAAGAAACTTATTGGCAGGGTTAGTACGAGAACCAGGAGAACTCTTTTTCTTATTACTCATATGAAGTAATGTATGAAAGGGGAGGCGAACTCACGCAGCGCAGTTACTATCTACCTTCGCGACACCTACTTGGAGTGCCAGCTCAACCAGGACTGTAAGCATGTCGATCATTGACTAAACCATCGTTTTAAAAATGGCCGGCCAGCCTCGGAAATTAACAGGTGAGAAAGCAAAGATCCCCAAGAGCGCCACTTAGGCTCGGGCACCCACCAACCAAAACAGGCAGGACCCAGCCATGGGTCGCTTTCTTCACGGACAGCTCTGATACACCGAGATCGCCAAAAAACATAGAGTAAAGGACGCTGCAGGGTGGGAGAGAATTGGTAGAGAAGACGAGGTAGGTGTTAGCGGAAGAAGAAAAGGAATGCTAAGGTGGGGCTGGACATGGCGCTGAATTCTGTCAGCACGGCCACCAGGAGAACAAATTGCCGTGCTCCTTACGGCTTACATAATTTTAAACGATTCTTAATGGTAGCACGAAAATGGGTCAGTCGTAGTATCCAAACAAATAGTACAAGAGACCGAAATACTCATATTTATGATTTCCCATACTTCTGCCGTGTATGGCGGCAGAAGTGCACCACCTAGGTCTTGGCCAAAGAAAACCAAAACCTGTGCGCTTCGGCATAGCAAAATACGCGGTTCAATGCGTGTGGGAGTCAACGCTCGAGAGTTGGGATCTGGGCCGCACCAAAAGAGATCGAAGGCTCGTCCACGTAGAGCGTAGCGAGAACATCTTCGATCAGCACCGAGGTGATGCCGTTTATGCTCAGGGCAAAGAGTGTGACACTGAGGACACTTCCCTGCGGCACACTTACTAAATGCTGCATTGGGCCGGAAAGGGCTCCCCCCACCTGTATACGGAATCGAAGATCTCTCAAAAATTCAGATATAAACATATGGAGGCGTCCCTTTGCTCACATCGTGTGTATAGTCTCCACGATACCGTATCGCCATGTGAAATCATAGGCCTTCTCCAGATCGAAAAACACCGTGGCGTAGTGCTGTCTACGAAGAAAGGCCTCGCAGACCGCATTTTCCAGTCGGAGCATGGCATCCATCGTGGAGTGGAACTTGCGGAAGCCACACTGGGCAGAAGATAGATAGCCTCCGCTGTCCAGGAAAAAGGCTAATCTAACATTTACCAATTTCTCGATCAAATTGCACACGCAAGAGGTTAGAGAGTTTGGGCGGAAACCTGCTAGAGTAGTGTTCTATCCCTGGTTTGCGAAAGGGAAGCACAGTAGCGATTTGCCAGGAGTCCGAGAGGAGACCCTCCAACCAGATCCTGTTCAACAAATCTAACTGAAAACATGGCGTACGGACATCGTCCGGATCATGGGCGGTGTCGGCGAACGAAGCAAGAGTGGAACACAACTCACTCATATTAAACCTGTCGTTAAAGGGTTCTCCGCCTCTGGGCCTAAATTCCAGCTGGTGGCCTTCTGCGACATCCATCACCACGATAATTAAATGCTGGTGGAGCAGCATCCCGGCTAGAGAATGTGGAGATAGCGGTCGCGAAGGAATCTGCCACAGACGCGGGGTCCGAGATTGCGTCTGATTCTCCTGGAGAACGGGAGGGTGGTCCTGCGAGAACTTGCCCCGAATTCTTTTGACTGGCCTCCACACCTTTGCCAGAGGGGTCTTCCCGTTGAGTGAAGACGCGTATGCTCTCTAAGAAAAGCGGCGGGCATGCTCAAAATATATCGAAACCTAGCCCTAGCTCGACGAAATTCAGCGACAGTGAAATCGTTAGGGCAGCACCTATAGCGCATGTCGGCATAACGCTTCTGTTTGAGGGCCGTGTTGCACTCGGCTGACAACCACAAGAGTAGTTGCCATGCAAAACGGCCAGACCTTCATGGAATAATAGTAAGGCCCGGGGCAATGAGGTTACCGGAGAAGAACTCAACGGCCTCATCTACCGACCAAAACTCCTCGACTGAGATAGAGAATTCAGTCATTCCCTGAAATGCCGGTGACCGGGACCGCGACCGCGCCCGCGCCAAGCACCACCGAGGTGGGCTCTCAGGCGGCAATTGCCCTTAAAATGATATTTAATTTGGAAACTGATCACTACCATGGAGGTCATCGACCACTCCCTAAATGAAAATAAGGCTGTGCATCCGAAGAGCACAAGGACAGATGACGGCACGAAAATGAAGCGGTTCTAGGGCAGTGATGCGTAAATCATCCACGTTTAGGACACCTATCTCAAGCTCTTCGTTCAAATCGACAATGACTTGTCCCTTGGGTTTGATTGAGTAATCTCCCTAGAGAGGATGCCTGTCTTTTAGATCTACAAGCACGAGAAAGGGCCTTGGCAACCGTGTTACGACGCGGCAGAAGTACCCCGCGACGAAGTCAGCTGTGGGTGGAATGTACGCAGAAATGATATTATACCTCCTATCCAAGTAAAGCTGCACAGCCAATGCCTGAAAGGAGGTATCTGAAGTGAAAGGAAGAAGGGAGACATCATGCCGGGTGTAAATCGCGCATCTCCCAGCCCAGCCATCTCGTAGGGGTGGGTTCGCAAGACCCTTATAGCCCGGGAGGGTGGGCACGCGCCTAGCGTGGTCTCCGGAAGAAAAATAGCTAACGGCAAACGGGACGAAAAGAGACGAGCCGAGCCTACGCAGCTACTCCCACTTAAGCCGGACTCGACGGCAATTCCATTGAACGAACATGCCCTCCAGGCCTAGCTCGGACGAGACGCGGGTGCCCTCTTCGAACAGAAGATCCTCAAGGAAATGGCCGTACGCTTCCCCGAGGCCGAAACCCTGGCGCTGTTGCCCGGACAAAGCGCTGAAGGTGCTGTCGCCTTCGATGACTTATTTAAGGAGTTTTGGCTAGTCTTTTCCTCCCTCTGCCTCAAAATCTTAGGGGGTCGTTGCGGCTTCAGGGGCAGCTTGGGGGGTATAAGAGGCTTTCATCACGGCCACTTCATCTAGGGCAACAATATTGCTGATTCAGGCGCGGCAGTGATAACGTTTGAGAATTACCGTGAAACGCCTTGTTACTGGAGGGCGTTTGGATGAGGTAGCCCATGGAGCCACGTGCTTCGAGGACCTGAAAGGGGGCCTTGCCATTGTGAAAGAAGTTTATTTGTTTCCGTGAGCTAAAGGAGCAGGACCTAGTCACCTGGCTTGAACCGTCTTTCTTTGGACTCAATGAAAAAATGGGTCCTGCCATAGGAGCGGGAGATACGTAAAGAGCGCGTAGGGGAGTGGTTAGGAACAGAGGGTGAACGGAACAACTGTTTACCCTCAACGAGGTAGGAGACCGACTTGTAACCACGAGCTGATTCACCCTCGTTGGTTCTCGTCTTTTCCCACAATGGCTTGAGGGAAGGACACTCGTTCTGTGCCTTTACAAATCACTCTTTATTCTGAGCCCGTAGTCGGGGGAAAAGGGGAGTTCGAAAGTCACGGTGGCTGCCGCGTTCTTTATGGCTTGGGCCTTCGCGATGGCGGGCTGAGCAACGGGGCTAGGGGAGAGTTGCCGCCTCTGGCTAACTATATCTCGCAGAATTTAATAGGGGCTTCTATGGCGTCAGTTCAACCGGTGAAATATCGGCAATCGATGGAACAACGGATCACTGGGAAGCGGTTGGGTCTTCCCAACTAGTCTATGAATACTACAAATTTATCGTAGTCGGGGCTCACTCGGGGCAGCACCTTTTCCGATACGACGATTTACGTGCATCCCGTATCTCTAGCTAGGGTTAAAACTCGGTTACCATTGAACGAACCGGCTGCAAAGTTGAGCCCACCGGGGGAGCTCTTGTTAAATAAAAAATTAACTTTAGGTTCCGGGGGGCTATTTGTTGGTGGGGGACCAGGCGTTTCAGGGCAAGCAGATGGAGGAGAAGGAGAGGCGCTTACTTGGTGGACTCGGTGGCCGGGAGCAGAACAGAACGGCGAATTTTGGGCACAGTTTGTCCTCACATGCCCAGGGGTTCCGCAAGAAAAACAGACGATGGGTCGTCTGAGATATCCGATGCAGGGCGAATTAAAGATGAGTGTTTCAACATCCCTGGGTTCAGATGGGGGATAATATTACGGTTTGGAGGGACCTGGGACCTTTACGAATTTGGGAGCGTTCTCCAGGTTAAATTTAGGGAAGTGGCCTTTACACTTTGGGGATGAAGGATGACTCTTCTTGTGATCTTTAGGGTAGAGATTATGATTGGCCGCGTGCAAATGCTTCTTCGATACATTCTTTGAAGGAAGTAACTCTTAGATCCTTCACGAATGCAGGAATTTCAGAGGGCAGCGTAGCCATCAATTGATCCCGGAAAAATAAAGTCTGACAGAGACTCATAGTCGCCGTTCAACTGGGTGGAGTCCAACCAAAACTGCAGACTAATTCTGAGAGTGAATCCGAACTGGCGGTAATTCTAGCCAGGTTGCAACCTTAGCTGACGAAACTTGGCCCTGTAGAAGTCCGGATTCATGTTGATTGCAGCCAAGAGTTCGGACTTAAGGATCGAATAGTAGAAGCTAGCCTTGGCGGGTAGCGAAAAGAATATATCTCGCAGCTGCGTATTGAGGAGTGGCAAGAGTCGAGAGACTCCGTCAGTTTGGATATCCCAGTGATTTACCTCAAAAACCATTTCGAAGTTAGTGAGGTAAGCACTGAAATCCTCACCATCCTTAAATGCTAAGAGCTTTAAAGCCGGAGTCTGGGGGCTTCCTTTCCTGGAAATAACTGGTAGGGTTTCCTAGTTATTTCTATTTAACTCCATTTCATGGTGCCTCACCCTTTCTCTTTCTTCAGCTTCTCAAAACAAAATAAAAATAAGGAGAAAAAATATTTTCCTATGGTTAAATAAACTTGACCCGATTTTGTAAATTTTCTATTAATTCATCTGAAGGACTTGAAAAGAAAAGGGTTCCAAAATTAACCCAATAAATCTGGCACCAGAATTTATTAGATATATATATATATATATATATATATATATATATATATATATATATATATATATATATTGAGGAATAAGTCACCTCCCAAGACAATACGTCAATATACATTCATGTATCTATTGTTTGGGAGGAAAGAGATAAAGCCATGAGAAAGTGTATATATACATTTCTATACACATATATCCTCTAATGTACGAACGCATCCTTCACTACGTACTAGTAGGTTCACTTAGTAAAAGTAATCCGTTGATTACGAGGTATAAGAGTGCGATTTTAATACAGGGTCCGATAGCGTTTAATGAGTTTACAAAGTTGCAGTTCAAGGATATATTTAAAGAGAGAAAACCAAAATTATAATTTTAATAAGTTACTATTTACCATATATATACATATGGGAAATATAAGAAATGTAAATAAGGATAATATTGACAGACTATAAAAAATTTGCAATCGACTAACGTTCATTACTTGTTAATTAGCTTTTAAATGGGATACTATGAATGAATTATACAGAAGGAGTATTTAAAAGTCTGAAACCGGGTCGATTAACGGGAGATGCAATCGTTTTACCTTAAAAGGAGTCTTTGAGGAAGGGGACTCCTTTAGCGAGTCAGCGCAGCGGAATAGAGACGGAAAATGGTCGTGATTCTCGACCGAGTATTCTGATAGTGACGAGGATGAAGGGGAGAGTGGACCAGAAGACGAGTTCATAATTCTCCTTGAAGACGGACGAAGGCACGTCTGCTCCAGATTAGTGCAACCTTTAAAATTGGAGACTGGCGTGGCTCGGCGCGAAATTTCACACGGGAAACTCGAGATGGTTAAAGGGGTGGGGGGTCAATGATGAGACGAGAAGAATTCCGGTCACTCCTTCCGGGACAAAACGATTCGAGGCTTGCTCTGAAGAGAGATGGATCTGCCTGGTTAGATCCAACCTCGATGGCATACGCGAATACCAGGGACTTGGAAAAACAGACATGATCTGAACCAAGGGCGACGAGATCGCAAACTCAATCTGTCGCTCTTTGAAAAACTCGGGTTATTTATATGAAGGCCATATTTTGATGGTCAATCGTTGGAAGGCACAGACGTCTGAGAGAAAGCTTCCGACCCCTATAGGCATTAGCTTTTTTCACCCGACACTAGTCTTAATCGTCTCCAGCAATGTGGGTGGGAACTGTCGGCTATCCTTTTCCCGACTATGGGGAACAGCATTTCATCGGCGAAGTAAAAGCTTTTAGCGCCCAGCTTAACTGATATTCAAATTCTTTCTTCTTTTATTTTTCTTCTTGGATACAGAGCTTTACTCCACCTAGTTATACTTAGGAGACATAGGGAGGGAAGGAATTGAAGAAACAAAAGGGGGTATTCTTCTTGGCGTCCCTGTGTTGTTACACCGCCCCTGGGGGCAAACCTTGAAATAGAATCATTAAATTTCTTTGAATTGGGCGAATGTGTATTGCATATTTATTGAAGAAAATACCAAGTTCTGACTCAAATCATTCTAATAAAGAAGAAAATTAATGGACATCTCGGGTATGAGCTTAATAATTAAATGTTCGGTCAAAAGACCAATATAACACAAGTTGATACGACTCGTCATTTACACCATACATTTTATCATCTAACATAACAGAACTTGTTAACAGGAATTTAATAATGTATTTTAGAAGTTCGAGAATAAAAAGTACAGTATAAACATACAGGTAACCACAGAAAAGAAAATCGATATTCCTGATAAAAAATGTATCGACTAAAAAATATTGGGGCAAGAACACCATCTCTCTAATACTGACAGGTCGTGTAGAAAGAATGGATCTTACCCCAGTTTCATATCTCAGATGAAGTGGTTTCAACCTGGACCAAGCTTTAGTTTTTAAAAACACCTGAAATCAATAAAAACATTCTAAAGGATAGTTTCGGACGAAGGCGAGTTTGGAATATCTACAAAATGCTCACCTAGACATCCAGCCACTCGCTTTCTTTCCTGCAAACTTTTTATTTATTCAAAATGACAATAATCCGTTTCATTTGGGCGGAGATCTCTCACCGGATAATCATACCAGCTGAACCATAAGAATGACAATCACTGGCAAAACAAGTACACGGCGGCGGCTCCTTGTTGTGGAATAGGCAGGAATGACAGTAGTAATAGGTCATACCATAAAAAATGTGGTATTTTTTATGTTTATCATTATTTAATGAATATAAACCAAACAAATATGAAGTTCTTTATATGTTGAAATGAGTATTTATTTATTAATGTAATATAATTTCACCAGTTTCTACCAGTAGTATCCATCTTTTTAAGCACGTTTCAATACCATATTTGTAAAAATATTTTGAATTTTGACTTTAATTTTCCAAACTTCTTTAAGATTTTCTCGACCTCATCTGTTGTTGACATCTTTCTCTTCAGGTGATTTGCTAAACTCCTTAAAAGTTAGTAATGTGATGGGGCAGTATGGGAGCCGACTCATTATTTTTTAATCGCAATTGTAAAGTTTTGGGGATCTAAAGATTCGAAAGGGCATAAAACTCAGTCCTAATTTTCCGTTAGTGTGTTTAGGGGCGAGTTTCTTTCTAATGCCCGCATTCGACCAAGTCCTAGGCTTTTTTTTATAAACTATTTTCTGCGCAAAGCTTTTATTCAAACTAGAAGCCGAACTACATTTATCAATCACCGCGTGCATTCAAATCTTATTGTATGCTTTCAATTTAGGAATATTAGATTTTTTTTAATCAGAGGAGTATGGGGGTGGGAACCCATCACAATTAAGGCATTTGATAAGTACCTGAGAAAAAAAAATTTTGGTGGAAACATCCTAAAGTAGGTGGCGCTATTGTCGTCTTAAATTACCAGGTTAGGTCTGACCTGGTTTGGGTTCTTTTAAATTATTTTTATAATGTTTGTTTCTTATGCAGTTTTCTATGTAGTTTCATTTTGGCTGAAAATGCATACTTTTCCTAGTATAGACTTCGGTTTATTATGGGAAAAGTATGCATTGCCGG
Organism: Ceratothoa steindachneri; assembly: GCA_963969495.1. NCBI lineage: Eukaryota > Metazoa > Arthropoda > Malacostraca > Isopoda > Cymothoidae > Ceratothoa > Ceratothoa steindachneri. Next base: position 94,483,974 of record OZ018318.1, on the reverse strand, counting down.
GAAAAAACGAATATCGGATCTGATAAGTACACATAAAACTGCATAAGAAAAGGACATTTTTAAATTCATTCGCAAAAATGTGTTAGAAACGAATCTATCATATTCTGAAGAAGAAACAGCCTAGAAATGTACCCAAGTGTCTTTTGCTGGTTCGTCTCTCCTATAAAGTTTTAACTTTGCACTTCACAAGAGATGGATACTACAGAGACTGGCACCCAAATTCCATACATACCTACAACAAAACCGAACAGCTGCCTGGCAAACTTCAATCAGCCCTTTCACTATTTTATGGGAACAGAAGTGGTCCCTGGCAGTGAAAATACTGCCACTCTTTTGCATTAAACAAGCACCCTATAAAATCCCTTCGAGGGAATGGAAGGCACCCCACAGATTAGATCGGGATAAGTAGAAATAATTACTTCAGACGAACGTAGCACTGCCAAAATGTGTTTAAATTCAATGAAAAAGACATTAAATTCAAACATATGATCGTGTACGAATTAAGTGCAGAAATCGAAAACTTACCCCTTCGACTGTGTCAAGGAAGGAAGAAACAAAAATCTTATAAAAAATACGGTCATTACATCAGAAGAAATAAAAGATACTATAAATGGTTTACGATAAAAAGCCCCAGGAAGATCGAGAGTCACCAGATTTAAGTACTTTGAAGCTCCCCTAAACATACTGGAGTAAGAAATATCTTCGTGAACGTATCTTCGCGAACACGAGATACTTTCCCGATGAACTGAAATTAGCAAGGATAATATTTATCCCCGAGGCGGGAAAATCTCCAGATCAAGTCAGTAACTACTTACCCGTCTCGCTACTAGATTGTATCGGTAATGTACTCAAAAAAGTAATCAACAACAAACTGGCGAAATACTTCGATGATAACGTCCTCAGAAACAGCTGGCCATGGGAGTCATCCTATGAGCGTGGACTTCGTTGGTCGGGAGCTGTCCAAGGCCATAGACAAAGTTTTGCAGAGGGGTATGCAATTCAAGATAATTAGACTGGAAATAAAAACAAGATCGAAAAGATATTATGTGATGGAGACATGCAAATGTAGAAATTGGACGCCATTTTGGAGACGAATTCGAGCTCGCTGCTGGTTTGCCCCAGGGCAAGCTGGCAGATATACCGCCACCTAGAAGTGAGGAGGAGTGCATGAACATTCACTTTTTCTCCTACAGGAACGGACACATGCAAACTATATTGACGGCAGAAAAAATGAGATATCAATAGATACGAATAAAATTTAAAATTAGAAGCAACAGGGCTAAATTTAGATGGTACCCGTGTCAATTAAGTGCATCTCGGATGTATATGTAGCAGGAGAGCGTTATAGATACGACGAAAGTGCAAGGTGCATGGGCTAACCATTACGAAATCGGGTTACAAAAACCACGTTACTGAAAGAGTAATTCGGGGGAAAAGGCAGACTGGTATTAATTCGCAATTATTTATTTATCAAACCATAACAATGTACAGGGTTTTGAGGAGCAATCTACGAAGACTATAGATTACATAAGAAACACTTAGGGGAGAACTAAGACAAAGAGACCTTCATAGGGAGGCAAAGATAACGCCACTCAACGGATAATTGCAAAAAGAGCCAGGAAAGTTATATAAAAGACACAAAGAAATAGGATTTAATTTACAAAACTAGTTGCCCAAAGAGAAGGATGGAGAACACACATATTTACCAAGTTTCCTAAGAATTGATGAAAGAGCATAAGATGAGGAAGAAATCCACAACTAAAGAAGGAGAAGATAACTTAAAGATGACTAAGATTTGATAACTGAAGTATCACTAGGTTATAGCTTATAGAAAATGATGTATAACCAGAATAGGAATCAAAAGGAATAGCTTGAGAGGTAGAATCCTACATCAGTTTTAGTAAGAATAATTGCCAATAACGATTTGAACGCCTAATAGAAATAAACACTACACTCATAAAGATACAAAGAGAGATACAACAAGAGAAATGCCTGATTCTCAAGGTGAACAATTTTAAATTTATCTCGGTAATATAAATATACACAAAAAAGACAGAAATTAGCCTGATCTCCAGGCAAACTAGAATCTCTTCGGAAACTTTATACTTGCTTCAGTTTTCACCAACTATTTCCCTTTAATGATGTCATTCACAAAGGGGACTAAGTAGATGCGTGAAACATACTTCAGGATAAAGAGCAACGATCTCGAATAGATACAAGCTACACAATGTGCTTTGGATTCCACGCGAACCTGTAGATCCTACAACTAACCCTAGTCCAGTTTGTTGTCTTTTTTTATATTTCTTAGTTGTCCTGTCCTTAAACCTTTTTCTTCCCCTCCTTCTTATTGCTACTGACAGTACCTACAGTTCCTGGAGCCTACTTAGACTCCGCACACTTTGGCTATGGGAAAATACAAAGTATTACCGGACATCACTCCATCCCCCCCTTCTTGGCTATTCATTTGAAGGCCAAGAGTGGAAAGGAGAGAGTAACGCGAGCTTTTCTTTGTATCGAACTTCTTTTATTTCATTTTGAAAGAGACTTGGAAAGCAGCAGACGCTTCAAGAAATACTCTCTCGCTTTCCAAAGGTATATATTTATTATATATATATATATTATTTTTATATATATATATATATATATATATATATATATATATATATATATATATATATATATATATATATATATTAATTTTAGCAGTTATAGTTATACAGTGAACACCAATTAATAACACTCATCATAGATGTTGTGTTTAATAGTGGGCTAATAAGTGTCACGGTAAAAGTGTTAGTAGAGGTTAGTAAAGAGTGTATAATATATACATTTATGTTACGATCGAAACAGCTATGGCATTTGTTTGTGCCTACGTTTCGCCTTAACTCGATCGTTGTTTATCTTCATAGAGTGGGTGAGCTGTGTTGAATAACTTGGTATTTCTACAGGGCCTTGTGAGGTCACCTAGTTTCCGAGTATCGACAACAAGACTATAGTCAACGTCAACATTAGAAGACATCATTAAAGACTATTTAGTTCTTAATTACTTTACCGCAATCGGATTTTATTACTTCTTCCTCTAGCATTTTTGTGTTTTGTTCAAATTTGTTTTTCTTTGGGGGGCATCACAAGGCAAAATGCAACAAAACAAAGTTGTATACCGATTCAGTCGAAATCGGAGAAACTCTTGATTTTATTGCATTTTGCATTACGAGCCCCCCCAAATAAAGAACAGTTTTGAACAAATCCCCCCCCTCCCACTAAAAATTCTTTAAAATATAAGGTGAGCTAACCTAACCTAACCTTCAATTATCAAATTACCACTTTGTGAAAATATACAAACCTCTTGTATCTGGCAAACAAGATCGATGGGGATTTCTCCACACAACTTGAATTTTTTTAATTATCCTGTAGTATTAACAATTCGAAACAACAAAAGTTGTGATTTCACAGCATTTTTCTTTACAACCAAGAAATATGAATAGATAATTTGGATAAATAATCGCTACAGATGAAAGAGTTGAGAATCGCACCATGTTCCCAAAAAATCCATTGCACGATTAGCGACCGTGAACTCCTTTTAAGAGTTCTTCGAAATATAATTCGCATATACTGAAAGTGATAACGCAAAGCTGCTGTCAATCCAAAACACAGAGAAATAGGAAGGAATCATATTGAAATTCAAACTGTTTCTATGTTTATAGTAACATCGACCGCTCAATATATTCTATATAGATGGATTCACAAAAATGTGCTTGGCATAATATAGATGGTTAAATTTCTGTTGTTTGTATATATTAGTTACGGATAGAGAAAGCTACACTTTTTAATGGTAATTAGAGAAAAGCAATAGCAAAAAATTCTATTATCCCCAAACTTTGGTGCATACTGAACAAAATTATGCTTCCCCGTTTTCTTTTAAAAAATTTGTCTTCTATCTACAGTTGAAAAAGCCAATAGTTAACGCTAACATAAAGCATAAGTGATAATTTGCGCTTCTAAATTATCGCCTAAAATAGCCCAGGGAGAATTGATAATTCGAAACCGCGACAATTTAAGACCATTTGTTATTATGTCTCAAGTCTCTGCTGGTTGTTCGCTCATAAATTTAGGAAATATTTTATCAGATAAAACAAATTTCTGGTCCTTTTGGTTAAGCATGCGCTAATAAAAAGTGAACAGAGTGTCTTCGGTGTATGGTAGTGACATGGAAGTTAACGAAAACCTAGCTTTTCGCCGAGCCAAAACTATTGAGCCGTGGGAATAAAAAGGTTTAAAAAACTATTGTCACTTAAATTTATAGGCCTGTGTTGATAGGAACCTAATTTCGAAACGGTAGAATAGAGCAGATTAAATTTATTCTTTCTATATTTTGGTTTGCATTTAACAGAGCTATGCAGCAGGACATCTGGAAACAAGTGGACTTATCACATCGAACACTTACCGCCTGGTGTAGTTTTGCCCGAGTGGTCGCGATCATTATTGCAAAAAGATTGCAGAAAAAATAGGTGGTGTTGTTATATTTGTTGAAATTGACGGGCAAAGTTTGGCAAACAAAAATACAATCAAGGACGAGTTGGAGTTGTCTGGTTATTCGGGGTTTAGAGTGAGGATCATAAAAGTGTTCATGATCTCTGTTCCAGAAAGAACTAAAGAAACCTTGACGACAATCATAAAAGAGTGGATCATGCCTGGGACCAAAATTATATCAGATTTATAGCTTCATATTTCAGCCAATCATTAAAAGGTTACGAACACGAAATCAGAAACTGGCGCAAGCACTCAAAATATCGAACGTATTTGGAAAAACACCCGGGAGAAAATCCACAAATTTAGTCGAAGGGAAAAATGACTAAGGTATATCTAGCAACCTCGTTGTTTGTTAAAAATTTACCTATAACCCTAAAACATTTCCTCACTTTTGGTTGTCTATTGCAAACCTTAACCAACCCCAATAAAGTAAATATATGTAAGAAGTTTTGTACAATTGCACCGTGGATAGGTAGGGATTAAGTGAAGTAGTGTTACATTTTCTTAGGGTATTTTTTTAAAGTGGGAATAAAAACTTCATCTGTTGGCATTAACAATGTTCATTTAAGCTCTAAACCTCTGCGCAATATCGTCGCAAACCTAACCTAACCCAACTTTAAACTAACTTGCCTCGTCATTAAATTTTTAGGCTTACTTTCGACGAAAATTGCTTACCTTCCATGCTAGCCCTGCTCACATAAATGTGAAGCTAAGTCTAAAGTAAGTCATTTGTGGCAGCAATGAATAATCATATTCGCGTTTCTGACCGCTAAATATGTCAGAAAAATCTATTTTATGTCCAAAGTTTCGTGGTGGGGATATTTTAAAAATTTACCACAAAAACATGTTCCTTACTGTAATAATAATAAAAAGCAATAGCAATCAATAATATAACTATAGTATGTGGCACATAAAAATTACCAATGTTCACTTTACCTGTAAATTTCTGCACAATTTTATGGGACAAAAAAAAGCCCAAATTATCGCCCCCATTTGAAAATGGTGGTACATATTGAGGCCAAATTAGTATTCCAAGTTTTTTCCCCCAAGCTATAGGAAATTATATTTTTTTTACTATGTGCCAGTGTTGTTTTTAATCGTCCTGTGCCTTTTATATAATTCATTTAAAAAAAATTACATTTTTCCATCCGTAACAAAAATAGACAATTACCAAATTTGATTTTAAGCGATTACGGTTTTCTAAATATTACCGCATCATCGTATCCATTAGACTACAATTCCATCTACTGTTCAATAGCAGACAAGAGCCCTCATTAGTATTAAGATGACTGCTTAGATATAGGCACCATTAGCCTAAGATTTAATATGGTAAGTCTTTCTTGTCAACTGCAGTTGTACGAGAATTAATCCGATCTAAGTCTCCGGGCAATCGCCTGATTTTGATGATATATATCCACGCATGCGATGGAGTCGTGCCCTTGGTCTAAAGCCTGAAGTTGGCCGCCATATACATTATAATTTTTGATGCGCACCCAAATAAGGGTTTTTCGTTTCTGTTTTGTTTCCTATTTCTCTTCTTACACACGCACGAAAACAAAAGAAAAAAAAAACTTCGGTAACGGCGGTGGAGGGTAAGGTTTTAATTTCCCTATTCGAAGCATCATATTAATTTTCGCTGGAAGGGACGAAAATGAAGCAGTCAAACTTTGAATGCATCATGCGTGGGTTACTCTCAGTATGACGGTCGCCAATTGATAAAAAGAAAAATTCCTAACCTCGTCAATCTGACGTCACTTTTACGCCGTACTTGGTAACAAGCCATAAACCCTACAATTCGGGCTGCAACTCTTGGCAGAGTTTAGAGCAGACTTATCCCGAGTGAAAAGAAATAAATGTTAGTCCTATAATTGCATTTTCTACTAATGACCAACATTAAAAGAAAACTGCTACCTTTCCTGAAAGGATAACTTTTGTAATCAAAGGAATTCCTAATTTAAATGTAAACATATAAGAAAACATTGAATAAAAATTGTGGTTGACCAAGTTTATATCCCAGTATATATGTAGATATTAACAGAAAACTTCTGTCTGAGGGCAGTCATCAACTTATTTGGGGGAAAAATTATTTATTAACTATTCCTTTATCTGATATTGTGTCAGGTTCATATAGACCTTGAAAAGATATGTTGAGATGGAACCACAACTAATAACCATCCAACCCAGAAAAAATAATTAGCAACCCTTTTGCTATAGTAATTGGACTAAGTTATGGTTTGCATAGCTAAAGTATTTACGCTGCTCCTTTGTTGTTTTCACGTGTCATGTGATTTTCAATTTATTATAAAATAAGCCCGTGCTGCCTCCTACTAAAAACACTTGTCTCTCACTGGATAAAAACCTACACTTCGTTGTTCAAAAGGCTTCTTGAATCAACCTTTTTTGGAGTTGAGGATGGTACCTCTAGCGATCAGCCTTCTTGGTCATATAATCGATGAGCGCTTAATGATACAAGTTCAAATCCAACTTCTTTATTTATTTTCATATAACGGTTAAAATAGTTTGTCCTATCTTTCCGTTCTCTACATCTCCCATTTTTCTTCTAGAGCTTTTATTCGTTCATGTGGTTTTCTCTTAAGTGGTTTTCCGGGTTGTGTTACCAATTTTCATTTGCTTCGGCCTTTAATTACATCTATAAAACTCACGTGTCATGTGATTTTCACTTCATATATATATATATATATATATATATATATATATATATATATATATATATATATATATATATATATATATATATTTGATTTCATGAATTGTCTAAAATGTTTTTTTTTTCTCTTTCCAGGAGCCATATTCTGTAAAGATTGCATATATTTTTGATATTGCATTATATTTAAAGCAAAAAACCCTTCTATTATTATGGTTGAAAACTCGAAAATTTAATATTTACTTTTGTAAAGAGTGCTGGCATTAAGTAATTGGATCCACTAATAGAAATTGTCACACATCCTTCCTTAATTAGTGGATAATACAGATGGCAGGGAAGTCTTTTATATAGCTTCAATACGCGACCCGATCGCAATATATTATTATATAAGCTGGGAGGCCGATGCCTTTAAAAGTCGTACGCAATGATTGTGAACAATCGAGTGGCAGCGGGCAGGACTTTCCCCCGGCGGTACCACGTGAGGCCTTTTCTTTTTGTTTGGATCCAGTGTGCTTCTTAGGCCTTTTGTATAATTCGTTTAGTTCTGTGTATATAGTATTTTGTTTGGTGATAGGATTTTTCTTTTTGTATATATCGAGATCAATTATAATTACCCCCCATACTTTTTTGTAAATAAAAGACTGTACATACAATCCGTTTCATTTCTCGCTCGATTTCTCACGCGTGACTTAGTGTAGGAAGCGGGTTTGAACGATTGGAGTTAGAGCGTAGGTTCGTGGCCCTCTATATTTGGCGCCCGAATAAGGACGTGAGATCTAGAAGCCTGGAGCGTGACAGGATTGGATTGCAGACCTTCATCAGATTGGACGTAGTTGATTGCTTTTCCCTTCTTCTGTCCTTTATTACTAACCTGGGATGATGGCTTCTGTGGAAAAAGGCCTCCATGATGAGATTGTGAGATTGAGGCTGGACTTAAGACTGAAAGAGGAGGAATGTACGATGTTAAGGAGCGTGATTGATGGATTGGAGAGTGATATGATGAGTATGGATGAGAAGAAAGACAGGATAAAGAAAGAAATGAACGAAAGACAAAGAAAGGTCGACCAAAGAATGCAGGACCTCTATGACATGATGAAGGGGGTCAGCGCCGGCCTCAAGACCCTCGACTCTAACCCTTGCTCCAACCGAAAGGGATAAGACTAATGGGAGTGTGTGCGAGTCGAGAGAGGACAGGATGACTGTGAGTGATAGGAAGGAGGAAGAATGTAAGAATGGAGCGCAAGAGGGGAAGGAAGACTGGGTTAAATAGGCAAAGATCGGAAGGTGAGAGGGAATAGTCTAAAGTCTTTGGACTCGGGTGAAGTAAATGTGGGGAAAGGGATTTTGATTAGGGAAATCAGGAAAGTTGATAGGTTTAAATTGCATGGTAGTAAGTGTGTGGGGGAGTTGTTCGGGGAGTTTCAACGCTATTGCAAGCTAAAATACCCTGAAAATAAGGGATACTGGATGAATGTTTTAGGGGAGTGTTTAGGTGGAAAAGTATTAGAATTCTTCCGACTGATAACAAGTGTGGGGGAACGGTTGTACGAGATAGTCAAGGAGAGAATGATAGTGAGGTGAAACGAATGAAAGAGAGGGTGAAGTATAAAAGAGTGAATGAATTTGAGAATGCTCGCATGGTGAAGAGTGAAAGTGTGAACATGTATGCACATAGGCTTGATAGTATGGTGAGAAAGAGCTATGGTGATAATGGTGTGAATGAATGTACCAATTGATAAAAAAGTTCCTTGATACGATCCTGCGAAAGATAAGTGGATGGTTGAATGGAAAAAGAAAGGAGAGAATGAGGCTCACAGTGAACGGTTGGTGAGGGGGGATGTGTTGGAACTGTTGGAAGATGGGTGATTTGATGCGGAAAGTGATTTAGAAGAGGATATATGGTACAGTGTGAATGTTAAGGGTAAGAAGCCTAGGAGCTTTACTCCACCGCAGCAGGTTCTCAGCTAGCAAATGGATCGGGACAGATGACTGGTAAGCTCGTGGATGAGTATATGAGGGAGCAACCGAGGTATGTCCCAGCAAATGAGAGGCCAAATGGTGTGAAAAGGATCGTAGAATGGCCTAAGTATAGAAGGGAGGGGCTTATGTTGTCGGAATGTAGGTGGACGTCTGGTGCAAGTTTTGGGTGTAGTAAGAATGGGCATATAATAAAGGGTTGCTAGGAAAGCGTAAAAGAGTGTTTTGAATGTAAATAAAGAGGTCATTTGCAGAGAGACTGTCCGAACTTGAATGGTGGAGAGACTACTGGGGGAAGTATGAAGTATGCTTGTTGTAATTCCGGAAAGGCTGGTCATTATGCGCGGATGTGTCGTGATAAGAGGAATGTATGTAGCTATTGTGCGATGGAAGGACATTCGAGTGAAAAGTGTTGGATTAGACAGAGCGGAAGGTGTAAATGGAAAGTCTGAAACGGGAAAATAAATTGTAAGACGGTACCTGGTGAAGTATACTCTGGGTACATGAGTGCGAGTAATGTGTTGGTAAGTCTGTATAGTGTGAAAGTTCTGTCTGGTAGGAAGTATTAGTGTCTGAAGGTGAATGTGGAATTGAATGAGATTTAGTGTTTGGCTTGGATAGATTCTGCGTGCAAGACGAGCTTGGTATATAAGGACGTGTATGACAAGGTGACTTATGAAGCACTTTTGTCTGAGTGCAACGGTGTTTGATAGGGATTGGTAGTATTAAAGTACCTGTGATTGGAATGATAAGGTAAGCTGTTCGTATGCATGGTATGTTGATGAATGAGTGTGAATTCTCTGTGGTTGATAGATGAGTAGTGAGTATGGCGTGATTTGGGGATATAGTTTTATGAAATTGAATCGTATGGTTATGCATCCTGCGAGTGATCAGATTGAGTAAAAGATTGGTAAAAATGAGGTGTTTTAGTTGTATGTAGGGAAAGATGGTAGTGTTTTGAAGAGTGTGTTTGGCGGTATTAAGGTGACTGCTATGGAGAGTGTAAGGCTTGTGAGGGGTGAAAGGATGCGTGTTATAAGGTAAGGCGTGTTTCTTGTGTGTTTGACGACTTGATGAGAATGAATTATCCTTTTTGTATGTGTGCACGCAGACCCCGGGGGGAAAGGGCAGGTGAGAGGGATCCAAGTTGTCGATGTACTGGGTCAACTCTCTACTATCAGTGAGGTAGGTATGGATGATAACACAGATGTCAGGGTAAATATTTTGAATCAAAAGACGTGTGAATGGGCGTATAATGAAGTGGAAAGGAGGGGTGAAATTGGATGAATGTTTGACTAAGTATGAAAGGGAGGATGTGTATCGAATGCTGTTTGAACGAAAGGGGTTCATCAGTAAGGGCGATCTGGATTTTAGGGGTGCGATGCTTCCGGAATTTACGATTGCCCTGAAGGAGGACACCCCAATCTATCAGCAACCTAGACATTTCCTACGTCCGGTTGCTAATGAGATTGAGGAGCAGTGTGTGGAATTAGAACAATTGGGGGTAATGGAAGAAACTGAGTGCATAGAATAGTCCGATTGTGCCTGTACGTAAGTTGTATGGAAAATTGCATTTGTGTGTGGATTATCGAAAGGTGAACGAAAGGACTTTGAAAGAGAGGTTTCCGATGTGTGCGGTGTCTAAATGTGTGTACAGTATGCAAGGGATGAAATGGTGTTGCGGATTTAAATGAAAAATGTGATCACTGGTAACCACTTTCCCAACACAAAAGAAATAAATGATAAACTAAGAAAATAGTGCACTGTATAATATAAGTTACTTACTTGTGGTATTTATAATGATGGAAATAATAGCATCCCTTAAAACTATATTGAAATCCTACCAAGTGCACTAGGGTTCAGTGAGAAGCGTATTTGCTATAGCACAACGGAAATCAACATATAAAGAGAATACTTATGTAAACGACGGTGGTGGTCTCTTGCTGTGGGGCTATCTTCCGGTGGTCAGGATAAGGACAGGGTCATAAGGAATCTTACCCGAACGTAAATCAATATAAGTAGTTATGGCAAATACAGAAGGCTCTGTGCTCTTTACAACAGTGAGGAAGTTTAGTATACAGAAATTGTCAACCGTTTAAGTGTTGATTGATACGAAATAGAGCGAATGTCGCGCGACGGCCAGTATGGCTAACGGACAACGAATGCCTCACACAAACTTTCACCCGCATGAACCGAGTTCGCTCCTCGTTTTGTTTGGGCTTGCGCATCACAAGCTGGTTGTCTTGAGTAATGCATATATTAGCCAATATTTATAAACGGTAAATTCTGGGAATATTTTAACCATCCAAAATAAAATAATAAATCTACTATTCTCCTTTCCGCAATATCTAGACTGAAATACACAAGTGGTTGACAAAGCTGGATCTGGTACGCATGTATTACCAGATGCCCATGGCTGAGGAGAGCCAGCCGGTGACTACCTTTTCCTCTACAAATAGGTATTATCAGTTCCGGAACCTCAGCTTTGGGTTGGCTAATGCTCCCGATGCCTTCCAGCGGGCAATGAATGCTGTGTTGAGTAGGCTTGCGAGTAAGAATTTGATTATGTTTATAGATGATATTTTGATTATGGCAGAGTTTTGAAGAGCATATGAGATTGGTGAATAATGTGTTGAGAACGTTGGAGAGTGTTGGTGTGAAAGTGAAAGTAGCGAAGTGTGAATGGTTTGCGGAAGAAGTGGAGTTCTTTGGGCATATGGTGAGTGAGAATGGGTTGCGAAAGTCGCCAAAATATGTTGAGATTGTGCGAATGTTTCCGAAACCGGTGACTGTGAAGCAACTGAAGTCGTTTCTGGGTTTGAGTGAGCTTCAACGAAAGTTTATACGTGATTGTTTAGGTGTGAGTAAGCCTCTGACTGAGTGGATGGGCAAGAAAGGTAGTACCATTGTTAAGTGTAATGATAAGATGAATGAAGCATATGAGAGACTGAAGATGTTGAATTGGCATACCCGGAATATATATAGTGTGAATGCTAAGATGCTTGAATTGTATACGGATGCGAGTGGGTACTATATGGAAGGTTTTCTAATGCAAGAGCAGCGTTTGAATGGAGAGAATGTCAGGCGAATAATTGGGTATGTATCTAAGGCTATGAATGCGGCAGAGCGAAAGTATTCGAAAAGGGAGCGAGAGTTGGCTGCGATAAGGTATTATTTGAAAGTGTTGCGTCCGTTTTTCTATGGTGTGAAGTTTGTGATTAAAACAAATCACCAACCTCTTGTGTGTTTACAACGTATGAAATGGGCTGATAGTATGATTATGAGGAATTTGAAAGATTTGAGTGATTCTAACTGTGATTGAATATATGCCTGGTGAACGGAATGGAGTGGCTGATTTGATGTCAAGGTATCCTGGTACGAATGATGAAAATGTGTGTGGAGTGAGTGATCCTGAGTATTTGCCGAAAGGGATTATGAATGGAAAGGAGAGTAAGGGTGTTGGTGATTCCTTTCTGAAAGCGTATGGAATGGTTTGCAAGATTTGAAGAGTGATGGAGTAGATTTGAGAGTGCCCGATAGTGTGGATAACTTAAGAAAGGAGGTACTGAGTGAAGTATGTAAGAAACCTGAGAGTATTGGTATGGCGAAGGTGATTAAAAAGTGTTCTTATACGAGGGAAAAGAATGATTGTCTGGATGAAGATGAGGGTGTGGTGAATGATGATGTGGAAGTTGATGACAGTGTGGATGTCAGTGCTGATGTTGGTGCGGTTGTTCCTTCGGTGTATTGCGAGCATGGAGGACCTGATATAATGGAAGCGAGAGTTAAAGTTTGTGCAATGTTCTTCTATGGTTTGATTGATACTGGAGCGCAAGTATCGTTAGTGACCGAGAGGATTCTGACTAAGTACGATGAGTTTAGATGTTGTGAACGTAAGCCTGTGAAATTACGGATAAGTGGATTGGGGAATGGAATGATAATGGCATGGAAACGGGTTATTCTGAGAGTGAGTTTGGGCAGTAGTGTGAATGTGAAGCTAGCCTTTGTGATTCTGAAAGATGAGCCAATGCAGTGTTGTTTCTTGCATGGTGCGGACGTTATGGAGATTAAATGATTTGTCTTTGTATGCTGATAAGTATTGTATAATAAAAGATGAATGTGAGGTGATGTGGTTGAATGAGTGTGCGAAGAATGTTGTCAAGTTTTGCAGTATGATCGAATTGGTCATGGATGATGAGAATGAGATTTTAAGTGATGATGATACTCTAGAGATGCAAGAGATGTGTTCTTTTGTCAGTGAGTTAAAGAGGTGTGTGATGATGCGTGTTGAGTGATTTTAAAAGGTATGCTAAGGATTTTGTTGTTTGTGTGGATATTGTATATTTTGTAAGGCATGTGAAGGATTGGGATAATATGTATGTACCTGTGTTATCATATCCTTGGTTGGTATGATTGGTCTGGTGAAAGTTGTGCATGATAATTATGGGCATATGGGTAAGTAAAAGTTGTGGGAGTGTATGAAGGAGAGTGTGTTCCACCAGGTTCTGAGGACTGTTGTGAATGATGTTGCGACTACGTGTGAAAGGTGTCAGAAGCGAAAGGTGCACAGTGGCCAAGTGTAGCCGCCAATGTTGAAATTTGATGCAAAAGAACCGTAAATTGGTAGTAAATAATTGTGTGTCTTTACCGCGTACAAGTGCTGAGAATGTTGGTATGGTTGTTATGGTTGATCATAAAAGCAAGTTTGTGTATGCGGTGCCTGTGAGAGATAAAAGTAGTGTGCCTGTTGTGCGTGTAGTTTAGCAGTTGTTTTTTCGTATGTGTGTATGGAAGCCTAGGAGATGTCTGAGTGATAATTGGCCTGAGTTTGCGAGTGAAGTGTTTGAGCAAATGTTGAGAGAGAATGGTGTGGAGCATATGAGGACGACTCCGTATGTACCGTCTTCGAATAGGTTGGCTGAACATACAAATAGAACCTTGTGTGAGATGTTGAGAATAATGAGTATGACTTTCAATGAATGGGATGAATGGTTAAGTAGTGTTATGGGCGTATAATTCGACAGTGCATAGTGCAACTGGGATGCCCCGTGTCAGTTTGTTATGAATTTTGAAAGGCAAGTGAAAGATAGGTTTCGTTTGAATGAAAGTGAGCAGTGTATATGGTGTGAGGCGCATTAAAGGTTTCGTTCGTTTGAAATAGGTGCAAAAGTATTAAAGGTGAGAACGACATAAGATCAGTTCGTGAAGATCGATCCTTCAGCCACTCAAGATTATTCAAGTAGAGACGACAAAGGATTAGTTTGAGAAGATCGATCCTTCCCTCTCCCGTGCCGAATTAACATAATTTGTCAAGTTTTGTATCGGTGCCATACCGAAGGCTCTTTTACAGACTTAGAAGAAGTCTGACCGGAGAAAAGAAAATCCACTCACACTCGAGTGACTCTCACAGCTCAAGCTCCGTAAGAGTGAGAGGATAAGAACCAAGCCGCAACGAGGTTCAATTTGTTAATTACTGTAGAAATCTCATCTTATACCCCAAAACTAGTTGGGCCCCGGCGTTAAAGAATAGGACACAGAGAGGCCTCAAGATTATCCAGAAGAGGACTCTTTGAGTGAGAAGCACCGTAACTCTCTCCGTCGTCTTAACGTACCAGGAGGCAAAGTTGCAATAAGAGGTTGACATCGCCCCCATCTTTTCCTCTATCCCATCTCGACGAAATTCTACTATCAACCAATTCAACTCTCCTCAAGCGCAAGAAAAGCCCTCCAGCGACATCCGACCACCCATGATCCCTTCTGTCATGTAAGTTAGAAAGAAAGAACATTTATATTTATATTGCGATAGTATGAGTTTATTATGTTTCACAATTTATCGGAAGTAGAAAAAATTGTGCGTGAACCCCGTCATATTTACTAGTAGAAGAGAGTAATTTAATTTAATGTTTAACTCTAATCTAAAAGAGGCGCAATAAAATAACTAATCGGCAATGGTGTGTTTACGTGTAGCCAACTGTTTATTTTTGTCTTTAAAAGATATTGTAATAGGTTGAATGTGTCGAAGATGAGTGAAAGGTTTGAAGGACCGTATAGAGTTGCGAGAGTCTGGGAGAATGGTGTGACGTATTTTTTGGAGAGTTTGAATAAAGGTGTGACTGAGAGAGTGCGAGCTCATCAGAGTCAGTCGAGGAGGTGGAGGGAACCTCTTGACTACCTAGTGAGCCATTTGGTGTATGAACTGTGCAGAGAGAGAGAGAGAAGGTGCATGATGATAAGATGGAGTGTGATACTATGGATATGTATGGGAAAGAGCTTGTCTTGGTTTCGAGGAGTAGAAAGCGTGCAAAGAAGAGTGAAAGGAAGAATGCAAGTACGAGTGAAAGTAAGTCTGAGCAGATTCTTTCTGGTATGGGGGAGCTTGAGAGAGAGATTAAGTGTTTGCAGAAGCAGGTGAGTGATTTGGTTGGTGTAAGTAGACGAGTTCAGTGAGCTGGCTGTGGCTGATTTTTCTGGTTTTGGGCACAGTATGAATGATAGTGTGTTTGGACAGAATGCACCTAGTGTGGCTGAATTTTCTGGTTTTACGAATGGTAAGGGTAGAGGTGAGTTGAATGTGGAGAATGAGGAGGTGACTGACTTTTGTGGCTTCTGGTGAAAACCAGTTGAAGAGGTTTCTCTTGTAGCCGCTGAGAGAAGAGGGGACGTGAGTGATTTGTCTGCTTCACAAGAGTGTACTTTGAGTTGGATGAGAGCTGTGAATGAGGAGCTGATGAATCGACGTATGAAGAGTGAAGGTTCTGAAGGGAAGAGTATGAAAGAGTTCTATTGATAGATGGGAGAGCTAGTAATGAAGGCTAAGAGGATGTTGGAAGAAAGGATCGATAGTGACGAAGAAACTAAAAGGATAACTGACGAACAACCGCGACAGATTGATGCACGTAGCAAGGGATCAGTAGAGGAGTGTGAATGGCTGCAGAAGGGCATGATTGAGTATAAAATGTCTTGTGAGTAAAGATTGAGAGTGTACTTTGAGTGACTGTGGTCGAATGGCCTAAAGAAGGAGGGGGGTGGTGAAACGAATGTCAGTGTGTGTGAAGGGCCATTCTCCCACCCTTTTTTCCTATACCCTCTCCCTCCTTCTGTAAGAATGTGTGTGTGTGAATTGAGAGATTTATATATATATATATATATATATAAATGTTTTTTTCTTTCTCTTTCCAGGAGCAATATTCTGTAAAGATTGCATGTAGTTTTGATATTGCATTATATTTAAAGCAAAAGCCCCTCTATTATTATTGTTGAAAACTCCAAAATTTAATATTTTCTTTTTTGCAGAGTCCTGTGATTAAATAATTGGATCTAATAATATAAATTGTCACACATCCTTCCTTAATTAGTGGATAATACAGATGACAGGGAAGTCTTTTATATAGCCTCAATACGCGATCGGATCGCAATATATTATATGAGCTCGCAGGCCGATGCCTTTAAAAGTCGTACGGAATAATTTTAAACACTCAATTGGCAGCGGGCAGGACTTTCCCCACGGGGGTACCACGTGGGGCCTTTTCTTTTTGTTTGGATCCATTGTGATTATTAGTCCTCTTTTGTATCGTTCATTTAGTTGTGTGTATATAGTATTTTGTTTGGTGATAGGAATTTTCTTTTTGTATATATCGAGATCTCAAGTAAAATTCCCGATACTTTGTGTAAATAAAGGACTGTACATACAATCCGTTCTATTTTTCCTTTGATTTCTCAAATCCAACTTAGTGTAAGAAGCGCTTTGGAATGACTGGATTTAGAGAGTAGGTTCGTGGCCCGCTACAGTGTAAACATTACAACGGCTAATGGTGAAAAATAAAAGATCACGGCTAAGTACACGCCGTCGCGGGTCAATCAGGTGGTCATTTGTCGTCGCGGATACCACTTCGCCATTATTAGGGATTGACTTTTGGGGGCACTTTAATCTTTTTTTGGATTGTACGCGTGGCATCTACTGTATATTGGAAATCAAACTACGCTCAAGTTAAACGTAAAACAATCCTGGGAGCCCCCAGTAGCACTAAGTATTAATTACCTTCAGCGTCTACAGCCCAGTTGCAAGGCTGTACTAGGATAAGTATGAAGCCTTGTACATCCTAGTGCCCACTAATCCCGTCTCGGTATCGTCCGACTCCGTAACACATACAAATGAGACCGGCAGTGTACCACTAACATCTGCGCCTCCAAGACTTCTTTCAATAGAGAAGCTACAAGTTGCCAAAGTAACGTTTGAAACACTATTGAGGAAGAGGGGTTGTGCGCCCATTACATTCGCTGCTTATTCACATGGTCTCAAAGTAGCTAGGCGCGTACAGGGTGGCCAGCAATTTTCGAGCGCTTAATGCAATCACAAAGCCCGACAGATATCCATTACCATGAATACAAATTGTAGCAAACCACCTTTATGGTAAAACAATCTTTTCTCTGTTGGATCTGGGGATCTGATTCGTGCTTATCATCATATCCCGATGAATCAGACGGACAGAGAGAAGACTGCGGTCGTAACTCCATTTGTTTTATGGGAGTATATAAAGTTTCCCTTTGGCCTCAGGAATTCAAACTGCACATTCCAATGCCATGTGGATAATCTGTTTCGGGGATTAAAGTTAGTTTATGTATATTGTAGAGGAATTGCAACATAAAGCCTCCCGGAGGGCCAGGCGGACATTTAAATTAAAGTCTCTCCCCCTCTTGTGGAGAAAACCGGAGAAGCGAGCCCCATGAAGAGACTTATGTAAACGGTTGCCGGCGAAAAACAGTAACTGCCTACCCTGTTTGATCTCCCCGCCACATAGGTAGTTTGAACGAGCATCTGTGTTAAGGTAACCACCAAAGGCCCTTCAACGATGCTCAAAAGATCCAATTACAGTCAAAAGGCACGCCAAGGAGGGTGGCGGTTGAGGGTGTCTCTAATTAACAAGCCGACTTTGGCACCTCAGTGCCAACCTATTCACTCCTAGCTCTCCCAGATGCGACCTCATCACTCGCGCTATCCTCTGCGGCCTAGCCCCTTCCTCCTCAGATGGGGTGGCGGTCCGCCTATAAATAAGCCCCTGAAAGAAAGATAGATGATTATTATTCGGTGAGAACGACATAAGATCAGTTTGTGAAGATCGATCCTTCAGCCACTCAAGATTATTCAAAGAGGAACGACAAAGGATTAGTTTGAGAAGATCGATCCTTCCCTCCCCCGTGCCGAATTAACATAAATCGTCAAGTTTTGTATCGGTGCCATACCGAAGGCTCTTTTACAGACTTAGAAGAAGTCTGACCGGAGAAAAGAAAATCCACTCACACTCGAGTGACTCTCACAGCTCAAGCTCCGTAAGAGTGAGAGGATAAGAACCAAGCCGCAACGAGGTTCAATTTGTTAATTACTGTAGAAATCTCATCTTATACCCCAAAACTAGTTGGGCCGCGGCGTTAAAGAATAGGACACAGAGAGGCCTCAAGATTATCCAGAAGAGAACTCTTTGAGTGAGAAGCACCGTAACTCTCTCCGTCGTCTTAACGTACCAGGAGGCAAAGTTGCAATAAGAGGTTGACATCGCCTCCATCTTTTCCTCTATCCCATCTCGACGAAATTCTACTATCGACCAATTCAACTCTCCTCAAGCGCAAGAAAAGCCCTCCAGCGACATCCGACCACCCATGATCCCTTCTGTCATGTAAGTTAGAAAGAACATTTATATTCATATTGCGATAGTATGAGTTTATTATGTTTCACAATTTATCGGAAGTAGAAAAAAATGTGCGTGAACCCCGTCATATTTACTAGTAGAAGAGAGTAATTTAATTTAATGTTTAACGCTAATCTAAAAGAGGCGCGATAAAATAACTAATCGGCAATAGTGTGTTTACGTGTAGCCAACTGTTTATTTTTGTCTTTGAGAGATATTGTAATAGGCCCAGTTGCCAACCTGTTTGGTCTCGGTTAGATAAGGAGGAGGATATAAATGTGTTTACTGTATTTTGTCATAGTTAATTGTTAAATTTAAAATATATGTTTATTTTAGGATAATTCATGTGCGTTTCTTTATATCCTTACTTGCCGAAGCGGCTCTTCCTTAAAAACAACAAAAAAATAGCATTCTTAGACAAAACTATACTTAAAAAAAGAAGTATATCACGACAAAAAAGGTATCCTCCGACATATATATAGACGACATCCGGATATTCTCGGCCAATTTGGATGAGCATTTGGATCATTTAGATCAAGTTTTCAAAATCATGTTAGAGAAAGATCTACGAGTATCCCTGGAGAAATGCGAATTAGCGAAAAGAGAGACTAATTTTCTTGGGTATCATATTTTGGCAATGGGAATTTTCCCACCAGCTATGAAAATAAAGGAAATTTGGGACGTGCCCGTACCAGATGAATATGAGGAACTACAAGGATACTTAGGCATATTGAGCTACTATCAAAGTTTCGAAATTTCACCACGATTGGAGCCCTGCTGACCAAGCTCTCACGTCTGCAACACAAGGCTTTTGAGCTCAAATAGAACGATACTGCGAGAGAAGCATTCATTAATACTAAGGTAGCTTTGAATAGCTCCGTCAAGCTCTGCTACCCGCTGCCCAATGTCTCACCATATAAAATGGTGACGGACTCATCCCAATGCGCTGCAGGTGCTGCCCTTCACTAGATGGTGAATGGATCACGGCAACCAGTGGCATTTTTTTCAAGCCAACTAACCAACACACACCAAACACACTTCACATACCACAGGGAACCTCTGGTGGCGTATCTTGTTGTGATCCACTTCAGGCACATGATTGAGCGTCACAATTCTACCTTATTCACAGAGCACAACCCGTTGGTATCTGATTTCTCTTTACCAATGTCTGACAAATCGGACAGGCAGCAACGACATTGAAACAGATCAGCGATATCACCTACATGCGTGGTCAAGACAATGTAGTTGATGACTGCCTATCGAGGTACGTCAATTTCATTGACACATTCAACCTCCGAAATTTGGCAGAAGCGCAGGATAATGACTAGAAAATATGAAAACATAAGTCACGATAATAATGTTTCCCTTTTCTTCAAGAAATTCAACTATGGTGTAAATTAATATCAAGATCCCCACCACCGTTAGTCCTTACAACATGCAGAAGGACTACCTTCAGTCAGTTACACAATTTGTCCCCTTCTGGGATTAGAGCATCCTTCAATCTAGATAATTCTCCATATGTTGGCCTAATATGGACCGGAACATTCGTTTTTGGACAGGAGAGTGCATCTCATGTCCATCATCCAAAATCGGTCGCGACACGAAATCTCCAATCCTGCCACTTAATATTCACTCGTCAAGATTCGAAACTGGGCACACTGATATCGTTGGACCACTTCCAATTTACGCGTTGCCTCTGCAATCCTACCAATCGCATACCCGATCTCTAATATTGTGCATTAACTGGGCTACAAGATTGATTAAAGCGTTACCGATTGCGGAAATAAGTGCAGCAACGATTGCTTTGGCCTTCCTAGACGGATGGTTTTCCAGATTTCGAGTCCTGTTATATGTGGTAACCGACAGAGGAGCCCAATTCGAGACCAAATTATTAAAGGAATTATCAGCCCTCGTTGGTTTTCATCATCTCTGTAACACGGTGCACCACCCATCGATGAATGGCATGGCGAAAAGAGCACACAGAACTTTGACGTGCACCATAATGGCCCGTCGGCAACGTTGGCTGATGGCCCTTCTGATTATCCTCTTGGGCATTTATTTCTTGCCTAAGGACTCGAGATTTCCGCCTGTCACATCAGTCATGGGGACTACACTACTGTGTTCGAAACCCTTAGTTTCGTTCTACTCGTCAAAAACTGATTCAAAATTCATTAAGGAATTAGCCACAGCTATGGCACAAGTCGAATTCACACAGGCATGCGAAGAACACCTGCACTCGGTGCACAAGCCTTTCGTGTCCAAAGCTCTTAATGAGGCAACGCAAGTGTGAGTCTAAATCGATCATGTTCGCAAACCGTTAGAAGCGTCATATGCTGGCCTTTTACCAATGGTCGATCGCGAAGACAAGCTTTACAAGTTGTAATTCCCTAATGCCAAACAAGATGCTGTCTCAGTAGAAAGGTTGGAACCGGCAAAGCTTTCTCCCTCCTACAATGGCAATGTACTGAATGATCAGCGACAGCCAAAGACTCATTTAAGAGGTGGGAACACGACCTTTTGCCCTTCAGGCAGGAAGTAAAAGATAAAATGGAGAACAATGGCGTTACGGACAAGCCATGATAAGCCAAACATCTTCACACGATCTGGGAAACAGGTTACGTTCACTGAAGATCCGTCATTCTTTTCTTTTATTTAACCGAGTGCATGGTAAGATAAGTTGATCTCATAATATAAAATGTACATGTTCATTCCATTGTCACGACCTATTATAATAAAAAAAGAGGCAAATTGTTCACACGGCTAAATATTTTTTACATATTACTAAATAAGACTAATGAACTTTCCCCTGTGAACCAAAGTATATATATTATAGTAAAACAAAGTATATACATTATATTATAAAAATAGCATTTATTATAATTATAGAGACTACTTGAAAGGTATAAAGACCTCAAAATGATAAGTATATATATGTACTTGAGGACAGATTTAAACTTACACAAAAATGACATAGAAGCAGATAATAATGTCCTTCTTTCTGAAAAAGTTGTGAGCATAAGAATAAACCTATCGGTTTTTTCTTAATTTCATTCAATAAAGTCTCCTTAAGCTTCGATAACGGCTTCTATGCGTTGACTAAATCGCTTACATGTTAGGATCAATTGGTTCTAGTTCATATTGGACATTACTCTGTATACGGAAGTTTTAGGGATTATTTAGTGTTATGAGGGTGCTACGTGAAAGGTAGTCCAATGGATTGAGATCTGGGGAGCTAGGAGGTCAAATGTTAGGGGTTATGTGATCATGAGAATTTTCCGCCATCCATTGGTATGTTCAGTCATGATAACTGCGTGCCTCTTAATTTCTTATGTAAGCATAGGGTCTGCCATTGATAATTCTGAAATATAGAAAATAGTAAGTCAAATAATATGCTGCTATAGTAAAAATAACATATTTGCTCAAATACTTAGGCACTCTGTATAAACATCAGAGCCCTAAGAATATTGTAGCAATCATTGCTCAACACACCTTTTGCTGACGTATGTATTGTGGTTGTTTTTAACTAATTTGACGTGCTGATTTCAAATATGGCATCCTTTCTTTTGCAACACATCAGGTTTTCATTCTACAGCATATTCCTATTTTAAGACGTACTGCATGTATATACTAGGTAGGGATAATTTTCTAAGTGTTATAGCTTCAAACCATAAATTAAAATGCCAACAGAATTTGAAAGGATAAATGCATTGTAAGATAACATCACCTATTATTAAATACAGACAGGTTATTTTTCTAATATAATGGAGAAAACACAAGTAACCGTACACATACCTCTACATTTATGGAAACTTTCGCTTGCGAGAGTGTTTGATGTCTACACATTTTGTTGAATTCTCCAACAGTAGTCTGCCATCATGTTTAGGTTCCATCAGCCTTG
This sequence comes from Ceratothoa steindachneri, assembly GCA_963969495.1. Taxonomy (NCBI): domain Eukaryota; kingdom Metazoa; phylum Arthropoda; class Malacostraca; order Isopoda; family Cymothoidae; genus Ceratothoa; species Ceratothoa steindachneri. The sequence continues at coordinate 94,461,221 of OZ018318.1, read as the reverse complement.
ATATCTCTCATCCATAATCTTGATATCTTGATGAAAACGCTCTCCTTGTTCATTATTCAAATTGCCATGATTAGCAGGAAATTCATCAAGATGGCTCTTGGGTAAATGAACCTTTATGCTCATGTTGCAGCCTAAACGATGAAAGCTATCAAGTAGTGTCTCTACCAAATCCTTGTAGTTAGCAGCCTTTTTGTTTCCAAGAGATCCGTTCACAACAGCAATAAATGAATCCCATGCTCCTTTTTCTATGTCAATCATTGAACTCGAGAAGATTTGGTTTTCCATTCACTTTCTGATTTGTTTCCCATCCAAAACTCAAGCCTTTATTTTATCATAACTCAAAACAGGAAATATTGTACATAGGGATTTGAAACCGCCCCCCTCCACATTAAGAGCTTTCACAAATTGTTTTATCAAACCTAGTTTAATATGAAGGGATTGGGAAGATGATTTTCTCTCGCTCAACAATTGGTTTGTGTATAATATTCTTCTCCCCAACAGACAAACTTTCTCTAACTGGCCAGAGTTTCTGGTCCCAATGTTTGTCTTTGGCTCGGCTGTCCCATAAACACAGGAAACACGGATATTTTGTATAGCCTGCTTGTTGGCCAAGTAAAAATTTATTATTTTCAGATCCATACATATGATCCATTTGTGTTCATCATATTTAAGTAAATCTAATAGAGATCTTATATGTTCATACTTATCTTTTAAATTCAGAGCGACCAATAGGAATCGCACCGAACAAGTTTCCATTTTGGAGTAACACACATTTTAGACTCTTCTTTAAACTATCTATAAAAAATCTCCATTCACTTGGATCATACTCTGAACTATCCATCGCATTTAACAGTCCCGCCACATCACAACAGTAAACAAAATTTTCTTCAGTTTTAAAGAATGCCAAGAGACCTCTCTCCCTGTTCCAATAAAAAGTTTTTTTGTTTTTTCCTGCGACAAATTCTTCTCTTTAGGTCTAGAAGCTGACACTTCTGCTAACTTTTGTGACAGGCCTAGGTCTCTAACTAAATCATTCATTTCTAATTGCCTTGAAGTTTCCACATTCTTGGGTCGATGTCTGTACAAAGTCTTGATCACTGTCAAGTTTATTTCTTACATCAGATTCACCTATATCACTTACATCGTCCAGTGAAGGAAGTTCCTTGAATACAGGTAACGGAATTTTATCTAAATTAAACACTGGACGAATTGCTGAATCAAGATTTGGGTAACTTATTTCATGTCACGTTTTCTTGCTATAACCAGAAGTCTTTGTGAGACAAAAGCAGCAATTGTTTACATGGTTTTTGGCTCCCGCAACACTACAGGAATGCCAAGTCATAATCGTTCCCTTATGCCCTCTCTCCATTCGCGTAGATTTTCGACACATTGTTTACAAACATTGTGTTGGGCCCACGGTTTATACTGACCACCTTATTTAATCTTAAGTTAAGCCAGGTATGCTCTTTTCACAAAGATACTAATGTTTATTCTTTGAGTTGGTGCAGTAAAACAACCCCATATATAGCAAAACATATCAGGGGAATTTAAAAATTTCCTTCATAATGAGGCCATACTACTGAATGTTATTTCCTAAAACAAATCTGAAAAGACAAAATTATATTATACACAATTGCTTTATATATCTAGATCTGCATAAAGAGAAGTCTAAGTACATAGGTAAAATAAAATAAGAAGAATATCCAACGCCTCCACTGCCATTCACTTGGTTGTAAGATAGCCCTGCTACTATGAGTGGGACCAAAAAGTTGACGTGATAGAAGAAAACTATTGCTATTTTTAAACTCAGAGATCCAGAATTTCCCCAAAACCTGTCTCAAGCTTAACTCAGCAGAAAAAAAGTTAAAATTTGTTGACCAGTGTTATTGATGCAACAAATTGTTTGCCACCGAGACAGTGTATATTAGAAATCAAAGAACCTCATTCATAATACTTCGTATTTTCAAGGGGAGCCCTGTAGCGCCTAAGTGCAAGTAGAACTAGAGCCAATAAGGAATCTCACAAATAAACACCTCGTTGGCCCTATCGAAATTTTGAAATTGGGCAGACAAATCGAACACAGAAATACAATGAACTAATTTACAACGAGGCAAATGCTTGTAAATAATGTTAAATTGCAATATGTATCAATGCAAAACAGAATATGTTGTAATGAGGCAAGCGGGATCGTTAGGGTGACAACGCGAATATACAAACATACACACATTAGGAAACAGATGTGAGCCGAACGGATCTAATGAAAAACAGCTGAACACACATAGAACGGAGTCTGATCTGACCAGCTAAAGTTTACATGAGCCTGTGAAACGACGAAATGAATCTTGTTATGGATTTCGGTTTGATAAACCAGGTTAGGTGGCCAAAATGCAAATATTCTTTTGGCGCACAGGTGCCGACACTGAAATGCACACACCTTTGACTCCGCCCAGCAGTCTAAGTAGAGAACACACGAAAATACTTCTGACCCTATAAGCTTCATCCAGATTCAGATAGACGAAGTCACAGACAGCCCCATTATTGGAGTTGGAATAAATAAACGGGCTGAAACATTCTAATCATATTAATTATTCTTCATTATTCTTATTATAATTTTTTATTTTAGTAACATTACGAGTTCATTCCTCGTTCTCAATCCATCATCCATATTCTCAGCAATTTGACACAGAAGTAAACTTACAAAAACACTAAACATTAACGCTGATAGTCAGCCAAAAGGCGTGAACGCACAAACAAACCACTGAAAACTCAACTATTTCTCTGGCCTGAACTGAGGTAGCGCTAAGACTAGATTAAAGCCTACGAAACAGCCATTATTCTTTCAAGTCCTTCCTTCTGCCAAGTAATAACCAGGTTACCATTCAAACCCTGCCAACAAGCGGATTACCCGAAAGAAGCCTATGGATTTAGATCAAACTCGACTGTAAGGCCGCTCTAACCACGTTACCCAAACACCCATAGACTGGTAACCCATCGTCCCCCCGAAAGTGGTAACCGTCCATAAAAATCTGCAAACTTATAGAATATGTGATTCAAAGATACCTAAAAAATAAGCACTGATTTGGCTTATGAAATCTTATAATGCCTTCACACTTTAAACCGAAAAAAAGAAGATTAGACGGAGGGAACCTGATTGCGTTCTATAAGAAGAGCACTGCCTCTATAAGTGATTATTACAACTCCTATTTGAAAGTCCAAAAAGGACGTTTGGTCAGATGTCAGGATTTAGTCGGGCCGTTTGTGCATAAAGCAAGCTGAATGGCGTTTAAAGATGAATACTCTAATCAAGAAGAGACATCAGAAAGCCTTCCAAGTTCCCGCCGAATAAAGAATGCTGAATTAAGCTCCACTATTCCTCTACGTTTGAGGAATCTTGGCTTACCTTTATCTAGCCTAAAAACAAGTAAGAGGAGAGCTTTGTACCATTTTGAAGTCCGTTCCTTGTCAATACCAGGCACTCCCAACTGAAGCAAACCGGTAGCCACCAAGCCGAATTAAGAAAACAATTTGGCTACCCCAAGAGTGGTACCAAAACTCGGTAAAAATTCACCCTTGGTAATCATTCCACTCCCAAAGAGCTTACGCAGTCTAACAGCCTATAACTAGTGACCCTCCTCCGTCGATCAACAAGAGTGATCAAACAGAAATAGATTCACAAAACAAGAGCAAACTGCTCAGTTTACACACCAAGAAAGAACTTGACTCTGGCACAATCAGGAAAACTTACAGAAAAATCTATGATATTTGATAGGGCACAGTTTTTTAGTGTGAAAAATACGATAGAGCTGAAAGTGGTGTCACTCGTTTCCAAATTTAAGTACTCCTAGTGTTAATAATCAGTGTAAGAGTCAAATAACAATGTGCATTGCACAACACGTGCTCGCTTAGTGCCAATCGGTGCGTACTCTGATGGTAATCGATCATATTTTGTGCAGTACAAATATAACAGTGATAATACCAAATGTATAACATTAGGGATACACTCTTTCCCTAGTAACCAAAGACCTGTTTTGTGTTGTTCCCATTTTTACTTTGGGTCAAATGCTAAATATTGTAAACCCTGGCGCAGGTGGCCAAATCGAGGTGAAAACTTAGAAATGCAACCATCATCTAGACCATCTTCTCCAGGCCCCTAGGAAATAAACTGGGATCCAATAGTAAATGCGACAGCTGAAGTGACAACTTTACTCACTGTTGCTGCCAAACTTAATAACCTAAAAAGTGAATTTTTAATTGATACAGTTGCGAAAGTATCCATAATCCCGTTCAACTTTGTGAAATTTTGTGAAGTGCGTAATTCGAGTGTAAATATCGTAGATGCTAATGGAGGAAAAATAAAAGTACACAGTAAAGTGTAATTAGGTATAGTTATCTCTATATTGCGGCGTTTATTTAGATGGATACTACGTAGCCATTATTAGAAGCCGATTTTCTTTCTCATTTTGATTTTTTGTTGAATTGTGCTTATGGCATCTTCATTAATAATTAGACTGGGCTCGTATCCAAAGTGAAGCAATCCAATGCACCTGTGGTATCATTACTTATTTATTAATGACATCTGTCACTCACAACAAATTGCAGGGTAGTTTTACGTAAATACGAATCGATATATAACCCTGTAGATTCTAGTTCTTCCCTACTTAACTCTGTTGTACATACAATCGAGACTGGTACTGCTCCACCAAAGTTTGCCCGCCCAAGCCCACTTTTAACGAAGTTAAAAATTGCCAAAGGAACATTCTGAGCTCTATTGAAAGAACGTGTGGTGCGTCCATCAAAGTCACTATAGGCTTTAGCCATTAATCTTGTGTAAAAAAAGGCCCCAGCAAATATAAAGTTGTTGGTGATTTTTGCTCCCTCAGTGCAATACAAAAGCGGACCGTTATCCTATGTCAAGAATTAAGAGCATGGTTAACTATCTCTATTGGAAAATAGTTTTCTGGCGACTAGATTTGGTCGGGCATATCACCAGATTCCAATGAATAAGGAAGGAACAAAAATCTGCTGTCTCAACTCCATTTGGGCTTCGGAATTATTTTAACTTGCCGTTCGGTATTAAAAATACAAGCTGCACGTTTCAACGCCATAAGGACAATTTATTTCGTGGCTTGGATTTTATTCGTGTCGATATCAACGACATTCTAATCTTCTTAAAGAATATAAATAATCACATTGAAAATCTAGACAAAAATCTTTAGGATTATGGCGGAGAATAATTTGCGAATTTCAATGGAAATGTGCGAATTCATGAAGGAGGAAATGATTTCTTGCTGCAATTGCAGCTCCTATGACTGAACTCGCACGACTTCATCCTAAAACTTAACAGCTTGTCTGGAATTATGCTGCATGGGAAGCGCTTAATGCTACTAAAGAAAGCCTGCAAACTCAATCAATTTACATCAGCTGTTACCACTTTACTTACCGTACCAATTAATGACATATAGTTCTCAATTGGCAGTTGTTGCTGCGCTTCATCAAATGGTGAATATGTTTCTCCAACCAGTGGAATTTTCGGATTATGACAGGGAATTCCTAGCTGCTTATCTTGCTGTGATCCATTTCACAAACTGATTGAAGGTAGATATGTGACCTTATTTATGAACCACAAATTATGAGTGTCTGCCTTTTCGTCGCCTTTCGTGCAAAAACATACAGACAACAACGTAATTGGATGGCGATTTTAGAATATGTCAATCACATACCGTACGTACGTTTTAAAGACAATGTAGTTGCTGACTGCCTATCACGAATGTCAAATCAGTCCAAATAGACTCATTTGACCTCCGTACTTTGGCAACTGCACAGGAAAAAAATAAAGTAGTGAAATCGTTTCAATCCTGATTAAATCATTTCCCTTTCCATCGAAACTCAACTTAGGTGTGAATTAGCATCTAAATACTCCCGATTGTTTGTTTCTTTAGCCTGTACAATGTCCATTTTCAAGCACTTACACAGTATATCCCATCTGGGGAGTAAAGCTCCACTTTGGTTTGCAAATAAGAGGTATTTCTGGCCTATTCTGGACAGGGACATACGTTTTTGTGCGCGAGAATGTCTCTAATGTCAAGCAACTAAGGTTAATCGCTACACCAAGTCACCAATCGTACCCATTATTATTCCCACATCAAGATTTGAAATGGTGCAAAGCGACGTCGTTGGCCCGCTACCGCCGTGCACACTTCCTTGACAGTCCAACCCATCTCATAACTGTTACTTGCTATCTTACATAGACAGAGCTACAATGTGGATTGAAACATTACCTATTTCAGACATTAGTGCTGTAACAATCGCTTTAGAATTCTTAAATTGTTGGATCTCCAGAAAGTGATGACAATGATTACATTAACATGGAATCCATTGCAGATACCCAAAAGGATGGTAGTAAAGCGGGCGTTTATACTCGTTCCGGTCGACGGGTTACATTTACTAAAGATCCTTCCTACCGTTATTTCTAAATTTTTTAATCGTAAAGAGTAAATTAGTGCATAAAATTATTCTTAACGTAAAATTTTATTTTATTCCATTTTCTAATCTCATGTTAATTAAAGAAAAGTGTGGTACATACACAAAGAGTAAAAAAGGTATTTTTTTCGCGAGGAGGAACTGCAGCCCCTACCTTCGAACGCTCAATTAAATGTTGAATGCTTAAGCATTGAATTTTAGGTTGCAGCCAATAATAAATGTTGAAAGAAGGCAAAAAATAAAAGTAAAAATAATAAAGTTGTATTGGTCACACAAACAAATTTTTGTTCGCATTGAACAGTTGCAGCTCCTCATCCGAACGCTCTGAAGAACCTCTGAATACCATAAATATGTGTGTCAAAGATACCTAAACATTGAGCACTTTGAACCGAAAAAACATTTGACGGAAGAGAATCTGAATGTGTTCTCTGAGAAAAGCACTGCTTCCTTAAAGTATTATTACATCTCTCTTTTGAAAGTCCGAAAGGACATTGGTCGAAAGAACGGATTGATTTTTGTCCCCTAAACTGGTGAGATCTGAATAAGCAAGCAAAGATGTTTGTTAGGTCTACAAGACTAGAAGTTTTAAACAAGCGCTTAGAACTCTAGAGCCAAGATCGCCAATTTTCAATTGTGTAGGTTTATTGTGCAATAGCGTACATTTATACATAAGCATAATACAAATAATAAAAAAAAATAATCCGATACAAATACAGTAATAGTATGATACAATAATATAAATACATGTTGCATAAGTGTACAAATTACACAAAGCGGGCAGCCGTCAGTGTTGGCGTGCAGTAAGACGTGGTGGAGCGTCCCACGCGTTTCTTATCTGCTGTAAGTGGGTGGCGGTGGTCTTCATCACCCGTCGCCGAGCTGGGCGCGGGTGGCAATCAGCGCGGAGGGGGTGCTGTTCTCAGCACCTCCAGCTGCTTGTTTGTTGGGGTATGGCAGACCACCTCGGCAGCTCTTGCCTCTCGCGCCCTCAGTAGGGCGCCTCTTACAGGGGGAGGGGCTGACGCTCACTCTGGCCTGAGGCGAGCGATGGGTGGGCAGGAGAGGAGGTAGTGCAACAGTGGGCGCCGGGAGCGGCCGCCACAATGTTCGCACTTCCCTGCCACAAAGTCGGCGTGCAGCTCTTCCCACGTGGAGTAGCCCAGCCTCACACGCTGTAGCAGCACGCGGTTCGCTCTAGGCGGCTGGAAGGATGGGTTAAGTGGGCGATTGACTGTGGCTGCAGCATACCATGCCGCTTGCCTCTTGATTGCTTCCCATTCTTGGTGCTTCTGGAGGGCGTTGTGGGCGGCCCTGCGTTTAACCTGCACCTTGAGCTGCTTCAGGCTGGGGCATACGGTCCAGGTGATGGTGGGGCCGTGGGCTGCTGGCTTGGCAGCCTCGTCGGCAGCATCGTTGCCGCGCACGCCAACGTGGCTGGGAATCCGGTGGAGCTGGACACGCCTGCCCTGAGCTGCCAGGTCCTGCAGGGTGCACAGGATGGTGGTGGTGAGGTGAATGTTGTCCCGGCTGTGGTTGTGTGCGTGGGCGTGCTGCAGCGCCTGCAGTCCTGACCGAGAGTCCGTGTTTATCCCCACAGTGGCCTCCCGGGGGAGCAGAGCGTGCTGGAGGGCGTGCAGGATTGCTACTAGCTCCGTCTGGAGGGTGGAGCAGTGGTTTGATGTCCTCCACGCCTGCGTCAGGCCGCTCGTGACGAAGGCGGCGCCGGACCTCCCGCTGTCGGGGTCGACGGAGCCGTCGGTGAAGTACACTGCGCTGCCTGGCTCCGTGACCTCAGGCATGGCCATGAGGGCGTGCTGGCGCAGCTCTGAGGCAGTTCGCTTTGCTGGCGGGCAGCTGTGTGGCGGTGAAGTGGGCGGCGGGGGGGTCCCATGGTGGTTGTGGAACGTAGGCGGGGTTAGGGGTGTCGGTGTCGCGCCACAGCCAGTTCCCTGCCAAGATGAGGGAGTTGGTTGCTAGGCTAACGTTTACGAGCCACCTGTTGCTACGCAGGCACTCGATGCCCTACGCCACGGCCATTCGGAGTTTCCTCTGAGCAACACCCTCCACGTCGCGCTGGAGCACTCTGGCCACCCGACAGGCCACAATGAATTCCACCCTGGCGGTAAGGGGCACCAGGTTGGCCTCACTCTGCATGACACAGGCACTGCACAACCTGGGTGCCCCCAACATGGTCCTCATGGAAGTGTTTTGTATTACCTCCAGGCGCTGTTGCTGATGTCAAGGTAGCGCTACAAGGACCGGTGCACTGTAGTCCACTAGGGGGCGCACTGCCTGGAGGTAGTAGAGTCGGAGGACGGAGAAGGTTGCACCACCGCTCGGCCGCGTCATGGCCCTCATCACATTCAGCTGGGCCTGCGTCCGCTCCCTAAGGTGCGTGACATGCTGGGTGAAGGACAGCCGCAAGTCCACCCACACTCTGAGGTACAAGTAGGAGTCATTCCAGGCCAAGCCGACTCCTTGGACGCGAAGCTGCTGGCCAGCAGGTGTGCAAGTCTTGATGGCCATGGCCTGGGACTTCTCTGCCGAGATCTTGAGCCCCAGTTCTTCACACTTGGCAGTGATGAGGTGCATCTCTTCTTGGGCCCGCACAAGCTTGTTGCCGCGCCCAGGGACGACGAGCGCCAGGTCGTCGGCATAGCTGAGGAGGATGGTTCCTTCCAAATAGGAGAGGGCGACCAGCTGTTGCATCAGCACGTTGAAAAAGAACGGGCTGAGGATGCCGCCCTGGGGTGTCCCGTTCTCGAAGGTAAGGTAGGAAGACTTGTGACCCTGGAACTTCACGCGGACTCAGCAATAGTGAAGATAGTCCTGGAGCCAGCCCAGCAGTCTCCCTTGGATACCCTTCCTCACAAGGGCGGCTAGTATGGCGCGGGGCTAGCCAGCTCGAAAGCCTTCTAGAGGTCAAAAAAGACTACGATGGTGGGCTGGTTGTTGGCGTGAGCCAGGAGGGTGATGAGGCAGTCCGCCGTGCTCACCCCCCTGGTGTAGCCGAACACGTGGTGGTGAAGACTTCCCACGCTCCACTGTAGGCGAGTCAGCACCATTTTCTCTGCTGTTTTTCCAGTGCAGTTCAGGAAGGAGATTAGCATGAAGGTGGTGTGATCCTTCGGCTTGGGGATGGGCTGGATGTCGGCGTCCTTCCAGGAGGGCGGCAGACGGCCTGCCAACCACGACGCGTTCAGAAGGGCTAGCAGCGTGGCGTTGCCGGCGGGCCCAGCGTACGCCAGCATAAAGTACCGCACTCCGTCGGCTCCCGCCACTGTGTGACGTCCACGCTCAGCCCTGGCCAGCTCCTCGAGCGTGAAAGGCTGGTTCGTCGCGTGCGGCTGGCCCCGCGCCTTAATGACCTCTTCGTCGCGCTGTGGGCAAAGCTGCTGCTGGAGGTAGAGGGTGTGGGGAGGGAGCTGCTCGATAGAACCCCTCGCTGCAAAGCAGTACGCCAGCCGATCTGCCTCTTTCTGTTGGCGTGGGTGGGCAGCTGGGCTGGTAGGGGCGGCACCTGAGGCCTTCCCGAAGCTTCGTCACAGCTGGCTGAGGGAGGTGTGTTGGCTGAAAGAGGCGCACCACTCCAGCCACTTTGCCTCCCTGGCGCTCAGGGACACCTGTCGCCCGTAGGCTACCACGTGCTGCAGGAGCTGCAGGTTGATGGCCGTTGGCACTTCTCATACAACCTCCTGTTGACGTGGACGCGGTGATTGTGCTCCTTGACTTTCTTGTTATAAAACCACCAGTCCGGTCGCCGGCGGCGATTAGAGTATGTCCTGGGCATAGCCGCGTATGCTGCACTCTCTATGGCCACCGTAAGGTCCCTCTCCTGCAGGTGCAGGTCCGCCGGAGGTACATACGTGGACCACCATTCGTCCAGGGCGGCTTGGAACTTTGCCCAATCCGCCTTCCTGACGTTCCACTGGGGCGGTGGGAGAGGAGGGGCTGGTTGGGCCACAGTGAGGGTGGTGAGGGTCCCGTAATGGTCGCTGGTGAGGGTAGGGTGAACCTGCCATGTGGCATCGGGCTGTAGGCCGCCTGACACCAGCGTGAGGGCAAGCCGCCCACCATGGACGTGCGTGGCCTCCCCTGTGTTCAGTAGTCGAACGGCAGGAACTTCTTTGAGCAGGTCGGCCAGGTGGCGCCAGGTCACGTTAGTGGGTGACACAAAGTGCAGCACGGGGTGGTGTGCGTTGAAGTCGCCCGCTACAAGGAGGCTTGTGTGGGATGCGAGGGAGAGCAAGTCCCCAGCATCCAGCGGGTACTGCTGGCTCATATATATATTGTATACAGTGAGAGTGAGCGGCCCTAGCTGTAGCTCCAGTGCTAGGACCTCCACGCTGTCACCACAGTACACGGGTGCGGCGATCTTCTTGTGCGAGGTGGTGTTTTGTATGAGGGCTGCACAGCCACGCCCATTTCCGTCACCAGCCGGAAGCGAGTAGAGGGTGTAGCCTGCGACTCACCATTCAAAGCCGGCGGGCGTGAGCGTCTCTTGTAGGAGAACCAGGTCCAGGTCTTCTTGGAAGACGGCTTGCAGCAGCTCATGTTTCTTGGGGCCGGAGCCCTGCACATTCCACTGCAGCACCCTCAGCGTGGGCTGGGCTATCAATCTGCGCCTCCATCTTGGTTATGGGCGTGCGGTGGGTGCAGATGGTGTTGGGTGGACCTCTCGGCGTGGTAGGTGATGGTGGTGGCTGGAGGGCACCCTCTGTGACGGCGGTTAACACCTCTTTGCGAAGGAGTGCATCGAGGTCCTGCTCGTTGGGGGCTGCGGTGCCCTGCCGGCGGTCGAGCAGCTTCTTTATCAGCTGTACGACACACGCGAGCATGACGTCGACGATGGCTCTGCCCTCCTCATTGAGTCCAAAAATTAAAAGAGCAAACACAATCAACGTAAAATTTAAATATCTCCCAATGTTACAGAATTTAAACAGCTCAGTTAAACCACTTCAACTATCTCTCATTTTCCTTAAAAAAATTTCATTTGTTAGAGTAACTAAATAATTTTTCATTTCCATTATTTGAATAAATATTTAAACGATCTTAAAAAAGAAACGAAATACTAGGATATAATAATTTTGGTTTAGTAAATTTTAAAATTATGTAAAATTCTATAAGGAATAATTACCATCTCATTTCTTCTAGGAATATAATATAAATCGGGTTTAATTGACGATAAAAAATGATACTTCTTTAGGAGTGTTGAAATAATAGAAATGGTAACATTTGGAAACCATGGAAGCTATAGCTTTAAACTTACCAAGTATGAACTTACCTAGTATGAATATAGGAGGCTAGACAGCTTAGCTCGTTTTGTTACCTCCTCTCTTGAAAGTGGCCATCCAGACGTTTCTTAAAATTACTAAGTGACTGCCTGTGGACAAAATCAGCAGGCAAATCATTCCATTGTTCGATGACGCGAATATCAAAGAATTTCCTTCTAAACATTAAGTTAGTAGCTGGTACTTGAATTTTCCATTCATGGTTTATAAGAAAACAATTAATATAATGGATTCGTATAATTCTGTAAGATTAAGATAACAATGATTGAAATGAAACAATTTTAATATTAATTAATCTCCAAAACTTCAATTTTAATATTTTAAAAACTCTATATTTATCCCACCTCTATCGAAAGAAATAGGGTAAAGTAATTTACAGCATCATATTAAATTGCTTATGTTTAATAGTTCAGTAATCGTAAGATTCGGTTATTATGTAAAACAATGTAAATAAATCAAATTAAGTAAAGTGAGGAAATGTATTATTATTTGACTTCATATTAAATGTATTATGTGGTTTAATATGAACTCAGTTTGTTAATTTGAGTGCCTTAAGGAGTAGTTCATTTATTCATTGTAATTTTAAAGGAAAATGTCCTATTTAGTCCTTGTATATAATTAAATAGCAATTGTAAAAGTATATAGTATTGTAATATTTTTTTAAATAAATTAATGTAAGTAGAGTGAGTAAATTTAATATTATGGGAACTGATTAAATGTATAAAAATTAATTGAAATTGTGAAAATTCAAAATAGTACATGTATGCAGGCTGTTTGTGTAAAAAGGAAGTTAGATGGCATTTAAGGATTAACTCTTATCAAGAATAAACATCTGAAGATCTTCCATGTTACTGTCAAATAAAGAATACTGAATCCAGCTCCTCGATTCTTTTCCCTTTGAGGAAATCTCTGGTCACCATTAGCTAGCTTAGGACCAAGCAAGAAGAGAGCTTTATAACCTTTGGGAATCAGCACCTTGTGAATACCAGGCACTACCAACAGAAGCAAACCAGTAGCTACTAATCCTAATCAAGCAAGAAACCCACTTTGGCTACCCCAAGAGTGGTACGCAAACTCGGTGACAAATGACCCATGATAGTCATGCCACTGCTAAAGAGCTTACACAGCCTACCAAACTACAAATATAGGACCCACTATGCAGGATGGAATAGACACTCAAAGGACACCTCAAAAATGAACACTTTGGAGTTTTTATGAAATCTTATAATGGGTTCACACGTTGAACCCCAAATATAGCATTTAATATAAGAAAATCCGAATGGATCTGTTCTAAAACGAAGACTCTTCCCGATTGTAATCATTTTTCTTTTGGAAAACGTCGGAAAGGACATATTTAAATGATTGGAGTTTTTTCCGTAAGCTGTTGGAATTTGAGCAAGCAGTCTAAGTACAGTAACAAAATAAACAAAAGCATACAAATTACAAAATTAGTGCCAAAAGTTACTGCCAATCCTATCTGTCACTCCTTTAAAGAAATGGGAAGAAACTCATGCAAAGTTGCTCGAAAGGCAAGCCTCCTAGAAGAAGTCAAATTATCCACAAGTCTGTGTGCACGAAATTTTCATGAGTACAACGGTTAGCTGTAGTGACTCCGCTCGTTTCGGTACCAAGATTAGACATGATTCTATTACTCGCAATTTTTGTTGCATTTCACCCCAAATCTCCCCTTAAGGAAGCGGAGATTGGCCTACCTGGCCGTTGTGCTGACGAGACTCAGCGCCCCGTTCGGCCCTAGCTTAGCCTATTCTCCTTCTTTTAGATAGCCTGTATTTCTCCTCTACTTCTACACTTCCCCTACAACTTCTCCTATAACATTCTCTGGTCAGGCTCTATTTTCACAGGGTAGATACTAAGCTTCTTCTTAGCGAACTATCGCGGATCGGGGCTGAGGGAGGAGAGAACAATGTTCCTTAACCCTGAGCTCCGCCCCGTCCGGCCCAAGCTTAGCCACTTCTTCTTTTTTCAGACAGCCTGTATTCCTCCCCTACTTCTTCACTTACCCTATAACCTTCTAAATCTTTCACTGGTTGGCCTATATTTTCACATGGTAGATATTGACCTTTTTCTCAGCCAACTACCCGGATCGGGCCTGAGGGAGGGGGGGGGAGGGGGAAGTTTCCTAACTCCTGCGCTCCGGTTTGGGACGGTGGGTTTTTAACAACCTGCTTCACCCCCAACCATACCTTCCTTAAATCCCTTTTCCTTCTCACTTCACACTCTATCGATTTTACACCGTGCCCAAGGTGGAGCCGCAATGATGAAGGGCTGCCAGGTCACCAGGCGGAAGAGGAGGATTTCAATGGCGGCACCTGGCTCTGTGAACCCCGTACGCAGCCCTTGCAGAGTGGTCTACCTCAAGGGGTGATTAGCGTCTGCATCCCGTAAAGCAATTAGGGTCCCCAAGCCCGATAGTGTAAAACCTCGAAATAAAACTCTTCCCCTTTCCACTTCACGATCGACGGAGTCGCCTTCGGGCAACTCCACTGAAAAAAATGGACCTCCCCCCATGTGCTGTGTAGAGAGCCTCTAAATCTCTTTAACCAGAGAGGAAGCTTACTGCTCTCCTTCGCCTACGGGTTTAGGGGGACTACCCCTCACTTCATTGTCTGGAGGTGGCTTCGGGCGCCTCCCTCTTTCCAGCGGCAGACCCCCTTTAATTTCCAAGGGGACTGCCAAGAAAGCCAGGAGGCAGCCCATACCCAACCGCCACCCATTGAAGCGTCTCGTTACGGCAAACCACCTTAGGGGGAGAGGAAAGAGAGGGCCAATGGTTCGCTTGCTTTAAAATACCTGCTGGCTCGAATCTTAAACTTAATGGGGGCAAGGCCAGTGCCTCCCCATATTCGCCTAGTAAAACAGCTTCAAATGGGACATTTGATGTCCTAAGGGGTTAGGAGGGATAGCCAAATGGAGCGCCGCCCCCACCCCCACCCCCACCCCGAGATAGACATGGTCCTTGAGGCAACCCAGCTTCAGACGGTATGGCCTTCCATGGAAGCGAATCCGGGCTGGGCGCCAATCACCGAACACGGGTCCGCCAATATCCTACATCCTCAACAAACGGCCCTAGTCTCCAAGGCAGTACAAGAAGGGGAGGGAACTCTTCCTCCGGTTGGTTCCTCTGCGACCGCTAGGACCTTCTCCATCTCGGAGAGGGACCTTGCTAAGGCCTCTCCATCTGGCCTGGAGGCTCCTGCCGGCGCAGAAGAGAAGTGGGTTCATTCCCAGCCCTCCTCTCCTAAAAAGAAGAAAAAACAAGGAAAAGACTAAAAAGACTCGGGCTCCCCTCCATCTCCGGGGGCTGTGTGGACAAATTGGTCTGCTGCCACTTGGGAAAGCAATCAAGCCAAGATCGACAAATCTGGCCCTTCTGCCCCCCGGATGCCGAACCCCTGACTAAGACAAAACGTTCTAGTGCGCAGAGTGGAGCCTTGATTACATCGCGGCCAATCATTCAGACAGTATCCGACGTTTTTGAGCACGCTGAGTTCAAACGCTTCATGGTTATTCGCTCCACTGATGGCATCATGTTGGCTAAGGGTAACATGATCGATCAGAGGATACCTTTAGCTAGTGTGATTAGTAGAGAGCCGAAGGTGACCCTTTTTCTCGGACGGTAGCCTTTTGGCGAATGCGTCGAATCCCTCCGAGGCGGCCATTATTAGTGCGTTTGGGGCACTTGATGGTACGCCTGTGAGTGTGACGCCGCACAATACTATAAACTTCGTCAAAGAATAAGCTTATTCGATGGAATTCGTGGCCTACGCCATAGAGGACATCAACTTAGAGCTTGCCGACCATAAGGCGGTCAAGGTCGAAGGTGTGATGAAAAAACAGGAAGGGGTACGAGATCCAACTCTACACTCTTCATCACGTTCGACTGTGAGAAGCTTCCAGAGTAAGTGCGTGCCGATTGGAACGGGTACAGCGTGAAGGTAATCGTGCCACTACCGCAGAGGTGCTGTTACTACCACCGCTTCGGACATACTAATCGCTCCTATCGACGTGTAAATTCAGGGTTACCCGAAACCTGTGTAAGTTTCTTCAAGCCCGCACACGATAAGTCCAGATCGTATGTGGCCAAGTGTCTCAATACGGAGAGTCACTCCCCACTTCTTCGAAGTAATGTAGTGCGTATTTCCTTGAGAAGGAAATCCTATCCTTTCAGGTTCAAGATCGTCTCTCATTTCGCGAGGCTAAGTACTTGGTCCTGCGCGGCCGGCGATAACCGGGACGACCTATGCTTCAACGTTTAAAAAGACACCCTCTGCTCCTGGCCTCTCCAGGACTACGAGTACGGTCGTTTCTGCGCCCATTCGGAACCCTTCTGCATGTTCTACCCACTCCTTGCGCTCCTGTGGTAAAGCTGGCGGCACAAAGGGTCTAAACCCAGCTCCAGCTAAAACTAGGGCTCCACCTCCATCTCTCCACGCGTAAGGCGAAACGGCCACGCTCCTAACGAGTCGTTAGACTTACATGAAGCAATACCCCTAAAGTAGGTCGCTAGGCCATCTTCCGGAGTTCGTAAAGCAAACCCCCGAAAGGATCACAGCAACAAGGGAGCTTCGGCCACGCCCAGTGGAGCCTGGGTTGCTCGGAGACGGTGGATCCACGAAAAGAGGACCCCCCGCCTCCAAAGTCGTCCCGCCCGCCTAAGGTTTCGAAGGAAACAGTCCTTTCAGCGCATTGTTCGGCCAACAGCGCCCAGAGTTCTGCCTACGAGAAGCAGACGGCCATTTACGTGAGAGTATTCTCTTAGAAGAGGTCCCACGCATCTCCTCGGAGTTAAGCCTAGAGGGCATATTTCTTCAATGAAATTGCCTGCGACTCCAGGCCAACTGGGAGGAGCTGCGGAGGCAAGTCTCCTCCCGTTCCCCGTTGGCTATATTTTTGCAGGAGACCATGCTGGGCGCATGTTCCCTGCCTACCCACCTGAGGTATACGGGTTTGCGAGCCCACCAC
Source organism: Ceratothoa steindachneri (assembly GCA_963969495.1). Lineage (NCBI taxonomy): Eukaryota > Metazoa > Arthropoda > Malacostraca > Isopoda > Cymothoidae > Ceratothoa > Ceratothoa steindachneri. The sequence goes on along the minus strand of OZ018318.1, from coordinate 94,444,467 downwards.
CACGGAATGGGAGCCGGGCGGGAGAATGTGCAATTTACACCAGGCATTTTACCTCCGTTCTTCTCTTTGCTTTAGATACCTCCTTTCAGGCCGTAGCTGTGAAGCTGCGCCTTGATAGGAGGTATACTGTTATTTCTTCGTATACTCCACCATCAGCTGCCTTTAACGCGTGGAACTTCCGCCGTGTCCTGGCACGGTTTCCAAAGCCATTTCTCTTGCTTGGAAATCCAAAACGGTAGACACCCCCTCCTTGAAGACTACTCTAATAATCACCTAGGTAAAGTTCTTGCCGACCTGATCGACGAGCTTGCGATGGGTCTCCTAACTGTGGATGAGTTTACGAATCACGGCCCGAGAACCGCTTCATTTTCCTGCTCAGATCTATCTTTGTGCTCTCCTGATGCACAACCTGATTTTAATTGAGGGGTAGTCAATGACCTCCATGGTAGTGATCACTTTCCCATTCAAATATCATTTTCTGTGCCGTTGCGGCCCGAGACCTCGCATCGGTGGTGCTTGGCGGGGTCGTGGTTGTCTGCATTTCAGGAAATGACTGAATTCTCTATCTCAGTCGAGGAGTTTCGTTCGGTTGATGAAGACGTTGAGTTCTTCCCCTTAACCTCATCCCCGCGTGCCTAACTACTATTGCTAGAAGGTCTGGACGTTTTACACTCCCACCACTCCCTTGGTTGTCGGCCAAGTGTGAGACAGCCCTCGAACAGAATTGTTATGCCTACATGTGCTATAAGCGCTCCTCGAACGATTTCACTGCCGGTGAATCTCGTTGGGCTAGGGATAGGTTCCCGTATATTTCAAGCATGACTGCCGCTCTTCTTGGCGGGCATACGTTTCTTCACTTAACAGGAAGACACCTCTAGCAGGAGTGTGGAAGCCAGTCAAAAGGATTCATGGCAGGTCTTCGCATGATTCCCCTCCCGGTCTCCAGGAGAAAGGGACAGTAATCTCGGACCCTGCATCGTGGCGAAATCCTTTGCGACCGCTTTCTCCGCATTATCTAGCCGGGATGCTGCCTCTCCAGCATTCAATGCGCGTCCTGATGTCGCGGAAGGCCGCAAGTTAAAGTTTACTTCCAGAGGCGGAGAATCATTCAACGACAGGTTTACTCTGAGTGAGTTGCGTTCCGCTCTTGCTTCGTCTGAATACACGCCCTATGGTCCCTTTGATATCCCGTACGCCATGCTTGGTCACCTGGGTGAGTGAGGCATGACCTTTCTCTGAGATTTGTTCAACTGGATCTCGGTGGAGGGTCTCATCCTGCATTCCTGGTGAATCGCTACTGTGCTCACCTTTCGCAAACCGGTGAGAGATCACTTTTCCCCTGGCCGGTTTTCGCCCAATCTCTCTAACCTCTTACGTGTGCATGTTGATGAAGAAATTGGTAAATGTTAGATTAGCATTTGTTTGGACAGCAGAGGCCATCTGTCTTATGAACAGTGCGGCTGCTGCAAGTTCCACTCCCCGTCGGATGTTCTGCTCCGACTGGAAAATGCCGTCTGCGAGGTCTTCCTTCGTAGACAGCACTAAGCCACTGTGTTTTTCGATTTGGAAATGGCCTATGATACCACATGGCGATACAGTATCATGGAAACTCTCCACTTGATGGGGAAAAAGGGACGTGTACCGATCTATATATCTGAATTTTGCGAGATCTGCGATTCCGCGTACGGGTGGGGGGAGCCCTCTCTGGCCCAATGGAGCAGAAAGATGGTGTCCTGCAGGGAATTATCCTCAGTGTTACACTCTGAACATTAATAGTATCACCTCGGTGCTCCTCAAGATTTTTACGCTACGCCCTACCGGGACTACTTTCGATCTCTTTTGGCGCGGCCCAGATGCCCACTTTGGAGCGTCGACTCCAACAGGCCTTGATCCGCATCTCTCGCTATGCCGAAGCGCACAGTTTTTAGGTTTCCTTTGCTAAGACAAAGGTAGGGCACTTTTGTTGCCATCCACGGCTTCACCCTGATCCAGACTTGTTTCTTAATGGGGTACGCCTGCAAGCGGTTGAATAGCACCACTTCATGGTCTTGTATTTGATCAAGGCCTCACCTGGGAGGCTCATATTCGCGGCCTTAGGGTATCTTGTACCCGCGTCATTGATATTCCCGTTTCTGGACGTTCAGCGCTAAGGGCGCTGATAGGCCTACTGCCTTACTTTTTTAGCGATCCTTGTGCGTTTGAAGCCTAACTACGGATGCGAGTATTATACATCCGCAGCTGACGTGTATTGTGGAAGTGGACTTGATCCACCACAACGGCCTTTGCCCTGCGACCCGTGCCTTCCACACTTCCCTCATTTAGAGCCTACTAATCAATGCTGTGGAGATGCCACTCGCTCTATGCCGTGAACAATGCAATATTCGTCCTTATGCGCGAGCCCAGCCCCTCCCTCAGTCGCCAACAGCTCTCAATGCATCCGCAGCTGAATTCTACGGTGCCTATGCCACCGAGAGACGACAGTCATACCCTTAGCCCTTTGGGTTTAGGGCTAGGAATTTCCTTGGAGAGCTAGGTATAGCTCTCGGGCCCGTGGCGTCCTGGTTGTGTTCAGGACGCCACCCTGGAGGGTACCACCTTTGGCTTTTTGTCGTTATGCCTATGCTCTAATAGCATCTACAGTGCTATAAGTATTGCGTTCCACCTTTTTAGAGCACACTTCGCGTCACGCTTGAACCGTGCCAGTGTATACGAAAGTCTGCAATTGCAAGAGTGGGTCGGCTTTCATGCCATATCTACTCTGTTTGAAGTCAACGAGGGGCTGCGTCTGCCTTCATGCCAGATCTTGTGGCAATACACCACTCGGTACGGGAGATTACGTGACGTGCCTGGTTCGGAGAACGGATTGTGATCTATAGCGACTCACAAAGCGCCCTGAGTGCTCTCGGGGCATTGAAATCTCCGCATCCCCTGGTTCGCGATATCCGTGACGCCATGGTTTTGGCAAGCCGGGCGGATGTCGAGATTTTCTTCTGATGGGTTCCTGGGCATGTAGGAATGGCGGGAAATGAGCGCGCCAAAGAATCTGCGAGGATTCAGCGACCAGACCAGCGTTTTGCTCTTTCTCACACCAACTACATGGCAGAAATACGGGCAGCTCTTCGGACTGCTTGCCAAAGAATATGGGAGACGGTCGAAGGGAACTTAAAGTTGCGTGCCATTGCGCCGTAACTGTCCCCAGAGTCCGACCCCCAAATGCTGCGAATGCTCTAGGTTGCTTTCTGTTGTCTTTAAATTGGACGCACCGCCATTTGATGGAGCGCTCACCAGTGCCCTACTCTAAAGACTGCGTTTTTCTCCAGGCTGTTCGACACATTCCAGTGTGGGTGATCTTCGCACACGTTACCTGACCCGGTACCGGGATGGACAGAGTCGCTACCACCTCTCCCTTGTACTTGGGACGAGTTCGTCCACATTGACTGGTGGACTTATAGACTTTTTGTGGGAGGCCGGCCTTCTCCCCTTTATTAACTTATTTGTTTCAGGGTTGTTTTTTTTGTTATTTTAGTGGTGTCGCACGTTCCTCCGCCGGGTGGAGGCGGGCCTCCCCCCGACGCTGCTTTTGCTTCCTGCTAATTGCCTTTTACTTTTTCTTTTTATTGTTGTTTTTTATTTGTTTTGTTTGTTTTTTGCATCTTCTTTTAAAGATGCCTAGTATTAGGCAGTGTTGAATACGGCGACTAATGCCCAAGTAGGCAATCATTAGATGAGCTCTTATAATAAAAAAAAAAAATCACCCCAAATCCGAAAATAATTCTGGTTATTTTTCCAAAACTCAAAATGTTGTTTTTAATGATGAGAGTTTTGCCCCTTCGAATAATATGTCCCAATTTGTGAAGATTTGAAGAATAAAGCTGCCTAAACATTATATTCGAATGTAAAAGTCCAAAAAGTAATATAATTTAATAATAGAATGAGTTAGGTTTGCTTTGCTTTGGTTTGATGAGCGAATAACCAGTTCTATACATAGACATAAATACAAACATTAACCTAACCTAAAAGGACAATGTAAATTACATCCAACACGCTAATACTGAAATAGCCACATCATAATTTTTGAAGACCTGGTGCGTGACATTAAGTCAAGTCACTTTAATGAAGATATTTTCAAATTGACCCATTTAAATTGTAAGGGTCTCAGTTCTGCCCATTTGAATAATAGTGGTCCTTGGATCAATTAGGACAGCTCTTCGACAAAAGTTCCTTGTTTAGAGCAACCATGTTTATCGTTTTATTTGAAGAAACGTTTATTATTGTTCTTTAAAACCTATTTCTCATCAAAATTTAATTTTATCTCAAGTAAAAGAACAATTTAAATACACAGAAACAGTGAAGAGCCTATTTCAGAGTATATGATCTCAGCTCATGGGAAATATACTTAAACTTCTCCTAATTTCATGCGATTGGTGCAGTTGCCTGTTAAGAATGCTCCTAAGTCTTCTGAAAACACTGCATTTTTAGCTAAAGTTCGCTCAACCAGCATTATAAATAAGTTTATATCTTGTAATGAATGATCTCCACTCCCAGAATTCCCTGATCTTTAAGATTTTGGTCACCGCATTAAATCTTTAAAGCAAATTTTTTTCCTCGTTAAGTAAAATGAATATGACAAAAGGTCTAGTTGATGTCAGTGTTAGTGACTTGAACATAAGAAGCGAAAACTACAAAGGGAATTTTTACTTAAAAGTTGTTAGGAGAGATTTGCATTTGTCATATTAGAAGATGAAAGTGAAGTGTTTAGAAGATATATAGTTACATATACACATGTGGGTTTTATAGCCGTGAGTGAATGCAATGCCTCACTTGTAACTGCAGCATGGTTGTCCATGTAACACCTGGCTGCAGACTTGACATCTTCAAAGGTAAATTTTAAAATTGTATTTAAAATTCTGTTCCGTCCTACACTAAAGAACCATGTATCGAAATTTACCTTATCTTGAAAATACTAGTTCATTTCCTATCAAAATTGGAGAGAATATTTGTTGAAAATTACCTCTAACATGGTTTTTGATTTATTTCATAAATAGGCAGATAAAAAAATTATGAGTAAATTGCTCCTTTAGAGAAAGGATGCATCCAAAACTGGAGAGCGATAAATATAAATGCCACGATAACTAGAAAACAACATAATTTTCTGATAGATATTTGAACAAAATATTAATAACAAGTATCTAGACCCTTGTTCTAAATGATGAGCAGGACTTCACCAAGTTGCCACAGATCTAAAACATTCGTCCAGCCTTAACCTTCACACCGAGTGTCTTTTAGGTCGGTATTTTCAGGACAGGATCCAAGGATCCAAGAACTGCTTCACCGTCTCTACCCTCTAGCATGGGGCATTTGTCCTGCATGACAATAGGCTAACCTACAACAAATGTTACAGGAAATGAGATAAGAGATTCATGAAACAGATCTTTGTGTAAAGCAATATTTACTTTGCCACGAAAACAGATAACGGTATAGAATCTAGCGCTTGAAATCACGACCCGCACCATAACGCTATTACCGCAATTTAACCGTCTCTTGGATTCAATCTTTCAACCTCTGAACTACTATAACGCCTTACATTCTGCTTCGCATCTGATCCAAACAAACTAAGTTTGTTTTCGTCGCTGAAAATACTTTCCAATTTTTCAGCACTGCACAGGACATGTTTAGTAGCCAAGGCGAACATAGATGTATTTCTTTTATTTACGAGTGTTTTCTTAACAGGAGTAACTTATATGAGTCCCACCTTCCTTAAGCGGGTAGAGAAAGTCTGATACCACACATTCAGGGTAGTTTTTTGGCAACTTGACTTGAAATACCAGCTGCTGTCTCGAATTGCTCCATCATCGACATTGATTGAATCGTGCGTTATTCCTTGGCAGAGGTTTTTGAGAGCAATTCGTTTTCTTCGTCTACTTGAAGTACCCGGTATCCCCATTGAGCTTTAGTATGCGTGAACTCACACACTGACCGAGTACAATCTCACAAAATATCTTCAATCCTCCACTAGCCACCCAGCTTTATGAAGGATTTTTCAACATTCACTCAGTCAGACATCCCGATAAATGAGTAATACCATCAGCAGCAGTCTATAGTACGCGTTAGGCAGTGTTATTCTACATACTTTACCAATCATTTCCTGTATACTGAAAGTTATTTTTATCGTTCTCGAGTTTTAAATGCAGCCAATCTTTAAATGCACATTATCTATAAAATGAAACTTGGAGACTATCAGAGACAAATTTTCCTGACTAGTTTTTACATTATTAATCTAATTAATCTAAATCAAACAAGTATTTTCAAGAAAATATGAATTTGGATATTTTTCTCGCTAGATTTGCCCGGTATTGTAATTTGAGTTAGAATATTAACACTCTTAACCCTGCATATGGCTTTAGATTAGTTACTAAATAGACTTTAACTATTACCTTTTTCAGACATAAATCCTCAACGACCTATTCTGACAATAATCATTTGTCTGAAATTATTTTGTTATAAAACGCGTATCGCTTCTATAAAATAATCTAGATAGAAAAGGATGACTAACGAGAAAATGACTATGACAAGAGATAAATGAAAAGTTAATTTTAAGGTTACCAAAGTTTAGCCTAGGTAAAAGAAAAGTTCCTACTGCTGAGAAACCAAGTATTCAATTTCAATATATAGTAATGAACTACAATTAATCGCACGTCCATATTGCCTTTGGACTATGGAAGTGAGAATGCCACGTGTTTTTCTCAACGTAGGAGGAGTCGGTTTACTTCCCGGTGTCTAATACTAGAGAGATTGGAATACCTGCATAATGAGAAGAGAGTTTGCCGTGGTGGGGTTCTTCAGGTAAGAGAAGCAACTTCAGCTTGAGACGATGAAGATGACCAAATTCATGTTACTATAATTTCGATGCGAGACTTCCACCCTGTTTGGCTCATTATGTGAAAATGAGAGTGAAGGGTCTGCATATCAAGGATTTAACTACACCAGAGGGCAAACAGTTGAATATAAAATCGGCTAAACTTTGTGATGGAAAAGTCGTCAAGAGTGATTAAGTTCGAATCGAGAAGTTAAATTTATGTCTTCTGATAAGGAAAACCCCCTTTCTGATGATATAATTATGGTTACTTGGATGTCATACCAGGATTGAACGCTGCAAACTGATGTTTTCTACTTTGTTAGGCCTATAACTATGTACTACAGAACTTTTCTTTTTGTACCACATATTTCACCATACTTGGGTACATAGCCACGTTTTGCTTTATGGTATTTTTCAGATTATCCCTACCTATGTTGCTCTAAGTATATTTAAATTATCCCTCATTTATTAGCGCATTCAATGTTTTAGTTTCACTTCCGCATATTAGAAATGGTAAGATAAATTGGTCAAACAATCTACGTTGTATACCTTGATAAATATCTACTTGATAAGGTATCACTGCTTTGCCACCACCCTCAAATCTAACTTTGCTGTTCTGGCTGCTTTCTTTTTCAATGCTTTCATTATGGTTTAGAAGTTGTCATAAGTAAACTTAATCTTTTAATTCTTTTATATTTGATAACCAATTATAATTCATTGGTCTTCAACAAATGTATTCTTCGTTATTTTCATCTCTAAAATGTAAATTTTAGGAGTGACTGCGAGTTTACATAGCGATAATTCAGGCTTCAATCACTGCTCGTCTCTGAATAGGAGGAAATATTATACATAATCAGCTAGCAAAGGCGATTTAAATGTTTCAATCTAATTTAGACGCCATTTCTTTAAGATTTATCCTCCTTATCTCCATGTGCAATTTTCATCCTTCATTATTCTTCTCCGTTTAGATTACCTCAGTTTCCTCTCTTTTCAAGGTAAAATATTTTCATAGAGCACATAAACATGAGCAGCCTAATTGATTCATTTTGCTTCACATTTTTACCCCTCCTAATTTCACCTTTTTTATTACGAAAGTTACATTTACCTAAAAGGAAATTGCCTGAATACGAAACCATTTTAAAAATATTTTAGGAATAGAAAGTGTTCAAATTTGTATTGCAATCATTCCGAGAATTTTTTCTACAGAATTGTTCTAGAATTCTGTCGAATAGCTTTTCAAGACACTTGTTGACTGCCGTCATTATTTTCAGATGAGCTAACGTTTTTTAGACCTATGTAGATATTTCTCATTCTTATTTCTTTAATATCATAACGACCATTAAGCTCTTTTAATCGATCTCAAAAGTTTTGGTTTCAAAAATTTAAATTTACACTTTAATTATTAGCCATGCATATCAGAAATACCATTGTTTAAGGAGCTTAAATACTGCAAACTCTCTTATGCATCAATTTTAGCTTCTAATCGATAAGGTTATTATGTAAAAAATAATATTTAAATTCAATTTCATTTGCAATTATATATATAACTGTAAGAATGTTAAAAAATCTAAAATATTTACTCAATTTTCAGGATAAGCAAATTTTAATGAAAAATATACTTAAATCTTAACGGAAAGATTTGGGCTTGGCGTTCACATAAGAAGGCATAAGAACAAAGGTAAGAAAATAGAATGAAAGAATAAATACAAAACAGAAATGAAGCTGCATGGATACTTTAAGAGGTAAATTATAGGTTGGATATTGATGTTTTCTAAGGAAAACATAGTCACTTATTGGGCAAACAATTTACTGCTAACAACAATTTCAGCTAACTAACAAATAATAACAAGCAAAGAAGTTATGTGACATCTTTTTAAATCAATTTATACCAGATTTCAGTGTCCAGAACTTGGCATGCTTTATAAGTTTCGTACCGATAGATGTAAATAAATACAAGAACATTCGTTAAAGAGCAGATTTATTCACTGTGGAGTCAATAATTCCATGTCTTCCACTACCATTCTGGAATGTTGATAACATGGTAATTGGATTGGAAGAAGCAACTGGGGGCACAGCTTGGGGATTTACCAGTGATGTGATCGGTGACGTTATCGACGAGCTTATTGAAGGTAGGGTCGGAGCACCAACCAACGAAAAGGAAGAGTTTGGAAAACTCGGATGACTTCCATTCAGAAGACTCTGATCGGGTAAAGGCGTTAGTGGGCTTGGTTGGATCAATGGTCGTTCTTGGAATGATATTCCTAATGCCTGGTTGAGAGCCAAGCCAGGAAGGCAAGAGGGTAGTGGTGAAAGCCCATGGACTGGAGACGGAAGATGGGGGAAGTTACTGCTATGTAGACCGAGTGTATGTTGGTTCGGGTGACCGAGAGACGAGTTGAATAACCTAAAAGAAAACAAAGATATAAATTTTATATACATTGTTCTGGATGAATAGAAAATTTTGATGGAGGAATCCTTTCATGCAGTTTTCATAACAGAGGTTTAAATGTGTTTACTTTGAGAATTGTAAATGCGCCCTTTTGTGTTCTCTCCTATTCCTTATCTGGCCTGGAGCGACTCAAGCGAATTAAAAGATGGTATTAAATCTCGTTAAATCTGAACACTTTACCTCCGACCAAAATATTAAAATTGCCTCTTAAACTTAATGGCTCTGATTTGCCGAGGCGAGTTATTATATAAATTGAATTATGATTTCCAAAGGACTTCGGTAAACAATCCCACTTTTGTGCCATGCAAAATACCGTCACACTATGGATGCCTTCCCGTTCTCTTACCATAGTCGGTCCCCAACAACCATCGGTCTAGGTCCTAAGATACCTATGGAAGAGTAGTACTGCTGCGCCATCAGTTCTAACTCGTTTGTATATTTTCGCTTCCATTTTGTTCGCCGATTTTGAAACCAAATTTTTATCTGAAAATTAGAAAAGCAATTATTTTTTGTGAAATTTTGAACATTTTTTACCTCGTAATTAATATCTAGTTTTTCGTATTGATCTAAATTACCACTACATCAAAGGTGCACAACGATTCCTAGATTATAATTAATTTAGAATATCAGAGTGGCCTGGTTCTATTGAATCCATTATATTCAATGAGCGTAATTACCCAACCTAAATCAAGAAATTTAGAAGCGAACATCAGCTCAAATCGCAAAAAAGAACAGCAGTTCTTGTCTTGAAAAATAATTCAAGATAAAAGACATTCCCTGCAACATTCCTACACGATGATATAGTAAATATAGCTTCATCTGTTTACTTTAGCCCTCTCATAATTAATTAAAAACATGCTAAAAATGATCATATATATTTAATTACTGTTGACATATGCATAATGAGCAAATTGATTACAATCGATTGTTAATTAGGTGGGCGATTATAACTTTTTGTATTCTGTAAGTTTGGCAAGAAGAGCATAATTAATCTGCAGTTATTTATTTTTCTCCTTCACTTTTGCAAAATTAGTAAACGGAAGCATTATATCAGACAGTGTTTTCTTTCTTTTTCTTTATACATTTTGTAAACAAAATTATAACTAGCTCGGCAAGATACTCCCCAGAGTTTAAAATATTTTCTCACACACTACGTTTTTCATGTTTCTAATCATTTTACATACGTCAAAGTACTTCCTAGATGACTCCGTTTCCCCTCTGTCCCTTATTCTTTTTCATTTTCTGCCAGCCAGATATTAGATGTTGCTTCTTTTATTTAATTACTTATTTTTTTCAGGGTTATTTCTCTTGATTTGTAACATATTAAACTTTAGTTCAATGGAACAATTGTCAATCATTGAGGAAAAGATTAGGCGAGTTTAATCTCTTTGAATTATCCTGTTTGCATTCTATGTCTTCTAGAAGAAAGATGGAAGTAGAATACTTGCAAAATTAGTCTCCTGCTAAAAAATTCTGGGAAAATGTATTTTAACCTTTATGGGCATTCCATACTTATTTAAAAAAACCTCTCTGAGTTGACTCTATTCGATTTTTCTCATTGTTGACACGTTTTGCCTTAATACATTCTTTTGTAGCTTTATATGTTTTGTGTTGCATATCCTCTTCAGATATAGTGTAAAAGATTTACAAGATCTACATAGTTATATTTTAGGGTCAGTTTACCTACCAAGATTTTTGCTTGACCATTCAGGTAGTTAACTTTGTTTTATAGTGTTGTTATTTTTGAGAATAAGATTTTGTCAGGTATTTTATTCCCACTTTTTATAAGTGTAATTTAGTTTTGCTTCTGTGAAATTGCGATTTTTACATTTATTGAAAAAATAATGGGTGATGCCTTTACTTTAATAGAGATATTCCTCTTGAATTATTTGTACTCGCTTTTGTTTTACTGCAAATTATAATAATCTCTCTCTACATACATTTCCATCATCCACTTTGAATTTCCAAAACTGATGATTTATCATTTCTTTGTTCTCCAACTGTTGCACTAAAATTCACGAGTGATGACAAAAGTTTTCCATTAATTCATCTGAGTCTTATATTGCTTGTTAATCTTGTTAATAAGCTTTAACTATATTTACGGAATACATATTTGATAAATAAATTGCTAGTTTGCTTAATCTAAGAGATATTCTTAAAATTTCCGTTGAGAAATGTGCAGTGTTACGTTGGATAAAGAATCCCACGCCACAAGTGTATATGTTGTTAATACCGTTATATTTTAGTATATATCAATTATTAATTTTTAGCTTCTCTTTTTCTACGTACTTCAGCAAATTGATTGATAATCCAATATACTTTCTTAAGATTTTGTGCAAGTTTTTAAACCTTAGTAACTCTTGAGATTCCGAATATCCTAGTTTCCACCGGATGACACCCAATAACAATCAATTTTGTAGGACCCAGGGATTATTGACACTGCGATTACAAGCTAGGCTGTCCTCCTTCGTAGCAGGGACTCATTTGCATCCTGAGAATGATTGCTATGATATTAAATATTTGTCATCACATATATATGTATTAAAAATATTAAGGATAAAATGACTTGCAATTGTAATTTCTTCAATCCTAAATGGAACAGATAGTGTGGAATATAAGACAATTAAAACAAATTATTTCAAATACAGGTCGGGATATTAAAAAAAATAATCTCATTATGGACAACTATATTTCAATATCTCAATATTAAGTGATACAGGAACTTAAAACTCATTAGCGCTTAGTTGCTAGATAGTAACGTGTATTGTTTAAGAACGCTCACAAAATGAATCTCATTGCACAAAATTAATCAAATTCGAAGCGTAATTATTTAACGATATATTATGCCGGAGATTAAATGCAATACCTTCAGCAATTTAGCGCAGATGGAAGGTTGATACTTCTTCCGAATAAAGTTAGCAATGAAGCGGATTTTAAAATAAATAAAATCCTGTCTTCAAATTGTGAATGATCTTCATGACTAAACGGAAGTTGTCACATACTTACTTGAGTTTCAGTCAATTTTAGTTGCTTGGATAAGTGTAGTCTCTTGCTGACAGACAAGTACTTATTCTTCTCAAACTCATGTTCGAGGCACTTGATCTGTGTCGCTGTAAAAGCGGTTCGAGGCCTCTTTTTCCGCTCGTCAGTTGAACGACCTTCTTCTGGGTAAAAAAGAATGACAAAGTTATGAAGAAACAAAGTGACCATGATCGACTTTAGACTAATAAAAGAAAGAAGGGTAAGAAGGAAAGTTACAAGTGAAGGACAAATAAATGACAGAGAGGATAGGATAAATAATTATATATTATTTCTGTAAAGTTATATTTGAATGTAATATATATCGATAATATTCTTAAGCATATTTAATCTACTGCGTTCATCGACATTATTAGGAATGTAGTTACAAGTAAATATGTGTTAATTTATAAGAAGTATTTTACTATTTCAGAGTTAAAACTTTTATTTACTAGTTTGAAACTGTTATTTCTACTGTTCTCTCTTTTATATTGATTAAATATAAAGTGATAACTAATATTGATGAACCCCTTAGTGTTTTACTACGTTAATAAATTGGCTGCGTAAATAGAGAACTTCAGGTGAAAGTAAATTGAGGCGTATATTTGATTTTCGCAGATATGGCAACCAGAAATCTACAGCATAGTCGAAATAAGATCTTTTAAGCACGAAATATGAGGAAAGAGAAATATATATTGAGTTAAACAAAAATATTATAGCTTTGTATCCCAGAATCCGATTTACGTTGTTTTTTTCGAAGGTATAGTGCCTTGGTTTAAAAATCTTAGATCACTCGAGATTAAGACATTTAAATCCATTTCCATCTTGACTGTGTTTAACATTCGACTACCCATACTGTAATTCGGCGAGGTTTATTATGACCCATGCCCATAATAAACATTTTCCATCCACAACAACTCTTTATCTACGGTTTTCCAGCAGCTTTTTAATTGACTCTAAAGTTCTGCTCTTTATTCCCTACGCTATTAGCATTATCAAGAATCCTTTATGTTAAACAGCGTCACGAGTCTTTTTGAAGTCTAGATAAAATACATCTCTCTCTCTCTCTCTCTCTCTCTTTATATATATATTTATACATATATATATATATATATATATATATATATATATATATATATATATATATATATATATATATATATATATATTGGTCAAACTTTGAAATCACTTCGTGAAAAACATCAAGCAAATTAGTAAGGCATGAGCGTCCATACCAAAAGCCATGCTATGGGTCATTTAGTAAGTTGTTTTCTTCACAAAGGTGTATCTATAAAAGGACTGTAAAGATTTATCAACGCCTTTTTTAAATTTGCCGTTACATTTGTATCTTTGAACTCCTTTATGAGCTATTAACTCGCTAATATATTGGTTAAAAATTGAACAAAGGGATTTTACTAATGTGTTTCCTAATACAAAAAAAAGTGGTTTGTAGAGAGTTGGGCATTTTTATTTCCTTAATTAATAAAAAAAAAAATTGTTATGTCAATAGGAAAGAGCATTGCTTCTACAAAATTAATTAAGTCTTGTATGGTTGATATACGTTATTTGTATCTTTGACGGTAAAAGTTTTTCTTGAATTCTCAACTTATAATTCCATAATATATATTCTGCAACTTTATCGATGATATTTCCTAATACATCATCAAATTTATTATTTACGAGAGTAGGATCAAGGCCAGTATGGATTCCGGTGAGACACTACTTTATTTTAAGCTATTCAGGCAGTTTAATGTCTCAAATCAGGTGGTATGCTCCAATAGAATTTTGTTTCGTACCTTTTAATTTTCACTTGTAACCCCCCTTTCGCTTTAAAAATTTCTGATATACTTACTGAGTCAGTAAATAAAATGCTCTATGAATCTCGAGGTGCATGATTTTTACCCCTTTCTGTAAGCTTTAAAAGACTGTCTCATAATTTTAAAATTCTAGTGAGTTAAGCGCGAGCGACGACGCCTAATTTAATGTTCCACATCTCTTTGATCTTACAATATTTTAAGGAGTAAAAGCCAACAAAGAAAGAAAAGACACATTTAAAATGATCCAAATTTAGAATTCACCTCCGAAAATGGTTATTCGGGTGATTTTCGAACTAATTTATACAACTGCTATTGTTATTGCAGAAGACCATTTCAGTATTTATGCCATTATAAGGAAATAAATTTTTCGCAATATCGGTTTCAACTCGATTCATGCGCATTTTAATTCCGTTAATTCAACTTATTGATTTTTATTACAATAGAAATAAGTTGTTGATTTCAATATAGATAAAGCCTTAAAAGTTTCAAAAAAAACTCTCCCTCCGTTATTGTTTTGTTTCTAATGTTTCCAAGTTTAATTTTTATGTTCAATGATAGAATTTGTTTAAAACCGGGTATTATTTTGCCCACGTAAGCCTTTTTTAGGCAAGTAACATAACTAGACGGGTATAGAGACCAAATTCAATCGGGATGTTCCAAATGCTGAAAAAGAATGACCTGCAAATTTATATAATTAATATCAGTGACTTATATGCAAGTTTTATCTAAATATATAAATAGGTTCAACGTTTGTTTTCTTCTCTATGAGTTTCAGTGTTCTACTCAAAATCCGCGAGAGAATCCCAACACTAAGGGGTTGATTAAATCCATACGTAAATGCTTAGGAAGTCAATCATTTTTTGTTTAAACGATAGAATGGATAGACACAAGTCTAGGCGGGTTGGTAAATTAATTTTATTTTTATAGATAATAAATTAATCTTTTGTAATAACTAGGTTGTTTAAAGCTGCGATTTACTTAAGAGCTCATATAGCTGCAGAAATTTTAGCATCAATAATTTTGTTCATTAATGCTCACAAAACTGATTGTCGATATTCCTTCCCCACGAATCTTATCATTAATAAGTTATTTAATACTATTTAAAAGTAGATATCTTTCCTTCTAGATTCAAAGCATTTAAAAAAAACTTTCAAACTTCTTGCGATTATGTTTACTTTTATCAGAAATAATAGTTTCCTTTGAAACTAAACCAGCAGCAAAGAGGAAATATATTTTTTTCGTTTAGTCCCTGTTTTATAATTTCATTGTAATGAGCGATAATTTCGCTTTCTCTCATATTTTCAACTTAAAAAAGTAGCTTCTTATCACTATCAGCATTTATAATATCAAAAGATATTATTTGTCGTTTTATAATGGAAAACCTTTAGAGGAAGGGGAACTTCATCCCCGAAGAATTATAAATTATATGTATAAGTGAGGAAAAATTCTTAAATACTCTCTCAGGTAGCTCTCGTAGATGTGTTACAAGACTGAGAAAAGAATACTAAGATGTCTAAAAATATATAAATCCAGGCAATGGCTTCGCTACTAAGATTAAAATTTAAAAACTACAAAATGGCAGGCATAGTTAAACTTTTATAAATTTTCTGAACTTCGCCAATTATAATAATTTTGAAAAGGAACTTTAAACTACATTTCCCCCGTTTCAAATTATCACGTTGCTAAAAAATTAAGTTATAGAAGAAGAAGATATATAAAAATAACTTTTCTGAACTTAACCATTTGAAATTCTTGTGGTTTTAAAAATTCTCAAAATTTCGATACTTATATAAATTTCTGAACTTAATAAAAAAAAACATAAGTCATAACCAAACTATAATGAAATTATTATTAAAATACTAAAAAAAAATCCCCTCCTTAAATTAAAAGAGTTAGTCATGATGATAATCTGCTCTAACAAATCTCATTAACTCCAAATGTAGCCCTCGATAGAGAATTGCAAAATTTTGTATCAACTTCATGTAAAAATCATGAGCACTAAAGTTATGATTTCTAAACTATATTTTGACTAATTACTAAGAGAATATCAATTATTCAGGCACTAAAAAACTAAATATACGAGGGGCGGTCAATAAGTTTGGCAATTCGGATAAAAGGAAACGAGATATGAGGAAAAGTGTTTCATTATTTTTCAATATAACTACCCTCGACTTCAATGCACTTGCGCCACTTGTCCCTGAGGCTTCGAATTTCCGAGAACCAGAAATCTCCCGACTGCTGTTTAATCCACTCCTGGACGGTGAGTTAGACATTTTCATTGTCACCAAACTGGCGTCCACGCAGTGAAGCCTTCAGCTGGCGGAATAAAAAGTAGTCGCTAGGGGCCAGGTCTGGACTGTAAGGAGGATGGTTGAGCTCCTCGAATCCGCACTCGCGCAGCGCAGCTTGTTAAACTCTGGCCTTGTGGACTTTGACGACGTTGAAGTCGATCATCCTCTCCACACGGGCCACATTGTCCTCGTTGGTCACATCTGACGGGCGTCCTAGACGAGGGTGATCTTCAAGGGACTCACGACCATGGCAGAACTCCCTATTCCAGTGAAAAATGGTTGCATAGGAAGTGGCGGTGTCGGTGTACACTGCAACCATGCGTTTACGGATCTCTTTTGCATTCTTGCCTTCCTTGGTCAAAAATTTGATCACTGCTCGGTGATCAACCTTCTCCATTTTTGAAAAATTTGTGACTGACGATCTGCGATCAGCTACTGCTTCTTAAATAGACAAGGCAGGAGCGTGCGGCTGCAGGTCTTGACTTGTCATAACTTGTCCTAACATCCCCACAAACAGCCTGCCCCTGCCTGTTTTGCCCTACCGATTCGCAAAACTTATTGACTGCCCCTCGTAAATCCGTCCTATGCTATAATTTAAGTATAAAACTTTTCGATATTATTTAAAGTGATATAGATTTTATTTAATTATATTATTTGAAATCTTGAAGGAATTTGTGATATTCAAAGAGAAAGTTACCCACTGAAGTTTTAATCTTACGACCACAAAACTCTCATTGTCGGAATAAATATGTGTAGTATTTTCATAATCATTTATAATGGCTAAAATTCTAAAAATCTGATCTTATTTATAAACATGTTTAGTTTCAAAACAATTCAAATTGTAGCAATATGAGCAGTGAATAATACTGAGTAGCTTGCATATAATAGATGTACATATAAAAAGCAGCCATATCCAAATAAGGTGGATAACAAATAAAACAAAAGACGATTTAACGAGAGAAAAACAAGAGTAAATATTTTGGTACTGCATAATTTCTAATACAAGATTCAAAGATTATTAATCAGATAATGAACATACTATTGTAGTTATGAAGGTTATCCATTTTAGAGATAAAAAAACTGGCTACACAAAACAAACCAGGGTAGAATTTTGTTTAGAGCAGAGTGAGGCGAAACAGCACCGCTTAAGTGTGCCTTGAAAGTTAATTCAGAAAAAAAACTATTTCTATCCTGATTTAAGCAGTCACGTCATTATTCTCAAGTAATAACATTTAGATATACAAGCGCTCCTACAAAATAATTAATCTTCAAAATCAAACAACAAAAGGAAGGGAAAATGATGAGCAAACCGATAGCAAACGACTTCCTTCATTTCCCTAGCTAGTTTTGCATAACATCATATTGATGGACATACTCGTATGTAGACATTGTTAAACGAAAATTGACAATAAATTTAGTAACCTAATAATTTCCTTTTAACACAAAATTACGATAGTTATTTGTTTAGTAGGAATTTGATGTTTTACTACTTCTTCCATAGTCTACTCTTGATAACATATATTTCGCATGTTTCCACTTGCATATCATTGAAATAAATACGGGTTTTTCAAAAGTTCTGCTACCCTCGTTTTTTTATCTTTTAAGATGTCTACATGTGTGATAGATAAAGTTTCATCAAACAAACTTAATGTTCTAATTTTCCAAGATGTTCCATTAAAACGGCTTTTCCAATGTATGCAAGTATGTTGATATTGATTTCTGCGCGGATCGCTACAAGTCCGAGATTGCCAATTGGATCCAGGTCAGCCAGGTGATCGTCCACAGAGTCGTGGGGAGGCTCAGTAACGGAGAAGATCTCAACGATCGCTCTCGTTCTGGCAGACCTTAACTTCTCAACCCTTTGGTTGTGAGAGAGGCCTTTGAAGGTGCTGCAAAGTATAAAATGCTTACGATCGCGAAGAAAAACATCTCGGCGCCACGGTGTCCAAAGCCATGCAGGAGTAGGGTGGCAGGAGCTTGAATTGCGTCGAAATGCCTCTTTTCACCGAACGTATGCGATAACAATGCAGGGAGTGCTCCCCTTACCTTTACAACGACTTGAAGAGTCATGACAATCAAATCCTCATTTTTCTAATGAAAAACTCTTGCTGTTATCAACAAGCAAAACTACTTCATGGTAAGTTTTAGCGAGGGCGTCTTCGAGGTCCATTACGTTTTTACGCATAAGATTCCGGCCTTCCTGATAATGCTCGACGTTAAGGCTTCAAATGGGGAGAAGATGCTGCCGGTTTATTTCAAGGCGGGTTATATGCTCACCGCGGGCGATTACAGGATATCTTGCTCTCAAAAGTCTTGCTTTAGTGAGAAAGGTTACTAAAAATGTAGGCTACGTCTTTCAGCAGTACGGTAGCCCGAAATATACGGCAAAGACTGTGCAAGAGTGGTTGGGGTTGAACTTAAACTCCTGGACGAATGAGCTTTAGCCGTCGCAGTCGCACGCCCGCATCCTCATCAACAACATCGTGTGGGCGCATTTACACGGTAATGCCTACAAGATATGCCACAGCAAAGTCTACAAGTTGAAGTTTTCAGTCAAAGCGTTTGGGCCAGCAGAGGCAAGGACTTTGTCCACAACGTGTGCGAGGCCTTCAGGTCTCATCTAGAGCGCATGGTCACCAATGAAGACGGCCACAATGATTAATATTATAATTTTAACACATATTCATATTTTCAAGCAATAAAAACTTGTCTACCTGCATCAAAACTATCATTGTGTCCTTTGTTGAGAGCGTTATAACGAGTGCAACAGGACTTTGCAATAGGTAGTATTCAATGCTCCTGTATTTTATAAATTTGTTTTAAGAAAGGCTTAAAGTTAGTCTAAATACATCATTAAATTAATGGACATCGGGTTCCTTGGTTATAAATTCTTGTAAACCACTGATTTCGATGCAATATTTAACAGCAATTTTGTGTTGCTATGATGTTAGGTAGTCTTCGACTCTTACTTAAATGATATCCATTGCTTTTACTCTCAACCTGTCCCTACTATGTCTAAGAAACTGGTATAGTAGTGTGCCTTAGCACCATGTGTACAGGGGTGGCAGATATGCAAAAAAACTCATTTTATTAGCTCATTTTACTACTGGAGTGGCAGATTTGTAGAAAAATCTCATTTTACTATCAGGTGTCCAAAAAAGTTTGTTCGTTTTTTCAACATGTGCATAAATAAATTGGGTCAAATATTAATAAATATTCTCCATCTGTTCCAGAGATCCCTGCCCCTCCACCAAATGCTTCTCTAGGTTTGAAGCAAATAACTTAGGAAACTTCGATTCGAGTGCATATTTATTAGGGAATATTTGATATCGAATCTATTTGTCTAAGGCCACAACATAAGTACCTATGGGGGACGCCATTCATTTTTTTCAGGTATTTATCTATATTATTGCTTAATTTTTATCTTTATTCGAATATATTTAATTTCTTCTAAATTTCCTATATCTTTAAGTTGGCCCTTCAAACATTGTCTTCCATTTATGTTTGACTTAATATTCTTGTTGGCTGGGTTACAGTTCTTGATCTTCGATTTCTTTCTTGATGCATCCTCATATTTCTTTCTATTAACTTGAGTTATGATTCCTTCTTGATTTTTGATGTTGTGATGAGTTAGCCCTTGAAGTCGTTTTCTTCCCTTTTTCTTTCTTGAGGCGATCCATTTAAAGCGTTTTCCTTGATTTCCGTTTTCTTCTGGAGATTTCTTCATAAAAGGTCGTGGACTTTGAGTTTCGAACGTGGTACCTCTAGATCTAAACGCCAATGCTCTTAGCCATCACGCTACGACGGGTCCGTAGTGAGCTATTTATATTATCGATTTGGATCGAATTTTTCTCTGATACATCTTCGCACCCCTACATACCAATGGCTCAATGGTAAAATTATTCGGAAGTATCCAACGCTTGTCAACCGCAGAGGTGTTGAGCTACTGCAAGGCAATGAAAGACCACACATCACAGGTGTATTGGGAGATAGAAGCAATTATTTCGGTTTGAAGCTACTACCTCAGTCGTCATACTCGCTTTCTGGATAAAATCGTCCATGATACTCCTCATTTAAAGATTCTTTGATGAGGCAGCAATCGAAGGGAAACTTCAACATATTTTATGCTCAAAGACCTCGGGAAATCATTCATGTGGTATAGATACACTTTTATTTTATTGGGTAAAAAAATATCTGGACGGGAATGAAGTGATTTGTTACAAAAAATTATATTGTCTAAAGTGGTTTTTGTTATCCACCTCGGTTTAAAAACTTTCCGAACTTAATTTGACACTTATAAAATATAAATATTTATACCCCAATATTATTGATCTATTATAACTAAATAATAACTGTTTTGACTCTCTTAATACAAAAGAGTTGTACTACCTCTGGATAGAGGTAGTACCTTTGCTGTCTGACTGATGCACCCTGCCTGGTAGGGTGGAGGTACCACTGCTCTTAATCCATCTCCTAAGCTCTTACGTACTGGTTCCAAGCACCACACCGCGGTACAACGCCTAAGCCGGCGAGCTAATCTACGTGAGGAGATAGTGTTTACACTGCACCATCGAGCTAGGCGGAGGAGTTGCTTCTAGCAGTCAACTGCTAGCCACGAGGAGGAGATACATGACTCGTCCATCAAGCTAGGTGGATAAGCTGCCTCTAGCAGTCAACGGCTAGCCATGAGGATGTGATCCTTGACTGGTCCAATGGCCAGTGTAGGCGAGTAAACAATCCAAATTAGGAGTGGGGTCCCGAAGGCGGATTTCGACGACTGGGCAACCCAAGGATCTCTGTACACTTCCCCCAGGCCTGCGCTGCCATGGCGCAATCTCCATTGTCTTCCGAGACAGAAGGATGCCAACAAAATAATATAAACTGTATTATTTTATCTGTATATATCGGAAGAATAACACATAATTCAATAGCGACCATTAAAAAACTATTTTTGTAATTTTATTTTTAGGCTAGCTATTGTGTATCAACGAACTAAGGAAGGAAAGTCTAAGTAGTAGCATTTTTTTCCTAAAATGAAGCAGTTGATGCAGGAATATACGATATTTATGGTCTTTGAAGGAAACTGGACATAGTGTGATGTGTCGGAAAATACTCCATCACTACCATATCCCTTGTCACTTTTTGCAAAGTAACCACTATAGCGAGAGACTCGAGCCCATAAACTCGTTGCTTCTAAGGTTATAATAGAGCAAAGGGAATATCATTCCGTGGACCTGTTGATATCCTTTTTCTCTCATCTCTCTATGACAGATAATATGTGAACTTTTTCAATCTTTTTTCGTACTATTATTTATATGGCAGTTTGATATACAAAAAGCACCCGGGCTAAAATGTAGCAAAAGGATAAATTACCATGTAAACTTTTACTTAGCCTTGATCTTGATCCTGACCATACACGACATTCAAGAGTAAGACTGAATGCTTTTT
The DNA here is from genome assembly GCA_963969495.1 of Ceratothoa steindachneri. Classification (NCBI taxonomy): domain Eukaryota; kingdom Metazoa; phylum Arthropoda; class Malacostraca; order Isopoda; family Cymothoidae; genus Ceratothoa; species Ceratothoa steindachneri. The sequence goes on along the minus strand of OZ018318.1, from coordinate 94,422,588 downwards.
ATGGAGATGGTCATGATTTCAGACTTCAAAATCTGTGTTTTCCTGCAGAGAGACTGAGTTATAGATTGCTAAAGAGGAGAAACAACTCGGCGCAAAGACAGATGCGAATTAGTCTCAGTCTGGTCTCGCAAACTGACGATTTAAATATTTGCTTCTATAAATCTGGCCTACAATTTCTTACTCATTTATATTGACATCTTAAGCGTACGCTTTTTGGGGTTTTGGCATGGTACGCGAATTTGTCAACTTGTGCGTACATTTAATAACATCATCTACAACTAACACGCGTCCAAACATTAACTTTTTCCTACCTGCTTTACCATCTTGTTTTATTAGAATCAGCATTTTATATCATTTCTTGGATTTCCAAGTTCCATAGTATCCACTTTGCCTTAAGTATGCTAGTTAATAAAATTTATCAATTTAGGAGGATGGATGGTGTTCTAAGCATCATGCTGCAACCCATGAATAAAAAATATTTGTCTTGGTATATATCAACTACTTAAGAATATTTAGATAAAAGTTGCTCGGGTGAGAAGAAGATTTAGAAGGGCTCCAGTGGATTTTAATGGTTTATTGACCTACATCGTGATGAAATTGTACTAGACTGTAAATGCCTAGTATGCTAAATTCTGAACACAATTTTAAATTTAAAACTGAGGGAAATGTTTTTCCTTCTCAAAGTTGAAAATCAAAAGAGTTGACAAAAATTTGAAACAAACTTAATAAGAGGGTAATAAGAGACTCGTGTAAAGAAATCTCAAACAATCAAGAAAAATATAATCATGTTGATTAGTGCATGGTTTTATTAACAATTTATTGTTATTTATTAACATAAATAAACCATATTTACTAAAATTGAAAGGCTGAAAAATTTGAAGATCACGTTGAACTTCAAGAGGAGGATCTTAGAGGACGATAAAAGAACCTAAGACGCTTTTCTCTCTTGTCCTGTTTTGTAACAGTTGCACATAGAAGCTAATAGGTAATAAAGATCTACTAAATCATCTACGTACATTTCAACTATGCAATATCTTTGATATAGAATCGTTTGATCTAACGAGATGATCAAGGTGTTTCTTGTGGTTTGTCACCGCATAATTTGGCCGGTCTATTTCTAAATATTACCTCGCGAAGTGTTTCATATAGGCCTATTGGTGAGGGTTTATTTTGAAACGAAAGAAATTATTGCAATTAGTTGACTAACCTGGTGACATTAATTTACAGAATTGATTTTATTGTTAGAATAAAAAAATTGAAAATATTCTAAGGTAGATAGATTCAAAGAGAGAATAGCCTATTTATGGGAATTTAAGGCGAAGCCTTTTCACGAGAGTTGAACTCCATACCACAATACCAAGAAAATGAAAGAATAGTAAAATTAAAATGGTATTAAACAACATCCCTAACCCAAATACTCTCCCGACATCCAATCTATAAAATAGGTTTGTTCTTCAATAGAAAAACAGATACCTTTAAACCAACACTAAAGAAATCTTTATTTTAAGACATTTTAGTTCACGCATGCTCAGATATAAAATCAGGCTGCAGTGGTTTGTAGCTTTCTAAACAGCCATTATTGGGTTATGAAGCAACTAATAATAAAGATAATTGTATAAACTTTATCAGATAATCGCATTTTCTTTTAAAGATGTTGTTCAGCAAAGACTATGGACGTGATTCTTTACGAATACATCTCATACGTAGAATATTTGTATGTAGATTATAAAAACATTTAAGTATGTTACTATTCTTTCGATGAAATAATACATTTTGGGTTCACTTTTAAATAAATCATGAACGATTTATTGTCAAAATAGATTTATATAATCTTTAATATTTCATAGAATGTTTTATTTCTAGTTTGTTTGGTGAGTAATCTCGTATTAATCCATATAATATCAAAGAAACTTTCTCTACAAATAATTACTAAGTAGGGCTTCCATTAGCTGATTATATCCTCTCATGATTGAAATGGTGCCTTTGGGTTTCTCCTTCAAATGATTCTTCCTTAAGACATATAAAGTAATAGATATATATTTAGTTTTTAATAATTCTTTTAATTCTCTCTCGGCCCCAATGACCGTTTATGGATCTGAAGCTATGTATGTATCTTCTACACAATTTCATGTCCTCTATATTCCTCTTTCGTAGATATGTCCGGTGAAGATGACCTAGTTGGTTTAGGGTAAGTAACAACGAATTGTAATCTGCGATCATTTTAAGGATACAACGGTCAGATCCTTTCAACACCACGGATCCATTCCTATCGAAAATAAAAGCAAAGATTTTTTTGACTGATAAAAATGGAATTTCTTTATCTGCTTTAGGAGCTGAATTTATATTAATACCCCAGAATGTGTCAGGTATCAGCCGCTTGAGGTAATGGCGAATAATTTGGAGCTCTGCATGGCCGCAGTTTAGAGAAACGCTTGGTCTGGATTTCACTCTCTAAAATAATAATCCCCTTAATATATTACATAGTATTGGATCAGGAGTAAGAATTACCAACCTTGACCTGCAATACGGCGCTGCATTTACTTACACTTTTTCCTATTTCTCTTTCCTATCCTCTGCTCTTTTATCAATTTTATTGCAATGACTCAAGACAACACCAATTCAGTGAATGACAGCTTCTGATGAAGGGAAGAAGTTTAAATCCAAATTAATAGGAAACGCAGCTGACAAGTTGAGCGAAGTTATTCCACATCGTTTATGATTAGTTGTATCTTTTATTCCCTATTCAGGTTGATGTCAAGGCGCTTTGGTGACCCATTATTTGGATATATAAAAAAATATGCATGTACTAACTAGAAATATAAAGGATTCAGAGGAGAGTGTAGATCAGTGGTCAAATTCTTAACAAATAATTTATGTGTTCAAGAAGAAAAGAATTACAACCCCAAGTTAAATCCAAGAATAGTGAGTGTTAGCGAAATAATACCGTAGATCATATAAATCCTTCAAAGATAACACTGGTTAACAGCCAAAATGGTTCAAATATGTATGAGATTATGGTCACATAACTAATTTCATATTGCTGAATTTGAATCTGATATTTGTTTTGTTTTATCAGACTAGGTTTTATGAAAAAAATCAATAGGTACAAATATTCAATATTCCATCACTTGTGTCGTGCAACAGGTATTTAACCCCAAACAGACCAGCTTGTCTTTTATGTGACTGTGCTTACATGACTAATTTCACATTGTTGAGTATGATTGAGATGTTTTATTTAACTATCAGATCTAAACTCTTAAACAATCAGAAAAATCGTAAATATGATGACATTAATTATCTCATGCAAGATAACGATATTAAATACGTCACAGATAAGCACATGGGAAATTTTACCAGAAAGCATAAGTTCAAATCCTTTACAATTGACAAAATATGAAGTTCTAAAAGTGCTGCTGAACTTTGCCCTTTCATTTGTACAGCTCGCTCTCTTTTCGTTGCAGCGTCCAGCAATAGTCACCCCTCATGTTAGGACTGAATTGTCCCTGATATTTGCTTTCCACTATGGCGGTGTTTTGATGAAATCTTTCATCGTATTCATCACTAATGTCTCCAAGGTTATCTGGGAAAAAATAAATATGAGAGTGGAAAAAATGCAATTTCAAGGACATCCTTGCTGCTGATGCATGATAATTCTGCAGTATGGTTGTAATGATTTCTTTGTAGTTGTCAGAACGATAGTTTCCAAGAAAGAGCTTTGACACTTTCATAAATTATTCCTATGAGTTTCTCTTCAGTTGGTTTAAGGCCTTGGTAAATTCGCTATCATAAACTAGTATGCGAATCTGTGATCCATTCAAGACACCTGCTTCCAACTGGCTTCGGAAACCACACCACCTAGTTTCTGACATAGGTATCGAAACCCAGCACCATATACATTCATAGCAAAAGTATCTTTTCTGAATCTACAAGATAAATTAGAACAAAGTTGCACCTTTCAGGTGCATCTCTTGGTCTTGTTGGCCATTCCTTTCTAATATAGTGGTCTGCATCAGCTTTGCTGTTCCACAAACAAAAAAAGCACATGTGTTTTGTGTAGCCACTCTGAAGGCCCAGTAGTAAACAGATGACTTTGAGATCACCACATACCTTCCACTGGTGTTTCTCGTACTCTATACTGGCTAACAAAATCTTCATTGTTCCAAAGCTCTCAGCTATCTTTGCTGCATTTGCTATTGGGACAGATGGAAACCGATTGCCATTGTGTAAAAGAACAGCTTTCAGAGATTATTTGCCCTAGTCTATAAATAACCTCCAATCATCTGACTTGTATGATTCAGACTTGCAGAATTATTGCGTGAGAGATAGTGTTCTCACCGTAATAAAGGTTCTTTGCAAACTTGAAAAATTCAGGCAGCTCTCTATGTTAGTAACGAGCTGTAGCAATACGCACTCAAGCTTACAGCAAGTTACGCTGCCTTAGCCTGGATCCCAGAATTTCGGCCTTCTCTTTAGACAAGTATAAGTCCCTGATGAGATCTGGAAGCGATTCTTAAGTAGAGTTTAGGACTGATATTTTCAGACTGATCCTGATAGTTGTCTTCATTTGAGTTAGAATTATAATCGCAATCACTCATCAATTCTTGCTCAGTCGGTGGATTTGTGACCGGGAGTTCAGCTATCAGCTGAACTGGTCGGATTGCAGAAGCAATATTGGACTACTGTAACTAGCCTCGTGTATTGAGGGTTATTCCCTTGTTCTTTGAAAGACAGATGTAGCAGTCACTGTTAAGGTCTTTGGGTTCAGGCTACATCATTGGTATAGTAAACGGCATTCCAGAGCTTTGCTTACCACACATCCACACATTCAGGTGGTTGACACAAGATTTACAAGCTATATGAGGTTACCATTTCTTGTTTTGGTCGCCCAAAGGACATTTGAAGTAACTTTTGTAGTTTTGTCGAACAGATTTTGTGATTGGCTTCTTGATGTTACAAGGCGCTACATAAGTAGAAATAATAGACATATAGATTAGTGTATGAATAACATGGTGCACCAAATATATAGAAATGCTGGTTCTGAAAAACTAAGTCCCACACAGCTATACGAATGTCATTATTGAATTCAGCACATACAATTACCTTAGAATCATACTACTTTGATCCAGAACCATGAGAAAAAAAAATTGTTGACCAGTGTAATCTAAACCTTTTTGCCTGACATTGGTTTACCTTCACACTGCCTTAAAAATATGATAACTGATGGGAAATAATAAAATGAGTATAATCCAGAAAGAGATCACTTATTTGACGGAAAAATAATGCGACGGGGAGAAAGAAAAAGATGAAAATGTGAATGAAACGGAAAACATTCAGAGTAGAAAAGATAAATATTAAACAGGGGTACAAAGGAAAGAGTTGGCCTCTAAATGCTTGAGTTGAAATGGTCAATCACAGTCTTCCAGGACAGAGATAATCAAATGTAAGGATTCGAATCTCCACGGCGGCTATTTAAAATCCAAATGGCTTCAGATGTTCATATTTTGGGGAACGTTATGAAGTCATTGAAAGATTAGTAAAGAAACTAACTTGAAGAGTGGATACGGCGTTGGACTTCTAACATTGAGGTGTCGTGTTCAATTCCAAGCGACACCAAACAATAACTTCTACGCACGTCGAGCTCTGGCCACTGATTGGTGGGCTTCATGCTCACCCCCGCAAAGGCTAGGCAAATCTTAGACACCTTTTCACACATATAGCCAATCGCAAAAGCGTTTTCCTTTCTCTCCTACCTTCACAGTTCAACACACACAGCTTTCTCTTCTGTTCCAAGGAATCGAGTTGTATACACATAACCCTAAAGTGCAAAGGCTTACCCTTCCCCTGCAGTGACGTTGGCTCCCACCTGATCGGTGGTTCGTGTGAAAATCACAAAATGCATCCAGATGCTTATGCCATCCCCAAAATGCGACGTCTCAAGGTGCCTTTGAGCTTACCAACGTTTGTCATGCTGATCTTTATGTTGGTTTCATTATACGGTCAGGGTCCTTCCTAGCCAAGAAACAAATGGCTTTGGCTGTCCTCCTTACCTAGTAGCAAGTTGAAAACTCAAACAAACTTCACCAGCCATCATTTAATGGGAAGATAACTAACATTATTTAAAAATCTATCGCTAATAATTTTAGAATAGTTAACTTTTTAATGGCATAAATAGATTGTAAATTCTTTTAGGGGACAACTGTAGAATTTAGAAATTCCGATCCAAAATAAAGTAAATTTTGTATTAAATTGTTTCTTATGGTGATACTGATAACACCATATCTACAGTATGAGTTAATAGGGAAATAAAATTAAACTTTGGTTTAATCTCTTTACTAAATATTATGAGCTATGCTGCATTAACCACGTTAATGTTTAATAGTTTATGCGCCTCTAGATAATCTAAAACTTTTTCGCAATTATACAAACTAAAGCCGAATTCGAATAACGAAGAAGCACATGGAGAGCACGAAAACGCAATAACGAAAGAAAAACATTTGCAAAACGGGTCCTATTTATAAGCTACGACTTTGCCAGTAAGAAGCTGTTATCGTTCTCAGCAAACAAAAAATAAGAAAAAACAAAACAAAAAACAATAAAAGACATCAATAAACCTTACCTAACTTAGAAAAAACTATAAACGAGCAGAGGCGCAGATATTTAGTAAACAATACAGACTAAAAGTTAAAAATCTCCAAAACAACAAAAAAAATATAACACCGTTATTGGTCACAACTGAAGCTACCGTCTGACGTCATAAGAGGTATCATTGTAGCCGAAAATTGTAGCCTACTAACAGCGCCACCTACCGTGCGCCCCGAATCTGAAGTATTACCGAAAATCGTTGGCACTGACGCTCATTTTTTCAGTGGAGGATTTTAATATCCATTGATAAACGCAAAAAGGAATTGGAAACGGAGAAACAAATCAAAAAGCGACTTTTACAAGGTTTACCTACACTCAAACTAGAGGTCAGATAAAATGTTTGCCATGCTTGGACTTAGGAAATATTAGTCAATCGCTGAGTACGATAAAGAAAAACGCAAAATTTATATGGCTAATGAATACAATGATAAGTGTCGTGTTCGAATAAGTGATGAAAATTATCATTTGAGGATGATGTCGAATTCTGCAGCGTAGGTTTAAAGCGAGATAGGATGTCGTCGAAATTAAGTGATAGAAGAATGTGTAATCTGAAACAGAATGAAAGAGAGAGGCCTGGACGAACAAGAATGAGAGAGGTAAGCAAAATTATTTCATTAATGCGTTGAAATTGTCCTCTGAATGACTATGAAAGAAGAGAGTTAAGAAAGGAAACGGGGAGGGAATAGCTTCGCCCCTTGCTTTAAATAATATCGACACATATTCTAACTTAATTTCTTTATTTTTCTATTTAGATATACATATACATATTTTTTTCTGACAAACGGTAGAGTTTGGACGATTTTTTCTAGAAATAAATATGTCTTTTGTTCTTTGATATGTGAAATTTTGTAATACTGCATGATTTGCATAAATTGCCAGAAATAAATTTTCGTTATATCCCCGGCAACTGAAAGCTCCTACTCCACAAGAAACAATGAGAATATATATGGAAGTGTTTCTGTTACAGCCAACGACAACTAGTAGGATGCGTAATGGCGATCTAATATCTAATAAGGGGTGTGCAGTTTGTCGATTGTAGGTCAGTTATATATCAGAAAAAGGTGGAGAAAAACGCTTTAATCCGATGAGGAAATCAGACATCTTTCTTGATTTGGAAGGAACCGCCCTCCACCTTATGATGAGGATATTTAGACCCGGAAGAAATTGCACTTTTAATCTTTTTGTCAAAGGTTTATATAAACTTTACTGGGGAATTTATCTGTGCAAGTGGAATTTCCATGCTACATCCTTGGATTAAAAATGAAAAATGATAGTACAAATTCGCAAAGCAATATTTTAATATATATATATAAATATATATATATATATATATATATATATATATATATATATATATATATAAATGAAAGAACTCAATAGGGAGTTAGTGTATATGACAGTGAAACCACTGTATGGGAGCATGGAATTTATTTACGAGACTAGGTCGGGAGGAAGTTTACCATACACTCTTCAGTCGTATAGGACTGATGCTCCTATGAAGGGGCTGAGAGAGGAGAGGAGAAAAGGAGGGAGGAGTAGGGGGAGCAGCAGAGAGTGTAGTAGGGGAAAGAGAGGGGTGAGAGGGAGTGGAAAAGAGTGTTGTAGAGGGAAGTGAGGGGGAGATGCCATGAGAGGGGGATAGATATTCGGGAGAGAGAGAATGGAAGGTTAGAACGAGATTTTTGATTACTATAAATAGACAGACACAAACGCAGACAAACTTCATTTTTATTTTTTATATGCGTTATCTTCTCGTGACTGTGAGAAGACCTCCTTCCGCGGGCTTGATGAAGTGCTAATTTAGCTACAAAATTGCCTTCTTAACCCCATATATATATATATATATATATAGGGTGGGTGAAATAAGTATCCGATACATGGTAAAAAGTACATTTACCATAGTTACACAACAGCAAAGTAATCGAAAATTGAACATCTTATGTATTTTGTACGTTGAATACAAATTCGGTATTAGAATACACAAATATAACCAATTGGTATTAGATCGACAAAAGTGTTATCGCTTCAAAAAGTATCCAACACACCGACAAAATTAGTTTTTAAGCGATAATAAATAGTTCTCGAACATTCCAGAGTGGTTCATGTGCGAGGAATGCCGTAGAACTTTCTAGAAAAATAACCTACCTCGTCCACGTGAAACAGCGGACCTCAGTCAGTGTTTGATAGCTGCATGAGAAGGAGGTCATCGTTCAACACTCTAATTTTAATATAGCAAAGACTAAAGAATTACCAAACTGGAGCAGATAACTAATTGTTCAGTTATATAAAAGTGGTTTGGTCTATAGAAAAATTCGATCTATGCTAAAATACCAATCTCAACCATTGGTGACATGATTAGCCGGTTCAGGTCTGTATTTAGTTCCATAAGAGTCAAGTCTTTAGAACATTTGCACATATTATACCTTAATTTTGGATCCAGACCTCTGAGGTTAATCTATCGTTAAGATTTTCCCTCCCTAATTCCTTAGGCAGTACTTTAATCTTCTTATCAACCGTTATTCTTTTTAATTTACCTGATTTAATGATCTTGTTTTGTATTTATCTTCGCTCCTCCTAAGGTTTATATTTCATATTAATTCATTTTGTTGATTGGTTTTTTGCTTTTTTGTGGGCGTTCCCTCTCCTATGTATCATCTTCAAAAAAATATTACAATTTTTATTACTTGTTATTCCTTGATAAAGAACTTGAAATAAAGTTCGAAAGTACTTGGAATCCTCGTATTTTGTTCCCTGCGGGCTTTGTTGCATTTATTGCTTACTCACGCGTTACTTTGTGAGTTTTCCATATATATATATATATATATATATATATATATATATATATATATATATATATATATATATATATATATATATATATATATATATATATATATATTTATATATATATATATATTTATATATATATATATATATATATATATATATATATATATATATATATATATATATATATATATATATATATATATATATATATATATACATATTAGTTTAGTTGGGTAGTAGACTTTCTTGAATGCAAATTTTGTTGAAGACCATTGTGAAATTCGCCTTAGTTAATTTCCTTTGTCAACTTTTTATTCTTCTAACTATCTTTTTTATTCCATCTTCTAGATGGTGGATTACTTGTCCAGTATTCACCTCTTTTAAGTGAATGTGTTTGCAAAAGACAAAAGTAGTTGCTGAGTTATCAATCTTATTCGATCATCTTCCTAGCGTTTTGAAATGTTCATGCCTCCTTTACCGATGTAATGAGTGGGGTGAGGATCTGACAGAATGAAAGAATTAGAATTTGAATTGTTGTAAGAGTAGGTGTGGGTAGGGGATGGAAATAGAGTGGAAGGACAAATAGCGGAGAATAGACATGTGGTGAAAAGAGAAAGAAGTGAGGTCGGTCGCAAAGAGATGCTAGTGACTGGTTATCAGGCCTATCGCTTTTAAGTATTTTTTGTTCTTTCGTTCCTTTTTGTCTTGGACATATCTCATATATATATATATATATATATATATATATATATATATATATATATATATATATATATATATATATATATATATATATATATATATATATTTATATATATATACATATATATATATATATATATATATATATATATATATATATATATATATATATAAATATATATATATATATTGTGAGGGTATGGGATGTACATACTTACATGCCGCCAGACAATCGCGGGAACGAAAGAAATTTGTCGTTTTAGTTGACCTTCGACTCCTCCCTCTTTCCCCCCACGCTTCCCCCAACTGGCGACAGGAAGTCGGACGAAAAGAACGCCTATCTCCCAAAGAAGCTTAAATCTTATTTGCATTCTTTATGATAGCATGGAGATTGTCCAGAAGGTGCTGCGATAACCGAATTGTCGTGAATGGAATCTCTCTCTCGATTTCCCACATTCCTCGGTATAAATAATATCGCCGTCCATCCCTCTAGAGCAGTGTTCCAAATCTTCTCGCGTAATCCTCATATTGAACGATAGTCGTTGCCGTACCGTATCAACTACCAACGAGCGACGAGTCAACTTGGTCGCTGTCTCAAAATTGTTCCTGGAAGTAAATCCCGCCCCACAGAGTCTGTGACTAGAAGAGTACGCTCTGTTGCTCAACGTAACTTGAGTAGGAAAAGGAATATCCAAATAGTTACTGGAAGTTACTATTTGTTGGTGTAACATCCAGTTAGGAGTGAACTAACCGGAACTGCAGCCAGCAGCCCCGAACCCGTCGTCTTATCTCCCCTCTCCCGAGAACTCGTGTTAACGCCACCCGAACCACCCCGTCTGGCCCTATTAGTCGTCTCTCCAATCCATCAATTAATGGTAATCTGTAAACCCAGTGGCCCTCTTTTCTTAAATTACCAATTTAATTAACCGTGATTGATACTCCCATTGAGTCATTATAAATCTAGACGCTTAACGTCAGTGTTTAATATTAACTCCTTAATTTTGCTTGTTAACTATTGCTAATTACTATATTTGTGTAAAGTAAAGTTTATTTTCTGTACGTGTGTTTATTTGTGGCTCCTTCTTTTTGACGTACCCTTGGCAAGACTTTAATTAAGCATCCCTTCGGCTAATTCATTCAACCTGTATTTTGCACTCTTAGAATTTAACAATCACAAACCTCATCCCCAGTAACAAGTGGGACTTTTATAGTGAGAATCCTGGCTACGGCACAACCTGCCTCTAAACAGCTTTCGCATGTTCAGTAGGAATTATAGTCTACCTATATTTATATATATATATATATATATATATATATATATATATATATATATATATATATATATATATATATACATATATATATATATATATATATATATATATATATATATATATATATGTATATATATATATATATGATCGTAGGATTGAGTCATGGGGTCAATAACACCGACTTAAACAAAAGTGGTGTGTCCAGGTCAAGGACTAGAATAATTATTCGACCAGACTATGAGCAATTCTACGACTTATATAAAAGTGGTGTCAGCTTTAAGGGTTTAAATTTTAGAGTAAGCGAACTCTGGGAGAGTAGTGCGCTCTGGCCAGTAAGTACCGAGCAAAATTTGATGGGCGCTGCCACTACGTCGGCCCAACCAGTGAAATATTCACACTGTACATGGCAGCGGATTACCGGGAATCTATTTTCTCGACCCAAGAAGTCGTGTACAATTGCGTACTTCTTATGTTGGGGGTCGACTTGGGGGAGAAATTTGTCCGACACCACAATGCATGTGCACCCTGTGTCTCTCACGAGGGTGGATACTTTACAGCGATTGATCGAGCTGGTTTCGAAATTTAGTTCTCCGGGGGTACTCTTGTTGAACATGAAGTTCACTTGAAATTCGTGTGGCGATGGAGACGAGGTGGATGAAATAAGCGCGGCCGGCTGTTCCGGGGGAATGATAGCAGTTACTTGGTGGACTTGTTGCCAACGTCCAAGGAAGCCTAAATATACTAACGTAAATTTTAATAATTAGAGTCTATTACCAAAGGAATATAAGTAATAACCATTAATAACCCTTTCCAGATAGCAAAAACAAAGCTAGAAAAATATTCATTATTTTGGGGGTTAATTATCAGATTGCATCGGTTAGGAACAATCGCAGCCTCTAATTCTCTTACCAGGTGCGCAAGTTCTTTCGTGAGTCACCAGTTGCGTCAGCAAGAGCAGCAATGGCTTCACAATCGTTCGAAGTTTTCGTCGAGCAAGGACAAGCTCTCGGTCTCACAGGGCAGGAACTAAAAGAATTCGTCCAAAGCGAGCAGCGAGAGGAAAGAGCACGAGAAATGGAAGTAAGAAAAGAAGGTTTAGAATTGCAAGAAAGGAGAAGAAAAGAAGAGTTAGAATTGGAAGAAAGGAGAAGAAAAGAAGTGTTAGAAATGGAAGTAAGAAAAGAAGAAATAAAAGAAAGGAGAAGAAAAGAAGAGTAAGAATTTGAAGAAAGAGAAAGGATTCGAAAACATGAAAGGGAATTAAGCAGAGACCAATTTGAAGTCAGTTCTGTTGGATCCCGTGATCATCAACCCCAGGCTTCCACTATGAAACTCCCCCAATATAAAGACGAAGAAGATTTGGGCTCATACTTAACACATTTTTAAAAAATCTTCGAGGTAAACGGATGGGCCCTAGAATCCGAAGGAGAGAGTTGATTGCTCCCATTGCTCAGTCCGCTCTTAAGAGAAATTTTGATCTCTTTACCAAACGAAGCTATAATAGACTATAGCACCTTGAAGGCCTAATTGCTATCCGTCCTTAATTTGAACCCTCAGTTCTACCGCGCTAAGTTTAGATCGGCTAAATTCCAGCCCGGTCAAACTTACCGACCTTTTGGATATATCCTGAAGCGAAACCTCCAGTTCTGGTTAGAATCCTCCAAAGTCGAATCCGAGTATGAGGCCCTGATTGACTTTATGTTAAAAGACCAGCTATTGTCCACCCTCCTCCAGGAGATCCGAGCATTCGTGCAAGACCGCCGAGCATCTACCTTTCAAGAATGCCTCGAGGAAGCTGATCTCCATGCGACAAATCATCGCCTATACCCACGGGATACCTGGAAGAATAGTCACCCGTCCCCGAAGAATAAATTTAGTCAATGGAAGTCCCAACAAAGGAAACACCCTCCATGCATAAAGACTACAGCTCCGTTCAGGCCAAAGAATAAGCCTTTTGTTGCCCACGAAGACAGAAAGCCCCCAGTCTCCAATACCCCCTAAAATAACCAGCACCAGAATAAGCAGGTTATATGCTACTCCTGCGGTTTCCCCTGCCATTATAAGTCCCAATGTGTACAGAATTCCAGCCTCCGTCCCACCCAGAGCCAACAAGTCCACCAAGTAACTGCTACCCTTCCCCCGGAACAGCCGGCCGCGCTTATTTCATCTCCTTCGTCTCCATCCCACAGGAATTTCAAGTGAACTTCATATTCAACAAGAGTACCCCCGGAGAACTAAATTTCGAAACCAGCTCGATTAATGGCTGTAAAGTGTCCACCCTCGTGAGAGACACAGGGTGCACATGCATTGTGGTGTCGGACAAATTTCTCCCCCCAGTCGACCTCCGACATAAGAAGTACGCAATTTTACACAACTTCTTGGGTCGAGAAAATAGATTCCCGGTAATCCGCTGCCATGTACAGTGTAAATATTTCACTGGTTGGGCCGACGTAGTGGCAGCGCCCATCAAATTTTGCTTGGTACTTACTGGCCAGAGCGCACTACTCTCCCAGAGTGAAGTGACTCAAGCTGTCGTCACTCGAGCGCAAGCTAGCTGCGAGGCCTCTTCCCCAACACGCCTTTTCACCCCAAAGGCTCCTTTAAAGGTCCAAACGAGTAATGCACAATTCCTCAGAGCTCAGCAGAGCTGCCCTTTACTTCAATCCCTTTGGGAAAAGGCCCGAAAGAACGAAGAGGTGATCGTTCGAGGGAACCGACCCATAAGGTACATCATTAACGACTCCCTTCTATTTTGCACCTCACGAGATGACTTAAACCCGCCTTCCAAGGTCATGTGTATTCTGCGCACACATGTAGACCAAATCCTGCGAGTAGCACATGAAAGTCCCATGGCCGGTCATTTCGGTCATAACAAGACTTCTCAGCGAGTTTTTAAATACTTTTTTGGGCCCGGTGCAGCCAAAGATATGTCAGAATTTTGCAAAACGTGCGACTTGTGCCAGAAAACCACTGCAAAAGGGCGAATAGCTCCAGCTCCCCTGCAAAGAACCTCAGTCATTTCGGAGCCCTTCTCGAGTGTCGCCATCTACCTCATCGAACCAATCCACCCCCCTCCTGCCGAAGGTCATACGCATGTACTAACATTGATAGACTGCGCTACCCGATTCCCAGACGCTGTCACTGTAAAAAGGATCGATATTGTCTTTGCTCTGAAGCCCTTATTTCTATTTTTTCTAGAGTAGGATTGCCCAAAGAAATCTTGTCAGATAGAGGCCGCCAGTTTACCTCTGAGCTCATGGAACACGTGAACACCTTGCTCCAAATCAAACCTATTTTTACCACCCCCTTTCATCCGAGCGCGAACGGCATGTGTGAAAAGTTCAATGGGACCTTGATAAGCGTCCTCAAGTAGCTTTGCATGGAACAACCCCAAGAATGGCACTGATATTTGCCAGTTACGTTATTCGCATGCCGTGAAATTCCCCATAGGACCATCGGATTTTCCCCATTTGAGCTCCTGTCCTGGGGAAACGTGCAGGGGCCACTCAGTATTTTGACGGAGTTATGGACAAATTCTCGTTTGTGTCCAGAATTAAGGAACCTTTATTCCTTCGTCCTCTAACTAAGGAAAAGATTAAAAAGGTGTTCTGACATAGCAGTCACAAATTCAGAAATTAATATGGAAAAGTATCGGACATACTTTGATCTGAAGGCCAAACACAGAAAACTGAAGCCCAGAGATAAAGTTCTACTCTTACTCCCCTCGGATTCCCATAAACTTCTCTCTCAATGGAAAGGCCCCTACCCCGTTCAGAAAACTCACGGATCGGTCGATTAGGTTATACAGGCACCCGCAGGTGAAAAGTTATATCACATAAACATGCTAAAAAAGTATCATAGACGGGCCTGTATAAACAATATAGTCGCCTTCGACAAAGAAAGGGTAATTGACGCCGTCCACCCAAACAACCCCCTAAATATTGTTAATTCGATTTGCGTAGAGTCAAGCGAGGATTGTCCCTTCCCGTCCTCTCGTCCAAGTTGCGCCCCATAAAAAAACCTTGCCCCGAGTTGGATGAAAACTCTGACCTCACCCCTGCCCAAAGGAACTAAATGATGGCGCTATTGGAAGAATTTAGGGACGTCATTTCCAAGTCCCCAGGATGCTCGACTCAGTTCGAACATGATATCGCCTTCACTACGCTCGAACCTGTGCTAAGTAAGCCCTATCCCGTACCGGTGCACCTAATAGACGCTTTCAATGAGGAAGTCGACAATCTTTTGCAATTAGGGATTATCGAGCCATCTACGTCCGACTACTGTTGCCCAAGAGTCATGGTCCGCAATCCAGACCAGTCCTTTAGGATGTGCGTCGATTTTCGGAAGTTGAACACCGTCACCGTATTCGACGCCGAGTCTCTCCCCCTAATTGACCAAAATTTACATCTCTTCGAAGGAGCCGCCTACATCACTGAGATAGACCTCTGTAAAGCCTATTATCAGATCCCCCTAAAGGCATCAGCGAGGAAACTAGCAGCCTTTCCTACAGACAAAGGTTTAATGGAATTCCCTCGTCTTCCTTTCGGCCTAGTCACTGCCTGCAGTAGCTACAACCGCATAATGCGCCGTGTAATAGACGGTTTAAAAAACGTTTCTTTTTATTTTGATAACGTGTGTGTGGCTATACGTTCATGGAACGACCATATCTTGTCCCTCTGTCCGCTTTTAGAACGCTTAAAGCATCATGGCTTAACTATTAAACCCTCAAAATGCCATTTTTCTTATAAATCCATAGAATACCTTGGATTTAAAATAGGCGAAAGTCATCTGGCCCCACAGAAAGAGAATTCAAGAGTTCAAAGAGAAGCTAGTCTTCGCGCCAATCCTAAAATTGCCGAACCCACAAAAGAAATTTGGCGTAAGGACAGATGCCTCCCAACTGGGTATTGGCTGCGTATTACTCCAATACGACGAGGACCAAGAACCCGCTCCTATAAGCTATGCGAGTCGCCAACTGACGGCTCGCAAAAGGGCATACGCTACAGGAGAACTGGAAGCTCTAGCGATTGTTTTTGCGATTACAGAATTTAGAATGCATCTGGTAGGTCGTTTATTCCTCATAGAGACTGATCATATACCGTTAGCCTACTTAAAAACTTGTAAAACCAAAAAAGCAGGCTAATGCACTGGTCATTATTGCTAGCGGATTACCGTTATGAAATCAGGTATCTAAAAAGGTCTGACAATGTCCTCGCAGATAGCCTTTCAAGAAATCCAATTTCAGATAGCGATTAATAGTCAATTATTTATTTTTTTGTGTGTATCTCTTGGTATAAATAATTATTTTTTGCCTGTATTCCGTATGTGTTTTGTTTTGTTTTGTATATGTAAATTAGAGAAACTGACGTAGCAGTAGTATTTTGTAGTCATTAGATACTAAGGTAAATTCCTAACGGTTTGGATAAAATGACCGACTCAATAGTTTCAGTCGAGGAAGATAATAACAAATTCCCCCGGTGAAGTTAATTTTCACATTATTCCTTATTTCATGGCAGAATAATGTTCTTCGAAATAGGTAGGCGTGTGAGGGTATGGAACGTACATACTCACATGCCGCCAGACAATCGTGGGAACGAAAGAAATTTGTCGTTTGAGTTGACCTTTGTCTCCTCCCTCTCCCACCCCTTTCCCCAACTGGCGACAGGAAGTTGGACGAAAAGAACGCCTATCTCCCAAAGAAGCTTAAATCTTATTTGCATTCTGTATGATAGCATGAAGATTGTCCAGAAGGTGCTGCGATAAGCGAATTGTCGTAAATGGAATCTCTCTCTCGATTTCCCACAATCCTCGGTATGAATAATATCACCGTCCATCTCTCTAGGGCAGTGTCGCAAATCAACTCGCGTAATCCTCACGTTAAACGATAGTCGTTGCCGTAACGTATCGACTACCAACGCGCCGACGATTCAACTTGGTCGCTGTCTCAAAATTGTTCCTGGAAGTAAATCCCGCCCCGCAGAGTCTGTGACGAGAAGAGTACGCTCTGTTGCTCAACGTAACTTGAGTAAAAAAAGGAACATCCAAATAGTTACTGAAAGTTACTATTTGTTGGTGTAACATCCAGTTAGGAGTGAACTAACTGGAACTGCATCCAGTAGCCCCAAACCCGTCGTCTTATCCCCCCTCTCCCGAGAAAACATGTAACGCCACCCGAACCACCCCGTCAGGACCTAAGTAGTCATCTTTCCAATCCATCAATTAATGGTAATATGTAAACCCAGTGGCCTTCTTTTCTTAAATTACCTATTTAATTAACTGTGATTGATACTCCCATTGAGTCATTATAAATCTAGACGATTGCCGTCAGTGTTTAATATTTAATCCTTAATTTTGCCTGTTAACTATTGCTAATTATTATATTTGTGTAAATTAAAGTTTATTTTCTGTACGTGTGTTTATTTGTGGCTCCTTCTTTTTGAGTCCCCTTGGCAAGACTTTAATTAAGCATTCTATCGGCTAATTCATTCAACCTGTATTTTGCACTCTTAGAATTCAACAATCACAAACCTCCCCACAGTAACAAGTGGGACTTTTATAGTGAGAATCCTGGCTACGGCACAACACACCTCTAACCAGCTTTCGCACGTTCAGTAGGAATTTAAGCCTACCTATATATATATATATATATATATATATATATATATATATATATATATATGATCGTAGAATTGAGTCATAGGGTCAATACCACCGACTTAAACAAAAGCGGTGTGTCCAGATCAAGGACTAGAATAATTATTGGACCAGACTATGAGCAATTCTACGACATATATATATATATATATATATATATATATATATATATATATATATATATATGAGGAATATGAAGATCCATGTGATTGCTCGAAATATTTATTTGCCGGATGTTTCGGTCTTCAGCAATGACTATCTTCAGCGAATTGAACTCTAATACAAAAACAAGAAATTTTAATAATTAGATGACAAAAGTGCAAAAATAGCATACACAATGCATTATTAGTTACAATATAAAAAATAAGTAAAACTCAACAAGACAGGTAACAGAAATGAAACGAGAATGATAATCAAGTAGTTAAATATAAGTCAATTTACGGATATATGATATTGAAAAAATATGTTAAATACAGTTGAGTTTAAGGGATAAAGTGATCGATAAATACGAGTTTAACAAAGAAAGGAAAATTTTAAATGTGAAACTAAATTAAACAATAAATATGAGTAATTAACATGAATCAAACTCATTTGGAATAAAAGAAATTTGTTTTTAAAGTAATACCCTAAAAAATTTGTAAGGGCAGGGCGAATAATAAAAGTGAAAGGTAAGTAAAGTCAAATAGCCAAGAATCCGAAAAGAAAACAAATAGCAAAGCCATCAGTTCAATATAAGTTAAAATACAAATATATGATAGTGAAAAATAGATAAAAAACAGTTGAATACCGCGGGTAAAAGGTAATTCAAACGATCAATAAATGCGAGTAAACTAGGAAACGAAAGTTTAAAACTTAATAAAGCAATAGTGAAGCATAAAAAAAGAATGAAAAACCTGAAACAAAGGGAAAACATTTATATATAAGATCATTTATATACCTCGGGGACAAATATTTAAAACAAACACAAAGAATAAAAGTTAAACTGAGAACTAAACAGAAACTAACCTTCTTCTTTTGGAGCTATTGATATCGACTGATTACTATGATCGGGAATGTGTTTTTTTTTCTATGTTTCTTTCTTTAACTATATAATGAACAATTTGAGGGGGAAGGAATAATCATTAAGTTCTTTGTTTACTTGTTTAATGAAAAGATATTCTAGAATTTTTAAATCCAGAGAAGAAGAAGCCGAAGATAATAAACTAAAAGAATCACGGTCGAGCGGGTAGTTAAGACTTTGAGAGTGCTCTCTTATTGGAGAGTGTTCAGGTTTAGAGATAAGAATTTTGTTCTATATGACACTCCCATATGCTTAGTAATCCTACATTTTAATTGTAGACTAGTTTGGCCTATACAGCGACTTTGGCCTATACAGCGACTTTGGCAGGTTGCACACGTAAATTTATAATTAATGGAGGATCACAAGCATAATGGGAGTGATTCCTTGTGTTGAAAGTAAGAATTAATTGAAAGAGGATTAGAATTAATAGGAAAGAACTGGCATTGAGGAAAGTACTTATTAAGAATCGAGAGTAATTTTTTATTAAATTTAGTAGTCAAATGTTTAAGATATGGAAGCCTAATGAAGAATTTTTGTTTAGGGACTGTAGTTGGTTGGGTTTTGTGATAAAATCTTTTCTTATAAGAAATTAGAGGTTAATCTATCAAATATTTGGTCTGGGAAGAAATTTAAGTTGAAAAAGTTCCTAAGTTATTGTATTTCAGAATCAAAGAGAAAGCAATTTGAGCAAATCTTCTACGCTCTTTGTATATGGCTTTGAAGCTGGCAAGTTTAAAATGTGTAGGAGTGCAACTAAAGAAATGGGTGCCAAGTTTGGTGGTAGTGGGTTTTCGGTAAACTGAGGTACTGAATCTGGAGCCAATTTTTGTAACTATGACGTTAAGAAAAGAGATTATATTGTTTGTTTCTGTTTCCACTGAAAAGTTTTAATATTAGGGTGTTGTATATATATATTTATAATATGGCGTTCAAGCCATTTGTCTTCAAAAAACAATTAATGTCCGTGGGTATGATATGCACATTTGCTGTTGTGGTAATAATTACTTTATTAATTACTTTAGTGTTGTGCTTAGTGTCTTTGTTTTTTTCGTTTTTTCTTGTAGTGAGTGTAATTCGTGTTTTTTTTTTGTTTTTTTTTGTGGATATCTTCTTCAGTAAATTTTGGTCTTCATCGTTTAATTTGGGTCTTCATCGGTGAGTTTGTAGAAATCGGTGAGGTTTTACAATCAAGAAATTTATTTTTTTGTTGGGTTTTTTATTTGGTTTTGAGGAAAAAACATTTCTATTCTCATGTCATTTGCGTTGGTAATGCAGATCAGTATATTTGCACATAGATCTCCTATCATGTCCATCTGTGCAAGCGCAGGTGCAGGCTTTATTTCCGCATTCTTCTTGGCGGCGTGTGCGTAGGTCGTTTCCTTAACTTTCCTCTCTTCCTCTTCCTTTCTTTTGATGATCTCACGGCGCTTAGGGCAATTCAGGGCTATAGTCCATGTTCTCCTTTACAGTTAAGACATTTCTTCTTAGGGCCTTCGCACTTATCAAAGTGATATCCTTCTGTGGCGCATTCACTGCACCACAGTTTTTTTTATTCTCGGCACGTCGTCGTTGAATGGTTCTCGAGTGTATAGCATACAAAGCACAGTTGTATGCTATTAAATTTCTCTTGTTGAATGTTATTGCCTGGTATTCTCATAGTAAATACCAGTATTCCATTCTGCGTTGATTTATTGGCCATTTTAGTGGTAGCAAAGGTTATCTTAAACACGTGGGTGTGTTCGCGAAATTTTATTATTTCACGAACTTGGGCCCAGGGATTAGTTTTAGTAATATCCTCTTTGAGCTCCTTGGATGTATGCTCACCCAACTAGCCCTCCACTTTGCGGCAGATCATGCTTCGGTTTGCTGCCACTTGTGGAGGGGTTTTCGTTTGCAGTCTAGTGTTCCTGAGGACCATCGCTCCCTCTTCCGATAGGAGCTGGTCCATGTCCTTAGTCTCGGCACATAAGGCGATGAATCCAGATGAGACTTTAATAAGTTTCACCAGTGCTACTTTTAATTCGAGGTAAATGGTTTCACAGAGGTACCTTTTTTCAGGATTCTTCTTTCCAGGGATGGTCCTTAGTGAGACTCTCTTAGTGAGGGTCTCCATAGTCTTCCATGTCCTTACTATGTCCTCTTGTGATGTCTTCTTTTTTCTGAAACCAAAGTGTAATTATGGTGTTTGGAGAGAAAATGGCAGTTATGAAGTGGTAAAGGAAGTAGCGGTTAGTGAAGGTATGTTAGGGTACGAGTCCAAAAATGGTAAAAAAACTCTCCCGTCCATTTTCCTGTTGGTTCCCCGCTTGTTTGCTGCCAGAATGATGGGTGATGGATGGATGGGCTGGATCTCGAATTGGAACCTCAAGAGGGGTGAATTATGGTGGGCTTGATGGAGTAGAGTCCGAATCAACGGCCGCTAAAGTTTTGCTACCCCCTCTCGTGGACTTACACCATAACAGCTTCCAACTACATAGAGACGGGTGTTTTTGCCTCTATGATTCTGGCCTGGTCTCCCGGGCGATGAGGATCCCTCCTCCGTCCGGGACTCGCAGTTATGCCCCAGTTTAGAGATAAATTCTGACTTATCTTCCGCTGTGGGCTAGTCTTCAAACCAATTTTCACATAATCTTTTTATTATGTCAGTCTAAATGGCTGGCATAGTTAAGACGAAATCAATGAATGGCAGATAATCGAGCAGGTTCACACGCAGGGCAATGGGCGGGAGCAGCGACGCGCTTAAGCCTTTACTGAGTTATGAATCGGCGATGAAAAAAGTATTATCCCTCTTTGAAGGGTGAAGCGTAATTCACCAAAAGATCTCCAGAATAGGCGCTTTTCTATGTAGGCAGTGCTCAAGGTCCGTTACTAAGCAAGTAACAAATGCTTTATCCGAAGGTTGTCAGAAAAGCATAGTCGAATATTCGGCCGTCAGAATGAAAGAAATTTAAAATTTATTAAAAAGAACAGAGTTTAGAGAATTGAATATTTTACTTATAAATAAAATAGAATTACATATAAGCAAAACAACTTAGCTAAATAGTGGTGAATATACACATAAAAAAGACGACTAGAGAAGGGAAAGTTGTCATCGAGAAGTAAGAAGAACGAAACTCCTTTTTTTCTATTTACATAGTTATTATATATATTTCAGTTATAAACAAATTATCATATTGAATTGTTACATATTATTTATTTTGTTATATCTTATTTCTTATTTATACATTTAAAATTATTATTTTTGAGTGATTTAATTATTATTACCTTATTTTTTTATTACAATTTTAACGTTTAACACATTCTATTTATATCATATCGCATTAGTACCGATATTTTATACAGTTTATTATTCTTATTTTATATTCTGTCTTATTCTATTTATATTATTTCTCATTGTTACTTTATTTTCACTTTAATTTATTCACTTTATTTATTTGACTTTACTTATTCACTTTATTTTGATATCTATAATTTCATTCACGTTCATTTATTAGTCTATTCATGTTTTCGATTATTTCATATATTTCTACATTTTCTAATATTTCAAATTTTTCAACGTTATACACTTTATTATTCTTAGTTTATATTTTGTCTTTTTCTAATTATATTATTTTTTATTGGTAATTCATTATCACTTCAATTTATTCACTTTATCGATTTCACTTTACTTATTCATTTTATTTTAATACCTATAATTCATCCACGTTCATTTATTGGTCTTTTCATGTTTTCGATTATTTTATATATTTCTACATTTTCTAATATTTCAAAATTTTTAACGTTTAATGCATTCTATTTATATTATCTCACATTAGTATCGCTATTTTATACACTTTATTATTTTTATTTTATATTTTGCCTTATTCTATTTATATTATTTGACATTGGTAATTCATTTTCTCTTTAATTTATTCACTTATCGAATTTTTACGTGTTCGATTCCAGCTTGTCGCTTGACTGTTGATGGCCAGCTTATCTTCGTTTATTAATATGGCTTTTAAGATATTCAGCCGAGCTTTATTAACCTCTTTTCTTTTAATAACGGTGTTGTCAACTAGCATATCTCTCGTTAGGTTAAGGTTGTGTACACTCTCCATAAGATTTAAAGGCCCTCCGATTTGCAGATGCATGGTTAAAAGTCTCTAAAGTGTAGTAGTTGTCATGCCAACATATTTTGAGTTTTTATAAAGCTTACAGTCTTGATCGGGGCAGATGAACGTAAACTATTTTGGTTAGATTGAGATTCGAAGAGTTTAGGCAACTGTTGTTTTTCATGAGGAGATTGCTGGCTTTTTTTGTTTATAATATACGATGAGTTGAATTTTATCCACTTAATTTTTAACCTTGATGTTACGGTTAATAATCTCCTTGATGTTTTTTCATCTATTTTATTGCCCGTAGACATCTGATTTTTGTAATACACTTTGATGTTGTTGACCCCTCCCTGATTACTTTCAGTTTTATCCGTATCTTTGCAATGGTTATTTAAAAATGATTGGAGTTGTTTGTCAATCATGCTGTTTGAGAAACCGTTGTTCACGAGTGTTTGCTTTACTCGTGCTATCTCTTGGTGGAAAAGTTCCCACGCAGAGCAGCATTTATGTGCTCTGCGGATGTATGAGCCGATTACGCTGAGTTAATTCATATGTGGAAAAACAACCTTGGCTTTAACTAGCGCACCTTACTGCCAATATAATTACATTGATTAAATCTAGTGCAATTAAGTGCACAAATGACTGAATAATTCGCCTCGAGTGAGCTTCTTTCTTCAATGTTAAATACAGCCTCTATAAGGGTTTATTCTATATATTTTTATTAATATCAGTGTAAAAAACTCGTTCGAAAAATTTGTGTTGTCCCCTTTAAATTTGTAGTTTAAAAAAAACATAAATGGGAAAAGAAAGTAGAGAATATCTTTAGAAAGAGATAGAAATTTGATTTTTAATGATGAATGCTTTAAGAACATTGGTTATTATTCTTTTCAATAAAGCTTACAGGAAAACTGTTCCTTTAAAAAAAAATTACAGGAAAATTCTACCTCTTGATGGAATATGGAAAAAGAAGAACAAATATTGTAGACTCGGAAAAGTAGACTTAATAAGACTAATTATAAAGAAAATCACTAAAACTAAATTCAGTTCATGAGCTAACCTGTACATTTGATGAGGATAAACTATAGTTTCGTTACTTGTTGACGAAGTAGAGATATGGATAACTAAAAATAATCTGCGTTTTCAAGTAAATTTAGTATTAGAATAAATCTTGTTTAATTCCGATGATTTGTGCGATAAATTCTTTATGTTTGCTAACAATTTTGATCCATTATTAAATTTAAAAAGGACATCACAAAAACTAAAGAAGCTCAAAAGGTTTGTGTTCATCTTTAGTTATGAAACTTTAGGAATTAAAAATATGAACTTAATTGCACCGGATGTAAAAGGGGAAGTATTTTGGCACTACGATAGGGTCGTTAAACGCCAGATTCTGTTACGATTTGGGAATTAGCCAAATGACAGTCAAGATCCCTTTTAAGACAGACTATCGGCTCGTTCAGCTTTACTCAATAAATTATAGAATGGAAGTTTCCATATACCAGATTAGATTTATAAAACAATTTTTAATCCTGTCTATATAAGAAATAACGAATTTATTCTATAAGTTATACGGCAGTTTTTCATGTTTATCATTATTTTATGGATAAATTAATTAAAATTTGGCTTTTAGGGTAAACTCGAAGCTTATGTACCTGATTGTCTATGCTCAACCCAATGCTTAAAGATCAAAATAAAGTATTCGTCATTTTCTAGTCTATTATTTGGTATTATTAGTGTTAATTTAAGGTGCCTGATCGTTAAATGATGAATATTATGCAAGTTTTGAAAAATCATATTCGCAACCTAGTGCTTTAAGATTGTAGAAAAGGCAAAAATGCCAAGTTAATGGCCGAAAGCGTGTGGTTTCTGTCAAGTATACAGTGAAGGAACACTTAGTGTGAACCAGTGCCAAAGGTGGTTTCAGAATTTTTGATCGAGAAGCGTTAGCCGCCACCCATTCTGGAAGTTCAGTAGAATTTTTCCAAGAATTTAAAAGAAAAATAAAAGTAAAAGGAAATGCATTTATAGCTGTTAAACAATGTGCTGAAATACTACATTCAACTCATTTCACTGTGCATCATCATTTAAAGAAGAGAGTCAATGTTTCAATTTTGGGGTACTGGATTTCTCACCACCTGTCAGAGGTAAACATGCAACAAAGAATCAAAATTCGTTCATATTTCCTTTCTCGAATGAAAAGGCAAACATTTGTTAGAGGTATTTTTACAGGAGACTAATAAATGAATATGCACAAGGATATTAAACATTCTAGAGACTAGACTAGCCCCGAGGGAAAATCAATACACCAGCCTAAAGTATGGCCCCACTTCCGAAATATTATCAAATGTATTTAGTGCGATATAAAAAACATAATCCTCTTTCCACTTCCTAACCCAAATAGAGAATCAGCAAAGAGGTTTACTCTGCTCAGTTGGCCCATTTATATGCAACACTGAACAAAAAAGCCGACCATTAATCAGAACAAGAAATGCTTTTACATTTAGCCAACACGTTACTACATATTTGAAAGAGACACTATACAACATCCCAGTGTGGTGATCGATCTAATGAACTTGTGGAACCAAATGACCTTTATAAAGTTATTAAAACTTTGTTGGGAATCAATTAACCCGCCTGGTTGTCCTATCTCAATTTAATTGCATTCTTACAGAATTTTCTACACACCTACATTACAAAGGGAAGGGAGTTATTTAGGATAAGAACGATTTTAAGAGTATTTGGAAAGCTAAAGAATACTTTAAGATATATATTTTTTAAATGTCTATAACGTGTAATATTGTAATAATGTATATTAATTATAGAGCCTCTATTAAATTTAAATATTTAATTGAACACAAAATTATCTAGTAGTATTGATGAAAAATAGTTTGCTGTAATGCTTTTTTCCTCACTAGTTGATCCACCAACATTATACATTTTTTATGTTGGTGAAAATAAATTAAATAGAAACAGTCATGAAAGAGTAGGAGTATGTTGATAACTTTTCAAAATTTTCTTTTATTTCAGATTCATGGAAGCTAGACATAAAGTCTAATATTTAACAGTCTCGCCCCCATTATATGAGTGACTTAGCAGCCAAAATCCAAGTAGACCCATATAAGATGTTATCACAAAAAGTGAAGGATTGTATGTCGGATAGAAACAACTACAAAAGAATAAAACTAAAAGTTAAACAAAAGAAAACAAGAAAAAGATAAGATTTTCTGAGCAATCTCCGAAACCTATTTTACATATGTAGCTCATGTTGATGAAGTAAAACTTATCCAAATCGATGAGGAATTTCAGTTCTTGCAAACTAACGGGGTATGGACGACCGTGAACTATGGCTAGAATAGACAATGTAACAATAGAGATGGAAAGGCGACGTTTTAAAAGAGTAATAAATGAAGAAAAGAAAACCAAAAGATGTGGATTCGACTAAACCAACTTAGTATTCCTCCTTTTTCGGGATTAAAATTACTTACTAACGGCTGCATGTATAACTGTGGCAACTTCAATTGCAAAGAAACAAAAGTACATAGTGACTCTAAACCTCTGCATGAAAATAAAATGAAAGAATCATTAGTAAATAAGGTGCTGTTGTTCACTGAGATAAAAAATTTATATTTGATTTGTTTTGTAATGAAAGGGTAGATACGAGTAGAATGGGGATTATTGTATCTGGAGGTAGTATGGAAAATTAATACCTGCCATTTCAAAAAGATTTAACTAGAACTAGTTTTGATTATGCGGATAGGGTGCTTTCTACATTAAGAAATTTTAATCTTCATTATTCTGTGAATGCTATAAACTTTCATATAACACCACCAATCAGTATGAACGTGGTAATCCATGAACTCTTATCGAAAATAAATTGGGATTTATATAATCTTAAATGTCGTCGTCAATATACATACGAGTATATTAGAACTTTAAGTTAAAAAGTCCTACACTTACTTGAAGGGATTATCCACAGGACAAGAGGTCGTTATTTAATATAATTTAAGAAAGCTGAAAATCCCTTGATCTCTCATCTTTCAAAACTCTTTCAGAAGAGCTGGAAGATATAAATGACAATCAGTTGATTTTTTTGCTACAACAATAGATACATAGTTACAGGGTGCTAGCAACCACTACTTAGCCCACTCAAAGGCCAGTTCAATTGTATAGTAATATGCTAGTAGTCCTCCTTTGGACATTGTCGCTGCGATGCTCACTCACGCGATATTCAATCTTCAACAGGGCTCAGTATTCAAATAATATCATTATTTGTAATATAACTGTTAATTTTGTTTTGAAAACTATTCACAATACTATATAGCATTTACTACTTCCATGGGGAGTGCGTTGCATTTTTCGATGATTTTAAAGGTGAATTTTTTTTTACTATGTTTATTTCAAACATAGCTAAAAAAATTCATATTTTACATTTTTAAATTTATTGGCAATTTTTAATATTCCGATAAGCTCACCTTGCAATAGCCAGGCTTCGAGAGCCTGGAATTAGCTTAGTTGCGCGTCGTTGAGTTCTCTTCATTTCATTGATGTTTCCATGTGTATATGGTGACTAAAATTGTATCGCGTATTCTAGGTCTGGCTTTACTAGACTGTTATATAGAGGTATGAGTATATCTTGAAGTTTATAGTGAAAACTTCTCGCAATAAATCCAAGCATTCAGTTCGCTTTCTTACACGCTCCATCACACTGTTAAGCTTAAGAGCCTTTGAAACCCGCACCCTAAATCTTTTTAGTTGTCCAAGGAGATAAGACTTTTTCACCCATTTCATAGTTAAAAATCGGGTTATTTTGACCTATGTGCAAAACTCTACACTTGTCTGAATAAAATATCATGTTTCATTCTAAGATTTTATCTAGATCCCGCTGAAAAAATTTGCTATCGTTCTCATTTAAAATTTTTCCCCCAACTTTTGTGCCGTCCGCAAATTTGGATAATTTACCAAGTAGGCGAGTGTCCATATCATTTACATAAATAAGAAAAAACATTGGCGTGCCCCTGGGGCACGGCACTTGTCAAATATTTCCACTGCAAAAATTTAACCTTTAAAACTACTCTCTGCTTAGTATTCCTTAGCCACGACTCTATCCATTGTAGAAGGTTTCCCCTTAATTCCTTGAGCAAAACGGTTAGTTAGTAACCACCTATGTGGAACGGTGTTGAATGCCTAAGATAATTCTAAGTAAACTATGTCCGATGATCTACTTTCATCATAGCATTTGATCATGCTGTCATAAAATTCTAAAAGATTAGTTAAACATGAACGTTTCTGCTAAACCCGTGTTGACAAACAGTTATGAGATTATGCGCTTCCAAATGATTAATCACTGTAATAGAACGAGTTGAAGCTGCGTTTAATTTCAACTCCTATCCCGTATTATTTAAAACCACGATGCTGCCCACGTGCATCTTCGATTCGAGGCTTGGAGTCTAATCACAGCTACCGGATGTCAATGTTTAATCAAGGAGGTTATCGTCCCCCCATTCGCCCCCATACGCCGACCTCGCCAGATCGAGTTGGGCTTATGAGCAGATAAGGCATTGTTCTCCAGCCCGGCTGTGCGTTCCCTCCAAGCTTTCACTCCATTTTCCCCCACGCCAAGGAGATGTCCTGGCTATTTATATGGAAACTTTACCACTAAGATCAGATTGGAGATCCAGATTTTCGTCGCGAAACATCACCACGACCCTCTCTCCCTTTGTGCGCCAAGGGACCTCGACCTCGAGATTCACCATCACTTGTCCAGAAGGAGGACAATATTCCTTGAGTGCCAAAGGTTCGAGCCTTTCCGACGCCAAGTCCCCAAGGCTTATCCCCCTGTTGTTCAAAGGAGAACAGCATTAGAACAGCCATTGTTCGTTTTGAGCCCTTCGCCAAGAAACGGTTCTCACCCCCCCTGTTGTTCAAAGGAGAACAACATTAGAACAGCCATTGTTCGTGAGCCCGTAGACAAGAGACGGTTCTCATCCCCCCTTTGTTCAGAAGAGAACAACCTAGAACAGCCATTGTTCTTCAAGCCGTTCGTTGAGAAACGGTTCTCCTTCCCAAGACGCCTCGTCAGGATCCTTTTATCCCCCTCCTTCGGCTGGAGCTCGCCAGCGGACCGAAACTCCTTTGCGCCACCTTCCACTGCACCACTAGTGCCAAAAGTTACGTAAGCCAAACTTCACCTTTGAGTATTGATCCCTTTTGTCAATTCTATCCTGTGCTTTAAATTGTTTATCGAACCATCCCATCTCTTTAACCCTATATTTGTTTTACCTTTTTTAATCCCTTAAATCCTTGGATTAGCCCGAGTCTCCACGACCCTTTCAATATTTTCCGTTTTTGTGTATTGTTTATAGTTATTATTAATAAAACTCTATTTTATTAATGATAGCAATATTATTATCCTTGAGCTCAGTTCCACTTCTTAAGCATATCGAAGATACATAATATCGGCCGCCAGACAGTAATGCACTCTAAAGATAATTAAGGAAGTTCCCTCAACGAATAGATATATATGGTATCGTCGGGAGTCATTCTACGACAATCACCCTATCGCGAATGACGGATTCCATTAATTTACCTATGATAGTTGGAAGTTCTCTTTTTACCTTCTTAATATTAGAGGTTATATTAGCTTGCTTAAAATCTAATGGTACAACAACTTCTTCTAAATATTTGTTAAAATATTTCGTTCGCAGTCACACCTAACACGTTTTAATTTCTTTTAAATACACCGGATAGATTAAATCAGGACCAGGACATGAAACACTACTTAAAGATGAGGAATCAAGATATGATTACGAGGAGTTGCTGGAGCTGGGATTTGTAGTTCTCCGTTAATCGCCGCCAAGAAGTATGAAATTAATTAGACCTTGAGCGATACACAATGCAAGAGGGATGTTTTTAATTCGATTAGTTATTTCTTTATTGATATAAAATAAATTTAAGTGCTAGATAAATAAGATGAATCCCGAATTTTGTGGTTTTGTTATATGTGTGTATCTGCTAGCTTGTTTCAGTTCTCTATTGTGAATCTCCTTTACTTTGATGCCGCATATATATGGCAACGCTCAATAAATTCCATGTGGAAGAAATCATAGAAGTAGTTCTCAAATTTTTCTAAAGACACGTATGTAAGTTAAGCGAAGAGTTTTCTTTCAAATTCTGTGACGATGGGCGGACACTTGTGTTAAAGAGGAAATAGTAATTGTGATAGAACGGTCTGAGGCCGGTTAAATTCAGCCGCTATCACATGTTTAGAAACACATGGCTTTCCACGTGCATCTGTGAGAAAAGCAGAGCGCGTTATCGCCCACCTTAGCCAATATTTAATCAAGGAGGTTCATTCCCCCGTTTCGCCTCCATACGTCGATCTCGCTAGATTGAGTTGGGCTTATGGGCAGATAAGGTATTTTCCCAGGCGTGACCGGGGCATTTCCCCGAAGCTTCCCACTTAATTGTCCCCTACGCCAAGGGGATGGCTTCGACTATTTATATCATAGCTTTCCCGATTGAAGCAGATCAGATCCAGATTATCTTCACGAGGCATCACGCCGATCCGGTCTCCCTTGTGCACCATAGGAGCTCCCTACCTCGAGATCCACCATTATTGTCTAGAAGAGGACAATATCCCTTGAGTGCCAAGATTCGTGCCTTTCAGACGCCAAGTCAACAAGGCCCCCCTGTTGTTCAAAAAGAGAACAACGTTAGAACAGCCATTGTTCTTTGAGCCCGTTTGTCAAAAAACGGTTCTCATTCCCAAGACATCCCGTCAGTATAATTTAATTTCCCCTTTTTTAACGTTCTTGAAGAGAACGATTGGTTTCAACGATAACCTTCATTGTTCATCTAGAACATCCCCGATTTGCTGTCACAAAGATAGCTCGTACTTCCGAGCCCCACTTTGTTCTCACTCTTCAAAGACAGTCTTTCCCCTTCGCTAAGGACAACCCCCCGAAGAACCCTTCTGCTGATAATCACCAGTGGACCGAAGATTCCTTCGCATCGTCTTCCTCTGCACAACAATTTGTAATTACGTAAGCTGAGCATTACCTTTAATTATCTTACCTTTTTATCAACGCTACCCTGTGCTTTAAATAGTTCAGCGAACCATCCCCCCCCCCTTTAATATTTATTTGTTTACCTTTTTAAATCTCTCCAAATCTTGATCTTCGGATTAGTCAGATATTGCCACGACCCTTTCCATCTCCGTTTATGCAAACATTTTCTTTTGGTGTGTTGTTGATAGTTTAATTAATAAAACTCTATTTTATTAATGATAGCCATATTATTATCCTTGAGCTCAGTTCCACTTTTTAAGCATATTGAAGATAAATTACCTTGGTCAATCAGATTACCACGCACTCGAAATATTACAATAATTTTCTCAACGAATTGTTATATATGGTATATCGTGAAGAGCCTATTCTACGACAGTAATTATAAGGGAAAATCGTAAAAACGGTAAGAGTTTTAGTTCATCTAATGATTCAACATGCAAACATTTAAATCATTATAGTAAAGAGCAACAAAGAAAATTAAAAATTTCCTGAAAATTACGAGGTAGCGAACCGATTGTTTTATACAAAAAGCGAACGATAGAACCAAGATGGACTTTACTCGAGGGAAATTATAAAACAAGAGAAGCAGCAACAATATCTCGTTCATTGGGTGAAGCAACAAAGAGAATTGTTTTCAAAAGTGAAGAAATCAATTTACTGTTATAGGAATAACCTTTGAGAAATTCCTCTATCTAGAATATCTTAATAAATTAAAACAGTAATTTTAACAGTCATTAACAAAACCATCCTAGCAAAAGGTTTCTTCAGACTTTTTTATTTTGTTCTATTGTAATAAAAGTTAATATTTTGTTGTTTTGTGTGAAATGAAATAATTTTAAATGATAAGGAAATACATTTTTTTAAATTTAATTGTTTTAAATACATAATATATATATATATATATATATATATATATATATATATATATATATATATATATATATTTATATATACAAAGAAGAAGCGACTACAGGATCTGCGGCTGATTATACAACCACCACAGGGCTATGCCATTTTTATTTTCAAATTAAATTTGAAGACAGAAAGATAGATGGAGAAACCTGAGTTTTTTTATAGGCAAGAGAGAGGGACATTAGAAGAATTTAGAATCAAAGGGAGCATAGGGTGGCACAGAGAAGGCGATCCTTTACCGAGAAGACAAAAATAACGCAAGGGGGAAAAAGTTTTGAATTCCTGGCCGGGACTCGAACCCGGGTCGGCTGATTGCTAGCCAGATGCTATACCGCAAAGCTACCAGGCAGAGTAACTATATTTCGCCCAAAGCGTTACCCCATCAAACCCAGTGTCACCCTAAGCTAGGAACCTCCAAGGAATTTTTATACCACATCCTCTTACCCGCTCACAATTTAAAGGCTCACTGTCCATGTCACATACAAAGAAGGAGTAACTACAGGATCAGCGGGTGATAATACAACCAACACAGGGCTATGCCATTTTTATTTTCTGTCTTTCAAATAAAATTTGAAGACAGAAAGAAAGATGCAGAAACCTTGTGTAGCTGACTATAAATAATATAGTATATATATATATATATATATATATATATATATATATATATATATATATATATATGTGAAATGAATAACTCACAAAGTAGTACGTGACGTTCGCAATTTATGCAATGTCCCGCAGGAAAAATGAAAAAGTGCTTCCAAGTACTTTCGAAATTTATTCAGTTCATTCCAAAGGATAACTACAAGAGAAATTAATATAGTAAGGCTATATATATAAGCTAGTAAAAAATCAAAGAATGAGCCCTAAGACAATAAATCACCAATGAGGAAGTAGGAGAGAGATGGGGAAATTCAGATTAAGATTTAGCTATAACAGGTAGCAAGGTCAAACCGAGAGGCAAGAACAGAGCCAAAAGGGTTAAAACGATTAACGGATATAGCGATAGTCTAAAGAGAAGGATTAGGAGAGACACGAGAAGTAAATTGAAACGAATGGGAGAGGGAGAAGGAGAGAGGAATAGAGAAATAAATAATGTAAATATAAAATCAATGAAATAATTAAAGTGACACATCGGGTTCCAATAAAAATGAAAATTGCCCAAAGATAATTAGGAAATTAAGTCAAACGTAATCTCTTTTTCAATGAGCATTTTCATAACAAGATCGATTTTAAAAATAATAGTTCGGTTTTTGTGCATATGTCCAAAAGTATCCACTTAATTAATTGAAATTCAGCAAAATTATTTTTCGCTCAAATGACTCAATTAAAATAAACCTTGAAGAATGTTCACGTATAAGCCAATTTAATAACTTTAACATTTTCCCTAGCCTTTTTAAAATTGATGTTGTTGGGAAAAAACTCATTCCGATTTTTTTTGGGGGGGAAGGAATTTTCATTTTTATGAGAACCCGATATGTCTCTCCTAATCAACCTCTTTAGAGTATCGCTTTATCCGTTAATCGTTTATCGCTTCTGGCTATGTTCTTGACTCTTTCTTGCCTCTCTGTTTGACATAGCTACTCGCACATGCCCTAGCTAAATCTTAATGTGAGTTTTCCCATCCCTCTCTTACTACCTCATTGATGATTTCTTGTCTTAGGGGCGGTCTTTTATCTTTTATTATCTTAAAAAAAAATATATATATATATATATATATATATATAATGAAAAAAGAATAATGCATTGCTGAGCTTCAGAGATTATATTTCTGAGCTTTCAGACCCAAGCTAGGGTCTTTCTTCAAAGAAGTGAGTAGCATGGGTCTGAAAGCTCAGAAATAAACTCTCGAAAGTTCTGTCTAGCATACTTTTCCATCAACATATTTCCTGAGCTACAAGTTTTCCGCGATACACACACACGCATATATATATATATATATATATATATATATATATATATATATATATATATATATATATATGGTGTCCCAGAAAAAAGTTAACCGTACTTTGAATTATTATAACTCAAAACCGATTCAAGATTTTTAAGTCTTGCAAAACAAAATAAATTTAATAACTATTTATCTGTCGATTCTGGAAATTTCATTTAATTCCCTTTCACGATGTTGATAAACTGATGGATTTAGTGGAGGCTATCAAAATTATGTCTGCGCAAGGAAGTGAAATAATGAAACTTTGAAATTTAAAATCAACAAATATATTTAAACCCATTTTTAACAAAAACGCCTGTTTATACGGGTAATACAAATTTATTTTTTAATTTTCTAAGCACCGTTTGCTTTCACATGAACTCCATTTCTTTCCAAGCACAGTTGTGCCATTAAACGCATTGATTGAACCACTTTTTTGATTAACTTGTGATTTTCTTTAAGTCTATTGACTTCACCTGTGATACTATATTTTAACTGGCTGATACTTTGTGGTGAAATAGAATACACTTTATTCTTTAGATATTCCCATAAGAAATAATCGCACGGTGTTAAGTCAGGGGATCTTGGGGGCCTTCAATTGCATGATTTAGCGCGACAATGCGATTGTCAAACGTTTCTCTTAATTTTGTTCTTACAGCAAGCTGTCTAGGAGCTGGTGCTTTGTCCTGAATCCACCAAATTCTATTGAATTGATTGCCGTAAATCTGGTAAATTTCCGGGAAGATCCTTTCGTTACTCCTGCTCAGGTAGGCAGCACAATTCAAGTTATTCTCGTAAAACGATGGACCGACAAGATAGCCATTCCCGCATATTCCGATCCACTGAGACACTTTCTGCTGACAAATACCGTGAATCTTATTTGGATGCTGGGGGGTGGGCTTAGCGGCGCATACTGCCGAATGTTATGGCTATTTACCTTTCCATTCATGAAAAAGGCTGCCTCGTCACCAATCACAATGTTTTCCAAGAAACGAGCAGGTTTATGAAGAAGCCATTCGACAAATTGTCTACGACGAGGAAAATCAGTTTCAAGAAGCTGGTGTATTGCATGCATCTTATAGGGATGCAATTTTAAGTCATGTTTAATAATGCGGTTGAATGATGACTTTGACAATTGTAACCCATTCTTTCTGACTGATACATGTGGATTTTGAAGAAGTGTCATCTCAACATTTTTGATATTTTCTGTTGTTCTTAAGGTTCTAATACGACCCGAACGCGCTTTATTTAGATTTAAACATGTTCCTTCATGTTGGTGTTTGCGAACATTTTCCAAATTTTGGGCTTGCTTGGTGGGTGTCTACCAGAAAAAGTTGTTCAAATGAATCTTCTCTTTGTTTAATACTGCCAGTCTTAATAAATTTTGTGACTACAAATACGCGTTGATCTTTTGTTAACTGCATGATTATAAAGGTTCTATGGAAGTAAACCTTTACACAGAAATGATTTGGTTTGCTTAGTAAGCAATATTGACGAGACAATACCACAGTGTGGCTGAAAAACAACTGTAAAATGGCCTCGGCTTTGCTTGAAGAATGGCACAGTGACTCTATGCTACCTAGGCTCCCTACGCTTCTCTTGAAAGTGCACGGCGGCCTAGCCTTCCTAGGCCTAGTTTCATTATTTTACTTCCTTGCGCAAACATATTTTTGATAGACTTCACTAAATCGATTAGTGTATCAAGATCATCAAAGCGAATTTAGTGAAATTTCCAAACTCGACAGATAAATAGTTGGTAAATAAAACTCTTTTTGCAGAATCCAAAAGTCTCCAATATTTTTTGCTTTATACTAATTCAAAGTACGGTTAACTTTATCTGGGACACCCGGTATCAATATAATAATGGTAAGTGATTTATTCCTTTGGAATCTCGTATATATATATATATATATATATATATATATATATATATATATATATTTGTATATATATATATATATATATATATATATATATATATATATTATATTCAGGAAATGAAAGCATGTAAGATCCAAACGAAGTAATGTATTTTCATAGGAATTTACACAAATAAAAAACCATTTGAAATGGCCATCTGATTTCACGACCTTCTCACGTGGGACCTCTACTGCTGCATGTCACGGTTCAAGATTCCTAGTCAATAGATGGCATTACCCTCCTAATGGCGACCCTCAGAGAGCTTAAAGTGTTTCGATCAGCTTTGTTGACATCGTTCTCAACAAAGCCCAAAGCGAGATAATCTAGGGGGTTGAAGTCGGAGGAGCTGGGAAGCTACAAGTCTGGAGACAAGTAGTGCGGAAGTTGCTAAACAACTCTCAATGAGTATTTCTTGCCTCGTGTACGACAGCACAATCTTGCTGGAAAACGTAAGGCTATCCTGCGACGGCATATTCCTTCCAATGCTTAACTACAGGACCTTAGGTGAAGCATAACGTGGCCCTCGTTGATGACATTGTTCAGTGCCATCAATGTAGCAGAAATTTTTTTAGCGTGACCGTAGGCACTTCCACTTTAGTCTTAGCTTCGCCATACTGCCGTTTTACTTTGTAAACAAAGTTTCTAGGGTAGGCAAACAAATTGACAATCTTCAGGATTTTCCAGGCGCAGATGAACGCGAGTATAACGTACTTTTTTTAGATTTCAGCTGAGATTCTCAAAAGGAACTACTTGCGCTCTAATTTATATGAAAGCTAAACTCTTACTAACTGGGTCCAAGGTCAAGTAATCTAAACTGTTCTGGTCATTAGCACTTAGGAACACTTTTAACTTTGTAACGATTGACTTGAAACGCATTATATACAGGGTGTGAGGGCTATTTGAGGACATTTCGTTTTCACTTTATTAAATTTTAAAATAAATTAAAATATCATTTATTTTAGAGAAAACTCTTTTAGAATAATATGCTAACTCAGGAAATGAAAAGACATGCAGTAATAGTTGCTAGACATGAGAAGCATAGTGATTTAGCAAGTTTGGGGTTTTTCTCTGACGAAAAAACTTTGACCAGGATCCAAAACCTAACAGAAGAAAGAACAGTTGGTTATATACAGATTTCTTTGAAGTACCCAGTGTGTTGCACAACGAATATTCAGCAACTATGATGGTTTTTTGCCACTCCAGCATTCGCCAATGTGGTAGAATTAATGCTGTTGGATAAAGCAGGAAGGTTATACGTGTTTCAGCATGAATCCAAACCTTCTAACTAAGTTTTTGGAACACGAGAATGGTTATCAAGTAATCTTTACAATTGTATAAAACCCAAAATATGGCCTTAAAATTCGCCTATTTGAATCCTATGGACTACTACGGAGCGCTGTTAAAAGGAAGACTAATTGACATCCTGATAAATACGATAACTTCACTGAAGGCCGCCATTGTCCATGTGGTGTCCGAAATAAATAAGTACCATATAATATCAGCATCTCAGCAGTTTTGGTCCCAAATTGAAGCAGTTATCAAAGCCGAAATCGGTTTCAAAGAATAATTTGATTAAAAATCATTATATTTAGTTTGTCAATAGGGTGTTGCCTTTAGTACACCTATATGCAACCCCTGTATGATTATCAGCGGAACCTCGCATTGAGACTATCTAGATATTTTTTGGAGGGGTCCGACCATTGTTGGTGATATTTGGACCAGTTGAATATCAGCATATAGCCGCCCAAATCCGTACGGTTCTCGATCTTTGTTAGACAGATGGATACGGGAAGTTAGGATTATTGGCTTTATATGTAGTTGACTATACATAAAACATGGTCATTTATCGGAGATAATATAAATATAAATGATGAATCTTCGAACCATGCGAAATTCTCGCAGTCATCAAGAGTCCATATTTAATTATAGGGACACATTTTTTTACCTAATTTGACGTTAGTTACCGTCACCAACGGTTTCTGACTTGTGGTCTTGCATGAATATTTGCTTTGTGAAGTTCACGGCTATTGAGTTATGTGTTACCTTTGCTGCAGTAGTTTTGTGTTGTTTGGCCACAATCTTTGCTAGTGTTTGGCAACCCATATTAATTAACTTTAGTTTTCTCTCACTTTTGTTCTTCGTAGATGATATCTTACTATGTTTTTGTGTATGTATTTATCGGAAAACAATTGAACTGACGCCATTGATGACAAGTGTGTTTATGTGAGGGACAGTGTCAAACGCTTTCATATAGACCAAATAAATTATATCAATATTTTCGTTTTCATCATATAAATTTACCATATTATTAAATTAATCTAGAAAATTATCATGGAAAGAATGCTTTCGTCGAAATCCATGCTGACTACTTTCTAGTAATTTCTGACTTTCTATGTGATCAACGATTTTAGCTTTACCGATTATAAAAGGCAAACGGATTGGTCTAAATTTATTTGGATTATTTTTTTAGCCTTTCTTAATAATTGGAATCAAATAGGATGAAGCCTTCAATTAATGAAGATTTGAAATTTTTTTAATAGCACTTAACCAATTTGTTTTTATTTCCGTTAAGTGAATTAGGTAAATTTTCTCCGGGCAGAAGACTTTAAAGGATTTAATCTATTTTCTGGTTTATTACTTCGTATTGTGTAATATTAACATCTAAAAGTACTAGTATTCTCATCCAAACTAATTACGTCTGATACAAATGACAAAGTAATAATATCCTCGTTGGTAAAAACGCTCGTAAAGTGATCGATAATAACTTTTGCTATATTAAGGGTATCATTTAGAAGTGACCCATCGTTTGACGTTTGCATGCCTATGTTCTCTTTTATTGGTTTGTTGTTGTTTGCGTATGCATAAAATCTCGTTGTATTAGTCTTTACTATCACGCTCGTCCCATTTCATGTTCTCTTTTTGCATTCTCCATAGTTTCTTAACTTACCTACGATGGAAAATATAATGAACCTGATGAACTACTGAAATATGATTGATTTTTCAACAGTTTATACTATATATTCCCTTCTATAATAAGTGATTTTACTTCTTGATTTATACAAAGTTACGTGTTTGAGTTTATTGCAGTTCCGTAGTTTCCCTCATTTATTTTTTATGCATATGTGAAAGAATAACCATGTAAATGTTTCATACATTTATGTCACGCTTTCCCTAGTTAGTTCAATTTTCTACGATAAACAATTTATGCTATGTTTGAAGGTATCAAAATAATAGGGTTCTAAATCATAGAAGAGTTGGTTGGAAGTTATATGAGATTTATGAGCACTTAATTTGAATGTTATTCTGTTATGATCACTATTTCCTAGCGCTTCTCCATTGCATACATTTTTAGTCGCGGGAGACTCTAACTCAATATATATCCGTCGGTTGGGCCCGTTTTGCTTTTTTTTTATTTTGGTAAAAAGATTGTAACTATTCCTCCGATTCTAACGAAATTTGAAACTCTTATGTTGCTTTACATTTTCTTTCGAATAATATATTTGTCAAGGTCCTTCCGAGGTTAGCCGGGAATTATTTGGTTTTGGGAATAACATCATAACTATTCGGCCGATTTAAGGAAATCTGAAACCCTTATGTTGTTTTACATTCCCCTTGGAATGATATAATTGTCAAAGTCCTCTCAAGGTTACATGGGGAATTATTTGGCAGTAATATCATAACTACTTTGCCGATGCTAACGAAATTTGAAACCCTTATTTTGTTTTACATTTTCTTTCTAATAATATAATTGCCGAGGTTATCCTAAGGTTAGTCCGGAAATTATGGAAAGTTTTAAAGGTCGTCTAGTCATAAATCAGAATAAGTGAGAGCAGGTGACTTCTGGTTAGCAGACCTTGTTTTTACTAAACTTTCATCCTATAACATTTAATATAATATATTTTGTCCACGAATTGGTTCTTTTACCGCCTGAACGAGGAAACTTTAACAAAAGTCTATCGTCTCGATCTGCTATTTCATTTTCGAAGTCTACACTAGAATATTTGAAGTTTCCACGAATATTAAACTTTTTCTTTACCAAGATCTGAGAGTAAGCCTAAACGTACCTAAGTCTTCGAATTTGCTTTGAACCTATGGCCTATACACCGTAATGTTTGTAGTCTTAATTTTAAGACATCAATTTCAACTTCTAAGATATACGAATTTATGTTTGATATGATTCTTTTTCTTAGGGGTTGTATCTACTGATATATAAAAGACATTCCAATCCCCAATTCAATTTCTTTATTTAACATTTTTCGATCTTCTACTTGGAACTCTTCGATAGAGTCTATACTATCTAAGATATTCAACCTAGTTTCAGTGATCATGATTATATGAAAATGTTCCACTTCTACAGCTGCTTTAAGATAATTATTATGTTTCTTACACTCCGGGGATTCATATAAAATTAATAATCGCTTACGCAGACATTACAGGAATATATATATATATATATATATATATATATATATATATATATATATATATATATATATATATATATATATATATACATATATATATATATATATATATATATATATATATATATATATATATATATATATACATATATCGGATGACCCACCCAAAATAACTAAATTCAAACTTGAATAACTCAGTCAATAATAATTGAATATAAATATAAATTCGTCTACCACAACTTATATGTATTCTTTATTATATTTGAAAATGTTAACATTATAATATAGGAGTATTGCTACAATTGAAAAAACTATAGTCATCCAAAACTTTGCTTGCCGATTGCACTCGACAAATGATAATGCCAAAATAAACGATTAATTGGTCCACCTTCTTGGTTCCCATACAGCCCTTAATCGCGTTAATTGTAATAAATACATTTTCTGATAAAAGATAGCATTATGTTATACTATGCAAGCGGAATTTTTCCTTAAGTCCAGATTCACTATATTATTTTCTATTGCTATAAACGTTTTTTAAAAGTAAATTCCATATGAGATAGTCCATAGGGTTACAGTCAGGCAATTGAGACGGCCATTCATCCTTTTTCATAAAATAAGGACATTTTCCTTCTAATAATTTGTGTTGTTTTGTTAGTATGAGAGGGCACTCCCTTTTGCTATAAAATACAGTCCCTTTTAGGATAGAGCTTATGGCACTCAGAATCAGGCCAATAGATAGTAGTTCGATGTAATTTTATGAATTAACTTTTGATTTCTTTGGAACGATAAAATGGATCCTCGTTATAACACTCCATGACACTTCTATAGAAACTATTGTTTTTTAGCCGCATGATAGGCTAGTCGCAATCGAGTCTAAATCTCACTATGTCGTTCGGTCAGTCCTAGTTTTTCTTTTTTTTGTTTTCATAATGACATTGTAACTATTCGCCTGATTCTATTGAAATTTCAAAACCTTATGTTGTTTTACATTCCCTTTCGAATGTTATAATTGCCAAAGTCCCCCTAGGTTAGCCAGGAAATTATCTTGTTTTGGCAATAACATCATAACTATTCGGCCGATTCTAAAGGAATTTGAAGCCCTTATATTGTTCTGCCTTCTCTTTCGAATGGTATAATTGCCAAAGTCCTCCAAAGCTTAGCCTGGCAATTATTTCGTTTTGATAATAATATCATAACTATTTGGCCGATTCTAAGGAAATTTGAAGCCTTTATGTTGTTTTACATTCTCTTTTGAATGTTATAATTGCCAAAGTGCTCCCAAGAATAGCCAGGGAATGATTTTGTGTAGGCAATAACATCATAACTATTCGAGCGATTCTAACAAGATTCGAAACCCTTATGTTGTTTTACATTTTCTTTTCAATGATAGAATTTCTGAGGTTCTTCCAAGGTTAGTCAAGAAATTATTTAATGTTTTGACTTTTTACTTTGAGCCATAATCTCTCCATAATACCGGGGGATAGTAGAGACTTCAACGTAGAGATTGAATGTCGGAAAAAACTAGATGAACGTGGTTATTTAAAGTACCTATCAATCCTTGTGCGTACGTTTCTGAAGAATGAATGATGAAAGGTCACATCTGACCCATAAACCCAGACAAAGTGATCAAAACCATAAAAAGGAGATAGGGTGATCGGGTATTACAAAAAAAAACTACCTAATCCAGGAACCACTGCAAGAAATATAAGGAAAGAAAAACGTCATGAAGGCAAAATTAAACCCAGGATATCTCACATTACACCTTCTGGGAAGAGCGAGATATAAAGAGTAAAAAGCTGCAGGTTAACAAAGCCAAATAATCCGTCACTAATGACTTCAATTGACCTTATATACGACATGGCGTCAGAAGTTGTGGCACCCACTCAGAGCGTGATTACTGCACATAAACATGTACATGTCAGAAAGGTTAAAAGGGATCACAATCCATATGACGCTTAATCTGTTCCTGCGACCACAATGTTGTTCGCTCATAACTAACGGTCATTCACGCGTCCTCTTAAACTACCGGGTGCACGCGGTGAAACGATTACTCATTGTAAGTATATTATATGATAATATATGATATTACATCTTATTATATCATATCATATAATAGAGAGAGTGCAAAACTCTCAGGAATCTACCTTCACGCCAGAAATAATATTATTATCTAGCAAGTAAAGATTTTTTTGTGCTACAATATAAGAATCTCAAACAATATGCACCGGTCTATTTATTTGCGACAGGACTTTTTATCCCGAACAATGACAGGTACCTTTGCTAGTGAGCGATACGCCAAATTTTCTTTCCTTTTTTTCCAATATTGACCGCATATGTGCACGACATGCATCGGTTTTCCATATTACTTTGTCCAATTTTATTAATTGTTTCTTCATTTATTCTTTTGGGATTCCCTTTATCTGTCATTGATATTCATCAAATCTATCGTGGAATACATATATATATATATATATATATATATATATATATATATATATATATATATATATATATATACGTTAGCCGAATCCTAAATTCAAAGGTCATTCTGGACGAGATTTTAGGATTTAAATTTAAAGAAAAACCCAACAGGCTCATCTGCAGCAGAAAGTTTGCAGGGAGTAAGCTGTAGAGAAGGTGCAAGATATGTACCTATGCTATGCTATGCTGTCTTATGCTACACCTGGTACCCCTTTGTAAGTTACATACATATTGAGGATAGGAGGGCTTGACATTCTTGTGGGCTTCAAGTGAAATATAGGATATACCCCTGCTAAACTATCCATCCCACGGCGCAGTTTTCGCTGCGTTTTAAGTAAAAATGATAATAACGCGCTAATTTCCCAGCATTTTCCTCCACGAACTCCTCTATATAAGTAAACATGCCACCAAACATTCCAAAAATTCTTAGCTCGAAGTCTAGATTGATTATTGATTAATTTAATTTATCACACATGGAATTTTAAAGTGGTCCAACATATATTTATTTTTAATAATTAATTATATTCTTCATGACACCTATTTGCTTGCCAGTGTCATGGTTTACTTATATTTCCATTAATTTACTTCCAATTCTATTCTAGCATAAGGCATAAACGGGGGAGGGAATCTTTAGCATACTCATAAAAGTAACAACTTTCTTACCCATGCAATTATTAAGCGAATCTCTAGAATAGTACAATCCACACAATACAGGTAAACAACAGTAAAATGGAGGTGTCACACCATCCCCATTGCGCACCACTATGATTGTAGTTTAGAAAGCGAAGATGGCCCGCTGAGTGTTATTGATTGTCGGGAGAGTCTCACGAGAAAAAACAACCTCAACACGATTTAAGATGAAATTTGTATCGTTGCACTGCACTTGAAAGAGCAGCACAATGGATATATATGTATAGCTCTTTACGACACAGAGTAGGATTTTGAGAACCTTCTCTTTGAACATGGTTCTAAAAAACTAAATAAAATTCCTGAAAAGAAGAAGTAATAAAGTTTAAGAAACAGACATATAAGAATACATTCATGTGATTAAAATTATATTCTCCCAAAATGAATATGGCTGCGAAAGCATCAGAACAAATATTTTTCGTCTTCTACACCATCATAGGCTTGGACCAAATCGTAAGAGAAACATTTACCTCATTGCAAGTGTATTTCAAATACTATGAACTTGACCAACAGATAATAAAAGACTACACTTTTTATCGATATCGTAAATATCACCAAATCAGTTTCCTCCTCTCAAGAACTGATTAAGCCCTTGCTAAGAATGAGATAGAACCAATGTGGTTCCGCAACTTCAGGCGATTTATACAATATCAATGAATCCCCAAACAGAAAGGAAACAGACATAAGAAGAGAAACCAGAACCATCAGTGCTAGAAAAAACAGAAAACAAACGAATGATGAATATTTTCGGACGGCGAAACGATAAGATCAATAATATGCATGCGATTAAGAATAAAAGAAAATCAAGAAATAAAAAAAATAATTCAGAACAACAAAATGTAAAGATGTACGGAACATACGCTGGTCACCACTAAACCACAACAAAAGAAGGGAATAGTTGAAGCTATGATGAAAGATATGAATGGAAATATGACTGA
Organism: Ceratothoa steindachneri; assembly: GCA_963969495.1. Classification (NCBI taxonomy): domain Eukaryota; kingdom Metazoa; phylum Arthropoda; class Malacostraca; order Isopoda; family Cymothoidae; genus Ceratothoa; species Ceratothoa steindachneri. The sequence goes on along the minus strand of OZ018318.1, from coordinate 94,378,011 downwards.
GAAAACAACGAAACCGAAATTAACAAAAGCTGAAATAATGACGTATCGATATATCGTCAAATATGCCCCACCTTGACTAGCGAAAAATTTAGAAAGAAACGTTTTATCCGAAACGTAGAGGGATGTAAAGGGAAAGGGCAAATATATAATGACATAAGGAAAATAGACCTACGCATTGTAATAATCATAGAACACGGAATAAACTTACAACACAAATCACATAAGTAAGATAATTTGATGGAAATTACACCCAGACAAGATATGACGGAACAGCAATAGGAAGAAAGAATGCGCCAGAGTTCTCCAATATACGAGACCTGCCCAACAGCAGCTATCCTTCTATTGGACCTGAACACAACCTTTTCCAAGGGCACTAACATGACACTGCAACTGCTGATGAGAAGAAGCATAGTGCAGAGAAAAGGGTTTGACTTCCTAGCATTCTTAGCAGTGAATTCACCCACACTAGATATCATCCTGACTAATCCCACTTCAATTTTAACCATCATACTACTTCCGCTCCCATTTTCCTTCTTATCATTTTGGATTCCTTACCAGAATATCCCCTTCATTCACAGTACTAAAATTATTCAAGCAGAAGATTTCACGAGTAACTTATATACAAAATCACCTAATAACATACACGCAACTATTCTGAAAATATTCAGAGCATGCCTAAACATGGAGTACCTACCATCCGCGTGGAGACGGCAAGAATGATTTTCGTACCTAGATCTCTTGGCTAAATTTTATTGTATACCAACTTCGTCTTGGCCCAGGTTTGCCAGATGATTCCTTTTTTTTGTTACAATGTAAAATTACATAAGTTGATAGTAACGAAAATATTTCTGACGGAAATTCGCTATTTCTCTGATCAATTTCGAATTCCTTCATTAAACCCCCAAAAGTACCATTTTTCCTGGCGGCGGTAATTTACCTCTATTTGCTGACCCTTGAGTTAGGTTGTGGAGCAAGCAATTGTCGCACACCTATCGCAGAAAGTTTTGCCAAGCAGTTATGTCTTATGATGGCTTTTTATACTATTTAACACAAAAACACTAGTTGTCGACCATTTGCACCATGCATGAATGAAATGAACGATTGTCTCAAAAGATAATTTCCATTCTTTTAACCAAAGAGTCGTTTCTTAAACGAACACTTAAATTGCATTCACGCTTATTGTACAGCGCAAATATCAACGCACAAAGCTAATGAAAGTTTGATAATATGTCCATTTTTGAAAAGTCACTTTCCTAACCTAACTTCAGCCAAACCTTAACCTCGCGATAGCCTCAAACGCCTAATTTCCTTCCAGTCCTGTTAAGAAAAAGACCCCTCATTTTTCTTAAATGCTTAATAAAGGAGGCATCCAGCACATCACTGATAATTTAATTTATTATCATATAAAATGAAGGAAGATTTAATTAACTGATTGAAGCACCGCTACCGCGAAATCTTAACACAAGCAATTTTGTCTTAATATACCTCCTAGGATACTAAAAGGACGCTAGATGAATTAATACATTATCGAAACTAATTAAAATTAATGTATTTTGGAAAAATTCCCTAGAAAATAATGAACCCGGTGTAATATTAGTAAGCCTTGTAACCTCGAATATAAATGAATTATGTTTGACAGGTGTATAGATAAGAGGTCATTGAGAACATGCTATACTGTAAACAAAAACATGCTCAGAGAAAAGACCGGAATTCTTTATTTCTAAAGAAGTAATAGCCCACTTGGCCCATCGACAGGGTGTAATCACGTTGAAATTGAAACTTTTTTATTAGTAAATTGTTTTCTGATGTCAATAATAGAACTTGATTTGAAACTGTTTTGGTGATTTTTTAACAATTAATTAACTACTCAAAGAGGCTAACAAAGATGATCTCTGAACTCTCTAGAGCTCGGTGTATACAAGTACACATCTTCTATTTCTACGCTATTTAAAAGAAGAGCAACAGTTACCTATATCAGAAGTGTTACTCTCCGCGCTGCAAGAAGTAACTCTGCTTTGTTCATTATCGTCTTTATCGAAATTTAAGCGCTCTCCCTCAAGGGCAGCATCTTGGTCCTCAGATTCAAGGATAGAAACATCATCCGCTTCATCAAAATCTTCTTCACAGCCTTCGGAACTTGAGGAAGGATGTTCTGCGGACAATTTGGGTTGCCGGGACAATAGAACATTCTCATCCAAAAGAGAAGATGATTGGAAAACAGGATAGTGGTCACCTGAAGTTACTGAATTCAGGGATTGATTGATGTTTGGAGGAAAATGAAGTAGGCTGGAATTGGAGGATGAAATAGTGCTGAATTTACTGGCTGATGAACACTGAGAGGAAACATTTCCCTCAGCAATGACACTTGGTTTAGAAGCAGAAACTGTTCTTGAAAGCAAAGAATCAATTGAAAACAAAGTTTCGCTTTTAGAAACAGTTTGCGACTGCGAGATAGATGTTGGACTTGTCATTTTATTGGTTGCTATCAGGACTAGTCAAGTTGTATATATTATATCATATTAATCCGATCCTTGAAGTGTCAGATTAAATACCACTACACGTACTCCAGTTTTTTTAGGAGAGAGGTTCCACCATTGCATCAATTAATATAAAATCGCTCCTATAAGCTAAAATCATAAGAATATCTTTAAATGAGGGCATTCATTAATGTTTATAATGTTTCTATTATCTATATACTATCAGAATAGGTGAAATTGGATCGTGGCACTATTCAATGAATGAAAATTATTCCAGAAATAATGTGACAAACGTTAACTGACGAGTGCCACAAGCTACTCGCATGAAACCACTAACAATGGGAATTACACACTGAAATGTGAAGACCAAGGAAGAATACATCAAATCATAGTATAATGGGGGTGGAGCCAATGAATTGGGGGCGGAGTTTATTGCTACAAGTGGGCGGAACAGTAGATCTTCACGAATCTAAGTTGTTGTGGGCCATTTAGGAAATCTCTCACCTTAGTTCATGCCATTAAGAAAATTCAATTCGAAAACTGCTTTTTATGCACATATTTTGGCAAATAATAATCATAAATTATAATACTCGTAATTTTTTCAATTTTTTACTAACTTAATGAGCTATCTTATGTTTGCCTGTTTTTTCAACCTTTTGTGTCAAACTTTATATACAATCATCCACTTCAATCTGAATCCTTGGCGTGATCTATTATTTTATCCTTACCATACTCGGCGTTTGTTATAATCGTTCAGAATCATTCTGGAGAGTTACAGCCTTGCCGAGGGGAATCACAGCTTGCGATTGCAGAGAGCGTGAGTCAAATTGGGTATGTAAGTCGCCGAATGGATTCTCGATTCGAGGGGAATTCACGGTAGCTGCTACACGCTGTAGGTACTCAAGGTTCGAACAATACCTTAAACTGTAGCTCCCCGTAGAAAATATAAAAGGCTTTATATATAAGAGACCGATCGACGCTTTCCCTCATTCCTATCTTCTGTTTTTGCTCATTTACCGAGTGGGGACAATGACCGCAACCAATTAGCGCTTCAAGAAGAACAATAACGACCTTATCCATAAGAATAGATGTAAGAAGAGCATCGCTCTATTCTTTAGGCAGAGAGTACCAATAGTACAAGTATTTCATCCTCGGTATTTATTCAACGACCGCCTAATAATATGATCAGGCTGATCTGAAGATCAGTCCGTATGCCAATCAGATGAGTACTTCTCCAGTTGCTTTCCGTTACCTAAACTAGAAGAGCACTAAGTAATCAACTTTTCAACTGCAAACTTAAACACAGTTGTTCATCAATAACATTTTTCATTTGTCAAACATCACTTGATGCACTTTCTACGTACGTTAAATATATATATATATATATATATATATATATATATATATATATATATATATATATATATATATATATATATATATATATATATATATATATATATATGTATATATATATAAATATAATATATATATATATATATATATATATATATATATATATATATATATATATATATATATATATATATATATATATATATATATTAAGCTGTATGTGTTTATATATGATAAAGTATGTAAGTTCTTAAATCTTGAAAAATATATGTTTAGTTATATACATATACGTTTTACAGTGTCAGTTTTACTAGTTAAAGTTGTTTTACAATTTCTATTAAATACTCCAAAATTATCAGTAAATGTAATTGCTTATAAGCGCTTAACATTGGCTAAATACCAAACTAATATTTCCTCCCGGCCAAAAAATATTCAAATATGCCATTAAAAAACTCAACCACTATTTAAATTAAAAATACCCCCAAAAATCTATATTTTCAAGTCATGTAAATATATATGACGTTTTTTGTTAGCCTCCATAAATTAAAGTTGGGCTCACTGATCTTAAGTAGGTTGGAGCATTTGATTGTACTTATTCATGGTTTAAGAGCAAATTTCTTACAGAGATTTATAAAGTATATACATACTCGTATATATCTAAATGTGGGTACGGGCGATACGAGGGGAAAACCACTTAGGATTACAGCCGAGTTAAACCACATCGGGTGTGGCAAGTCACCGGATGGAGCTTGTTTCTGATTGACTTTTCGGCGGCCACCATATGCTGTAGGCATTCATAGTTCTAATACCACGGAAAACTGTCAGTCGCCACTTGGAAATAAAGGGCATCTTAAGTGAGGGCAGGTCGGTGGTAAAACTAATACCAATTTATTTTTTTATATCCCTCCTTAGGTGTTCTTGATTTCTCCCCACATATTTTAAACAACTAAATAAAACCGTTTTATTATGTGAAGCCACATATTGAGAGCGATAAAGACCAAAATAAACCTAAATACCTGACAATATTCACCTTTAAAACAGCCAATACACAAAAACGCATTCCTCTATCTACCTATAATGTTTGCGACAACATAAAAGCTAAACTTGCTATGAACGCAATTCAAATCCCGCCCTCAATTCTCTCGACCTATGAAATCGCTCAGCTGTCAGCCAATGGCGTTCATCTATTTGATTGGAACGTCAGAGAGGGGAAGATAAACATTTTTACCCTTAAAAAGTTATTTCTATTAGTAATATTTATTAAACAGCTTTGCTATATAAATTCAAAGAGCACCTAATTGGCTCCCAATTTATTTTACGAGACGTTTTTATTGAAATATTAGACTATATTTTGTCTTCTATAACAGCGAGAAGCGATGCAGTGCACCGCATATTGAAGAATGTCATTAAAAGTGAATGCGCATATACACGCAAAAACCCATAAGAGAATTTACTTTGTATGTGGCACAATTAATGGTCTAAGATGAAAGTTTTATTTCATATGTAGAATGTTATACTGAGTATATCAAGCATATATAGTAAGAGCAATAACAATTTTATAAAGTTAGGCATTTTCAAAGAAAAGATGACAGAACATCGGACATAGAAAGGTCGGGGAGATCAAAAGTGGTGAAAAAGATCGTAAAAATCCTCACAACTCAAATCTACATCAGAGTTTAATAGCCAGTTTTATATGGTTCGAATATTTATTTGTATTTGAGTCGATTTAGTAAGCTATATTATAAGTGGTTCTCAGCGAAGCGTTTTGAGACTCTCATCTCGTTGGATTCTTTTTTCACATCAATAGTTTGAAATTAATAGCTAAATTCCCCAATAAGACCCCTCTAAATGATAAAGGGAGTGAGTTATTTTTCTATTTTTTGCAATTATAAGATCAGACATAAATAATTCATTAATTAACATAATTCTTGTCCTGGGTTGTATAACTATTATTCCCTAATTGCATATGTTTAAAAAGTATAGAAAATGGTTTTATGTATTTGAATCTTTTCTTTTGTGACCTAGTAGTGATAACTTTTAATATATCTATTTCCTATAGGAGAACAGACTAATTTGCACACTTTCATTCACATAAAGTCAGAAATAAACAATATATGAATCAAAATCAACCCGTATTTATACGAAAATTAGACAGAAGTGAACAGAAAAGTTAGCAATTGTAATGTAAATTACTTTCACAAATCAGAATCTAAATATAGTCTCCTTAATAGTAGTGTTAGAACTTGTATTTTCTCGTAGTCATTTGGTTTGCTTCTCTGAGTATCGTGATATGTCCACCTTGAATTTATCTAGATGAGCGTCATGGATAGGAATTTTCAACGACATCCAGTAGCCTATATTGCCATAGTTATTCACTATTCTCAAAGAATTCCACAAACTTTTGTTCTTTTACTTGTCCTATTGAGCTTCAAGGTGAATTCCTTGCATTTTGTCCTATTATTTTGATCCTACGAAGACACCAGCTTTGACCTTTCTCTCAGAGAGCGTAGAGAAGTCTTAAGATAATTGAAAGCTATAAAATCATTACTATTAAGATCTATTACAATTGGTTTCATTAGACTACTTGTATGTGCAGTGGAGAGAACAACACACTTCGTTCCTCCACTAGTTGCTCACACTTGACGTTGTTCCTCTCATTAGAAAACTTAAGCAGCGGTCGCCGGTGTTTCATGTTATAGTTGGCCATGGTGTACCTGCTGTCTCAAAGGTAACGGTAGCAGGGAAACCTAGTAAAGCTGCCTTAAAGAGTCACCAAGAATGGTTCCATTTTGAATTCACCGATATTATTTGCCATCCATAATCATCAAACCTCAAGGCGTCTAACAAGGTCAGACGCTATTTTATTACGTTTTGAGGAGCACCGTGTCACACAAGGGAAGATACGAATATCTTCTCCATTTATGGAGCACTACGGTTTTGAGAGTCTACATTTATCTGTTGATAAATAGGCGACACTCGTTCGGGTTACAGGATATCCATTTGCCTCGAACAGACTGAGGCAAATGCAAGTCGCAAATCAGAACAACGCTTGTTCTGATTTGAGATTTGCACACTTTCATCTAATAAGTTCCATTGCTTGATTTAGACTTCAAAATCTTGTCATTAGTCTTTGTTAGACAAAATCTTTGATCAAGTTTTCTGAAAACAGCTGACCTCTCTCTCTCTCACTCTCTGCGGGAAGGGAAAGCTTAGGGCAGTGTGTCTCAAAGATGATGCATGATGGAATTTTCGGATACTAGATACCAAATGCATTCTTACCAGCCCGATATTTGCAAGGCTCCACCATACAGAAGTAACTATTTCTTTGATGGTTAGTGGGTTCCTGCCTTATGATTGGCATAGCAAACTTCATGGCTTTCTTTTCCAATCTCATCTAATCTTCCTAACAGCAAAAATTAAAATTAATATCAAAAAATGCATTTATTTCACCCATTAACATAATAAAGGCTGGTTTGGGAGAGTCACACTCCCTACCCGTCACTTGCGTCTCACCTATAATTTTGAAGCCTAATTTATTTTTTCTACATATTTGTGTCTACCATAAGTTTAGCAGCATCATTAGGCAGCTCTTTTGAAAAAAATTCTAAAGTCCTATTCGCTGATTTTTACATATTTAAATAAAAACAAATACGATATTAATCGGTTAAAAATATGCAGGTATCATTTGAACATTTTAGACGTGTAATTAGGTGTTCGCATTAATTAAAATATCAAACCTGGGGCAAGTAAAAGAAAAAGAACCGGACCATATGAAAAAAAAGCCCTGTAGTCTTTACCAAACTACTTCTCATAGCTCACAAGTATTAAGTATGATGAAGCTTAGTGTCACTACTCGAGTTATTTTTTTGAGATTACATCCAATTCTTTTAGATGCCATCTAGGGAAATTCGAAAGTAAGGTCTTTTCTCCTAGTAACGGTCAATTCTTTGCTGCTACCCCAAAATTATGGAATAAACGTCCGTATAAAACCTACATGGTTTTCATGCTTTAAATCTTCCGTAAAGATTGCATGCTACTTAGAAAAAGATTTTGTGTGGATTTATACTTCCTTACTTCCTTAAGCTTCATTTCAAATAACAATTTTTTCAAGATTACACTTTTGGAAATTGTACCGCTGTAAAATTATCCAAGAAAACTACAACCACAACGAATTTTCGATTTTATGTATGTAATATACTTTTAGAAAACCATATAAACGGATAAATCATCACTGTCAAATAACTTAACAAATTGATTTCTTGAAAAGAAAGTTCTAAAAACATTAGAATATAATAACAAATTAATAAGATTCTAACTAAGCAAGTAAAACCTTCTGGTATGTGGGTATTAGAATTCTTTGCGAACTATTTTCCTATTTTTTTTAATATTACGAGAAAGGCAGATAAATAAATGGTATATGTGATTTGCCTTCTTCCCCAATGTGCCACTACTATGGCAATTGCAGCTCGCATTTGAGTTGACGGGTTTTCGTCAACTGATGTAACACTTAAGCGAAAAATTACTACAATCTCATCGACGTTGCCCTCGTGCAAACTCGGTGGATTAACCTTTCTAAAATTGTTTATAAAACCAATAGGTTTTGATTTGAGGGGAATCTTCTGATATTTCCTAGATATGCATAAGGTATCATCCAAAAATAGAGAACAAAATACCAAAATATATGCATATATCTCCTTGAAACTATACGTTTAAATTCAATGGTAATTGGCAAAAATTATTCTTTTAAATTTGTCTCTTATAGTGCCCAAGATTCATTTCCATAGGACGGCGAGAAAAAAATTAGTAAGCATAAAATACCTATTTGATAAATGGATGCGCACTCGAAAAAGCACTCTAGTGGAAGAGGGCAGGAGGCAACGGATGATGAAGAAGGAACGACTTGGAGGAGCAGTCATATTTAACGTCTACTTGCAGAGAATCTCACCCTGAATATGTCTCGCCATACTGCCATGTTGTTGAGAGAGGTGGGACTCATAGCACGCTTGCTTGGAAAAAAACATTCATAAGATAAAAAAATATATAAAGTAGTAAGTCTTTCTTTCGCTGCTAAGTCTCACCTGTGTAGTGCTAAAGTGTGAGATTGGGTATTTTGGGGCAACGAAAGGAGATTTAATTTGTTCGAATCAAATGGGAAGCAGCATATAATACATCGGACAGGTGAAGCAAGGAATCCTCCATCGACGAAAAAGACTCTTGATTTGGAGGTGGCAGCGTTATGGTATGGGGCATGTATTCAAGCGTTGGAGTCTGTCCGCTCGTCTGTTTACGCAGCAAAGTAAACACTACGGTACACCAGAAACTGTTTCAGGAACACGTGATCCCTTCTTTCTAAGCATCGAGATGAATGAACCTGTTTTCATGCATAATAACGCTCCGTGCCACAGAGCGAAAACGATAACTGGGCTCTGAAATGGTAAAAATATTCACGTGATGAGCCCCGATTCAACTCGATACAAAACTTCGAAAAGATAGTCGATGTGAAGGTTAGGTCTCAGAAAGTGATGAATGTTAAAAATCCGTGGGAAATATTTGAAGAAGTAGGGAAAAAAATCACGCCCGAAGAATGTGACAAATATTTTTTAAAGCCTCCACGAGACAATTATGTTTTTTTTCTAGTTATTGCTGCATTTATACTTATTCTCTAGTTTGGTAATTTGATGGACCTAACTGAGACAACTGCTTGGTCCGGGAGTTTGTGCGGAAACATTCTCGTAGAATATCTCGGTCGGGGGGAATTTCGCGCACCGGGAGGAACATGGTTGCTACCACTTGTCCTTTCCATTGGGGAAAAGTTCATGCACTCATGATTGTGAACCGATCCAGTTTTTGGAGTAGGCTGGCCTCCTCCATTCTATTTCGTTTGGGGAGTTGAATGAATGGGTGGTTTATTTTTTATAGGGATTTCAGGTATTTAGTGTTTCCTTTTTTATTTTTTAACTTATTTAGCTTAAATCTAGGCTGTAAAAAGTGAGCAATTTGTAATTTCGGCGGATACACCTTTGTTTGCAGCCGATAGATGAAAAATACTAACTTTTGAATGCATTATTTCTTCAAATAGACATAACGTTCATTACAGTCATTTTATCCACCGTTCTATGAACTAAAATTTAATGACTATCAGAGGCAAATAACAAATCAAATTCTGCGATATTTTCCCGGAATTATCCAGTATTTTCAACATAAAGTAGATTTTGGTTTATGTCTTGGTACTTTTGGAACTATGATGAATTTAGAAACCAATTAACAAGGATAAAAAGAATAGATATTACTGTTTTCAAGGCATGAGCGGAACTACCACTGGTGAATTAAAAGAATCAAGTAGGGGGAACCTCCCTGCTATTCTGTTGTACGAGATTATGTTTAGTTGGTGCTTTTGGGGGGGATGATCATTTTTAGGTATTTGGTAAATATGGTGATGTTTGACTCTTCGAGGTAAAATTGTATCTGTAAAATGCCTGTGGCGAAAGTTATGACATTATTATATATTTCTTAATTGATTATTTATAATTTGGGGGCAAATTTGGTAGAAAGAAATAATGAGAATCCCATCGTGTCTTTGAGAAAAGTTCCTTACAAGAGCTTGATGAATAGCTTAGTTAGTTACAACATTGCCTTCTTAACCGCATAATTATTATTGCGCAATTGTAAAATAATTATGTATATATATATACATATATATATATATATATATATATATATATATATATATATATATATATATATATATATATATATATATATATATATATATATATATATATATATATATATATATATATATATATATACAAACTAAGAATTCTCTTTTATATTAGATGATGGTCATAAACTACTTGCATTACTGCAAGTGAACTCTCGTCTAGCCGATGGCCTTTTAGGAAAATTAAAACGTTATCCCAGAAAAATATTTTGTAGTCGAAACTTTTTTTTAACTTTTGGCATTCAAACACCATTGTTCCCATGCCACTCTTCTCTTTTCTATTATTTATTATACGTAGCTGATATGATTGTGAATGAAAATAGCGTTTTATTATTTTCCACATAGTTTTTAAGCAATTTTGCTCTCCCCTTTTTAGCTGCAATTCTCTATGGAGAGGCAGAGCGAGACGCTCAAGACGATCATTCTACTTCTCATACTTTGTTTAACTTGCGAAAAGTGCGATGGTTTCTCTAGACCTAGATTATTTTCTCACTTTACTACTTATACTATGCTTAATTAACACATGCTTTCATATACGATCATTATCCATTTATTTTGTTAAATACTCTAAGAAAACCAATTTGATAATTACACATTCAAAATAACCTCCTCCCAAATTTCTATAAAAGCTCACGAGCCCAAACAAGCAAAGAGGAACTCTGTAACGCAACTCTGTAACGCTATTCCGTTACATCTTGCAATGTGTCAGTTAATATCACGATAACAAAACGCTTCGACCAACGGGTTAATGAAGCTATGATGGGAACATGCGTTCAGTCATATGTTGCCTAAGAAATAATAAAACGAAAGTTGCATGTCCGGATGCTCTAAAGTGTTAGTATAGTGTCATGTGGGTTGCTTGAATCCTATTATTAAATGTAAGTGAATCCTTCGGGACAGAGTAGTCTTTAATGAGGGTACCCACTGCTTAAACATAAGGAGGCTTGTCACCAAATCTAGTATTAAATTATGCTGTTTCTTGGGTCCGCCTCTCATTTATGTTTACTTTTTTCGACAGCACAAAAAAGTGGGAAAAATTATGAGTTTTAAAACAGTCGAGAATTTATGGGACACATCCTATGTAAAATCAGCCAGTAACGAGAGATGTGTCGGGGCTGTATTCAAAACCACACCAATCCTTTTTGGATATTCATATCCCTACACAAACAAACACAACAATACACATTGAACTACTTAGAAATGCTAATACTCTCATAAAAATATATGCATCCCCAAAGTTCTAGCTACACACTAGACACTTAGATCATCGTCACAGACATGTAGACGTAGGTGGATGCCTACAAACAGATATCCGCATGGAAGGGCACAGGAACTCGCCAGTAATGTTAGTATTTTATTATTAATATTAAAGCCTTATCATGATGGCAAATATCGCCTACATTGGCAAATACTGGCAACCCCCAGACACAACGTAAGAAACGCAACGCCGATATCTATAAAGAATAATTAATCACTTCACACTATATGAGAATATATATATATATATATATATATATATATATATATATATATATATATATATATATATATATATATATATATATATATATATATATATATATATTATTAAGGCTTCTTCTGTTGAGCTTTAATTTAGTTTGCAGGATCAAGAAAATGACGTAAAACGGTAAGTTCCTTTAGTTTACGTGATAGGTACAACGTTTCGGGTAGAGGTTTCACCCATCTTCTAGTATTGGAAAATTACAAAAAATCATAAAAAGACTAATATTATACGTTTCAAATTTAAACATTCAAAAATATGGATGTAATAGATTAATCGGACAGTTTATATGGGGAAGGGGGGAATGTAGAGCTATACAGGTTACTAGATTGTTATATAAGGGTAGAGTATTCAATAAAAGTTCACTAATTAGCCACATATGGGAATTAGCCACAGGACCGGAAGAGTTCTGGCAAAGAAAGAGTTTTCGCGTGTTCGGCTACATTCCATCCATTGTAAAACTGATGTATCCTTAGGGGATTTTAAAATATTAAAGACCATCCCTGATCGAATATCCTTAAGAATTCAACAGTCCATGCTTAGAAAAACTTTCCCTTACTCTAAATTCTGACTCCTCTTCGCACCCACTACTCTTTCTCTAAAATATAAGCCACCCCCTAAATTTTCTTTCTTGCTACGCCTCTCGGGCTTTCCCGCCAGTCTTCTCTTAACAGCCGTTTGCAAAAGGTTAGTGTTTTCCTTAAAATGGATTCACTGTTTTCTCCATTTATTATTGTTAAATTTCCTTTATTACTTGAATACTCTATATTTTATATAACAATCCAGTAACCTGTATAGATCTACATTCTCCCTCCCACCATATTAAATGTCCGATTAATCTATTACATCCATATTTTTGAATGTTTAAATTTGAAACGCATAATATTAGTTTTTTTACGATTTTTGTAATTTTCCCTTACCAGAAGATGGGTGAAACTTCTACCCGAAACGTGTGTGTTAGTATAGACAATGCAAGGACATGTTTAAATATAAACAGACAACTCAAGTAATACTCGTATATACCCATAAAAATGCACACCTACTCAGTCCATCCCTACACTCATTTTCCAAAACATGCGGATAAAGGTACAATACATTTACTCACACACTTACATACGAAACAAGCGGACACAGGCGATATAAGGATGAACGCAAACTCTCATAAAGCGAGAGAAATAAGATTAAGTTTGGTGTTCTTTGAGCTTCCGTCGTGCTCGTTTCCTACTCAGATGGCAGCTAAAGAGTACTCTAGGGTAGTGTTTTGCAATCAAACATTCTCATTCTCTCTCTCGCTCTCTTTCTACAGAAAGAAGTAGAGTTGGTGACCAATAAAAACTATTACTCGAGAAACTAGATCGAGAATGATAAGACCTGGTACTACTTTAAGCAAAGCCGCTCCTAAATTCAGGAAACAGAGATTTACGTCCTGATTCCCGAAGACCCGAGTACTCGGGGCGCCAGTCCCCCAAGGCACAAAAAAGGAAGTTCTGTGCTTAGAGTCAAGCAGAACAGGAGTTCAAGTGCCCACTGATAGGGTCAGTGAGGTCACAGAGTCAGGGGGTCTGTTGTTTGACCGGGGGTCACCTCACATCCTCAGCAGTGCGCACGCGTTGAGTCAACCGCATGTGATCCGGCGGAAGCAAGTAGTAACTAGTGGCCATCTTGAATTACACCGGATCTTAGCGCCCTATCATTGCTCATTAGGGAAACGATTACATTTCATCGAGACTGGGGTTTACGTGCTCCCACTGAGGAGCATGTGCTGAAGGGTATTTGCGACTGTAAGTTGGAGCGTAATTGAAATAAGTGTTTTCGAAGTACTTCTATATATGATAAAACGGCAATGCGAAATTAAATATATGACAAAACGGCAGATAACCACTGAGTTAGATTGTATAATAGCAGATGATCGGCGAGATATTATTATTATTATAAAAAAGCCAATGAAGGCGATCCACGGGAGAGCCCAAAAAGCTAAAAGCTCCAACCGGAGCAGCGGGCGGCATTACATTGAAAATGTAAAGAATAGAGAAAAGAAAAGTTAGCAAGAGAAACGGGGACGAAAGACAGGGACGGAGCTCAGGACCACATCAAACCAGAGAAAGGAGGAGCAGTACAGCGACTGAAGGTCAGATGCGTAACTATAGAATCACTGCAGGATCCACTCCTAAAAGAGCCACCGTTGACCAATGAATTTGTTTATCCACTGGTATGTAAGTGATGGGTGGCAATGTAAACATGATATGCATACAGTACACACGCCCTGCCTGGTATCGTTTTATGCTTGCCTAGTACCTTTCAACTCTCACGCTAGTTATGAAATAATTAGGGAAGATACGTTTAGTCGCTGACAACCAGAGCATGAAACTGGTAATAATGGATTGCATGTTGTTAGTAGCGAGGCAACATCCTCGATAGGTAGCAGAAAGGAGATTACCCAACTAGATAGGTGGTAAAATGGCAGGTCTACAACGAGATACCTAGGTAATATAATGGCAGGTAACCAATGAAATAGATGGTGAATTAGACGGCGCCTACATAAAAAGGTGGCACAACAGCAGCAGGTACCAAAAGAGAAAGGTGGTAAAACAGGAGGTGCCCACTGAGAAAGATTGTAAAATGACAGGTATCAGGAGGATTCAAGGGTAAAACGGTAGGTAACCATTGAGATTTGTTATAAAATATCATATATAATTATAAATAAATGGCAGATAGCCACTAATATATATGGTAAAACGACATGCACCCAATAGGATTTATCATAAAACGGTACCCAATGAAATAGGTAATATAACTGTAGTTTGCCAAGGAGAGAGGTTGTACAAGTATTGTTGCCAAAACATAAAAGGTTGTAAAATGTAATTAATCACTGATATAGGTGGTAAAACGTCAAACGGCTTCTGAGATTGGTGGTAAAATGGCACACGCCCCTTTAGACGTGATAAATCAGCAGGTGTCCATTTAGATATGCCTTAAAACGACATGAGCATACTGAAGTATAGTAAAATGAGAAGGAGGGGAACTGACAGGTGATGAATCGGCAGGTACCGTCCGAGTTAGGTGGAAAAGAGCTATTGCTTATTTAAATAGTCGTGGTAAAATGGCAAGGATATAATGAAATGGGATTGAACGGTCGTTTCCAACTTAAAACTATGTTGCAAAACGGACGGGGAATCACTGAGAAGGTCAGTGAACTGCCGGTAGCAGACGATGCAGGTGGTTCAACGGCAGCAGACCAGTGATATATGTATGTAGCAAGAGAGAAGGTACCCACTGAAATAGGTGGTAAAACGACAGGAGTCAACTTAAAAAGGTGCTACAATGGTAGTGGCTCATTGTTATTGGTAACACAAATGTAGCCACTCACTGTGTTAGGTGGTAAAACGGGCGCTGACCAATAAAATGTGCGAATGCGGTTGAAAAAAAGGCAGCTGGCAACTAAGAAGAGTGATAAAAATTTGCTACACATATAGCTATATGATAAACAAGCAGGTGCCCCAAATAAAGGTGGTAAAAGAGTTGGCACCGTTTAATTATGTGCTAAAATGGCAGTTTTCCAGTGCAATATGTGGTAAAATATTAGGTGATGACTGAACTTGTAGCAAATTGACAGATGACTACTGCAATATGTTGAACAACGTGAATTGTCCAATATAATAGGTAATAGAGAGATGGTAAAGTGATAGATCCCCTCTGAGATGTATGGTAAAATAGCAGAGCGCAATGAGAATGGAGGTAAAACGGCAGATGCCCACTATGAGGCATGATAAAATGGCGATTGCCCTCGAGATAAATGCTAAGTAAATCTGAAAGTAATCAAGGAGATGAGTAATAATATGGCAGGTGGCCTCTGAGATATGTGGTAAAACATGGAAGAAAAATAACAAAAGGTTCCCTTTATCTTGTTGTGTGGAAGTATATGTTACTACTTGCAATTACATTTAAGTGATTATACTAATATATGGGGGTGGGGTCTTATTCATACCTATTTTAACTCTGTATATTTTTTGGTGGGGCGGGGGAGTAAGAATACATATCACGGTGAGTGTATTTACATATATGTGTTTTTCTAAGGGGTTTAGTGAAAAACGGGAGGTTGAAAATCCGTTCTTTTGGCTCTCGTTTTATCTGTTTAAAACTGTTTATCACTTTGCTGAAATTTACATCTAAAATCACATTTTGGAGTGAATGTTTTGGCTGTGTACCTTTGTGAAACCTCTAAAATGCTTCTTATGTCCAGTAAGAAGCAACATGTTAAAGTGATTTTATATGGGAAACAATGTTAAATCAGTCGTTGCAGAAGAATCAAAATCGCATCTTACAGATCATTTGATATAATGGATCCAATATCTAATAATGTTAAAATGCGAAGCCATTATTTCAGTTGTTGTTTCGGAGAGCAATAATTAAAAAGATCCGACCTCTGTCTGTACTGGGCTCTCGTATCACCATCAGGACAAGAATTTGGAACACCATTTTCTCAAAATTTTAGAACTTCAAGAGGCCAATAAACCTTATGTGAGGGAATTCCACGTTGAATTTCTTGTCCAGCACGGAACTTTCTTGCGCTGTAGAAGGTTCTGTTAGGCTTAAATTAGTAAGTCTACCCACCCCCCCCTTCCAAAAGCGGTAGCCTCGAACTGCGTCCACCACGATTCACCTTTACACGGGCTAGAATAGCCACGACAAAAAGATTCGAGGCCATTCGAGAGTAGAGCTGTTTCCCACTAAACCTCCCCCCCTCGCGGGGAGAGCCTTTAAACCTATATATTGCTCGCTTCCCATGAGACAAGGACAGAGTTGAAAAGTCTCACCCGGACCCAAGAAGAGTCACCCTAGTTCCAAGTCAGGTGCTAACAACAAAGCAAAGAGACAGCTGAACAATTTTTGTATTGAAATTAGCCCCAGCCAGTGAGGTAATTCCATTCAACAATTGCTACCGAGTGATTTTTCCGACTTCTCTCATCAAATACAGTCGAAGCTCTCCTCGTTCGCCTCTCGTTTTCGGGTGGCTGAAATACTCTACCCTTTACCGGACGTTACTGCCCTTCCCCCTTTTTTGAGAACCGTCATCACTTCAATTTCTAGCTTAGAAATTTTGAGCGCCCTCCTCTCACGTGCAGAAGACATCCGTGAAGCCTTACCCCGTCGTCTCACCCAGAATCTTGTGTAAGCCAACCCCTCTCCCCCTCTTCAGTAACCCATTTGCGTTCATTCCCCCCATTTGAATAGTCTCCTCTCGTAACACATTAATTTTAACCTTATAGTCTGATTTATGACTACAATTTCCCCTCCCCCCTCGTTTACCGGTGTAATTTTAGCCATTAATTCATCCGATGTAATTTTTTCCATCAATTCTCTCATTATTTTTATGTAAATAAAATTATATTTTTGTTAATGCCTCTTTAAATAACCTTGAGCTTTGCCATTGCCCATAATTAACCTGACCTCGTTGCACTCTTTCTCGCTACTCAGCCCGTCTAAACTAGTGGTATTCCGTCCCTTTTTTCGGTTCGACTCTAAGTTATTGGTCCCTCTTCCATAGATATAATATGGTATTAATGTAATATAATGTCATACCACGACATATATATATATATATATACATGCTAATATACATATTATATAAATCTGGTGTCAAGTGTGTTTTGGGGTTCACGAACCCGTGTCATTTTACTTTCGACATTCGAAGTTCCCTTGTTATGCACGTATATCCCTTTTATTTTAATTTTTGTATTGTACTGGCAAAAGGCAAGTTCAAGTTAATGGAAGAGCAGTGGAACGTTAATCTATTTATATTTTGTGTTAGACCTCAGGTAATTAATTTTTTTTATTGTGTTTGAATTTTGGAGACTCTCCTGGTTCTTAATCCAAAAGAGTTAAGGTCTTTGGTGTCCTAATTCCGGTAGGACCATTTTTTTCCGCTTAGAAACAGGAGAGGTAGGTAGCTGTATTAATATTTTTTTGTGAACAATGCCTTCACGAATATTCAAGTATTCGTTTCGTGTGGATAGTGTCCTAGATCGTTCGCGTGTCAGTGCTCCCTCAGTTAACTGCGCAGCAATGTCATCCTTCTAAACTTTAAGATTCAGGGTGAAATGTTAGGTCTTTTGGGAAAAGACCTGCTAAATTACGTACAGGAAGAAGAGAGGAACGAACGGGCAGAGCGAAGGGAAATGGAGATGGAGAAGAACAAGATGGAGATGGAGAAGAACAAACTGAAGATGGAGATGGAGGAGAACAAACTGAAGATGGAGATGGGGGAGAACAAACTGAGGATGGAGATAGAGGAGAACAAACTGAAAATGGAGATGGAAATGGAGGAGAACAAACTGAAAATGGAGATGGCGAAGAACAAATTGTAGATGGAAGAACGTGAACAAATTAGGCAGCATGAGCTGAAAATAAGCCGAAATCAAATGGGTTCTCAGTCCCTCGGTTCCCGGGCTGAAATTTGCCAAACTCCTTCAGTCCATCTTCCGGCTTTTTTAGCATGAAGAGGACTTTGGGCCATTTTTGACCCATTTTGAGAGAATCTTTTAGATCAGTAGAATGGATCTAGAAAATGATGGCGTCGCTCGCTTACTTCCCCTCCTAAATGCCAAGTTAAGGGATATCTTCGTATCCCTTCCCCCGGAAGAAACTTTGGATTATTCCACGTTAAAGTCCGAATTGCTAGCCGCTGTTCAATTGAATAGCAGATTCTACCGCTCCCGATTCCTCCAGGAAAGGATCCGCTCTGGCGAAACATTTCGAAAACACGGGTACATCCTCCAAAGACACCTTCAGTGTTGGCTGGATGCGTGCAAGATTCCCTAGGTCTACGAGTCCCTTCTGGACTTGTTGCTTAGGGATCAGCTTTTAGCTGCCGTGACCCCCGAAATTCGCGCCTTCATTAAGGATAAACGTTGCGCCAGGAGTGCTTGGAAGAGGCCGATGTCTATGCGGGTAGTCACGATTTATACCCTAAGGATTTTATAAAGGCTCCCCAATCGCCCCCCAAAACTAAATTTTATGGCCCTAAGACCCCCCTAAATTGGTTCCAAGATTTACCAAAATTCCTAGTATCCTGTCCCTCTAAGCCAAGAAACTTCTATCCATCTGAACACTAAGACGTTAAGCCCCTAGTTTCTTCTCCCCCGATTGTGCCGTACCAAAAGAACCCGATCGTCAGCTACACCTGCGGAGTTTCTAACCATTACCGCACGAAATGTCCTCAAAACTCCCGATTGGCAAACTCTCAGTCCCACCAAGTGCACCAAATCTGGGCCGCCACTGATCTTCCTCTGTCGCCTCAGGAGACTCCTCATCCTTCCTCGCCCGCCAAAGACCCGCTCCATCAGGTAAACTTTCTCTTTAATGAGAAAAACCCTGGTGGATTGAAGTTCGAGAACGGAACTGTGAACGGTCGCCGAGCATCCACCCTCGTCCGTGACACTGGGTGCACCTGTATTATAGTGTCTAAGAGCCTACTTCCCCCGTGTTGGGCCCGACCATAAGGAATTTGCGGTGGTCCACGACTACCTTGGCCAGGCCAGTCGTTTTCCAGTAATTCATTGTCACATCGAGTGTGACTATATGTCCGGTTAGGCCGAAGTCGTAGCGACCCCAATCCAGTTCTGCTCCGTTTTAGTCGGGCAGACCACCGGAATTCACGACCATCCCGTGGCCCAGCCCATGATTACCCGTACACAGGCAACCATGGAATCCAGTGCACCTGTTCCCTTGGAAATCCCTATCCACCCGGAGTTCCATGCCCCCCGGAGCGACAAGTTTTCCCGCGCCCAGAAAGAGTGTGCAACTGTCCCCTCATTTGGGAGAAAATTAAGCCCTCGAGCGTGAGGACTTATTGAGAGGTATAAGATAAATTCGTAGAATTTATTATTCTAGTCCTTGATCTGGACACACCGCTTTTGTTTAAGTCGATGGTATTGAGACTCTATGACTCAATCTACGATCATTATATATATATATATATATATATATATATATATATATATATATATATATATATATATATATATATATATAGGCTTTAGGTCCTACTGAACGTGCGAAGGCTGGTTAGAGGCGGGTTGTGCCACGGCCAGGATTCTCACTATAAAAGGCCCATATGTTACTGGGGGGAGGTAGGTGATTGTTAAATTGTAAGAGTGCATAATACAGGTTGAATAAATAAGCCGAAGGGATTCTTAATTAAAGTCGTGCGAAGGATACGTCAAAAAGGAGGAGTTACAAATAAACACACGTACAAAAATAAACTTTACTTTACACCAAAATAATAATGAGTAGCAATAGTTAAGAGGGCATTTAGGTACAAAGGGTTAAATATTATACACGGATTAGTCCGGGTTGACATCAATTATAAATAATAATATAGAGGAATGACTCACTTGAATCTCTTTAAAAAAGGAGGGGAGGATAACCCTGACGTTAAGCGTCTAGATTTATAATGATTCAATGGGTATATGAATCACTGTTATTTAAATAGGTAATTTAAGAATAGAGGGACACTGGGTTTGCAGATTACCATTAATTGTGATGGATTGGAGAGATGACTACTCAGGTCCAGACGGGGTGGTTCGGGTGGCGTAGACACGAGAACTCGGCAAGATGGGGGACAGGATGACGTGTTCAGGGCTGCTGACTGCATTTCCGGTTAGTTCACTCCTACCTGGATGTGACACTAACAAATAGTAACTTCCAGTAACTAGTTGGTTGTTCCTTTTTCTTTCTCAAGTTACGTTGAGCAACAGATCGTATTCTTTTAGTCCTAGACTCTGCGGGGTGGGATTTGCCTCAGGAACTATTTGAGAGAGCGACCAAGTTAACTCAGCGAGTCGCGTTGGCAGTCGATACGTTACGGCAGCGACTCTCGTTCAACGTGAATGTTATGCGAGTAGGTCTGGAACACTTTTCGCGAGGGATGAACGGCGTTGTCATTTATACAGCGGACTGTGTGAAATCAAGAGAGAGATACCCTATACGACAATTCGCTTATCGTGGCGCCTTCTGAACAATCTCCATGGTATCATAAAGAAAGCAAATAGAATTTAAGCTTCTCTGTGAGATAGGCCTTCTTTCGTTAGACTTCCTCTCGCCTGTTGGGGAAGTTTGGCACGCATAACGACTTAGGTCAAGGTGAAGGCGGAGGAGAGCGGTAGAATGTCGGGGAAATGGGGGAGAGAGAAAACGAAGGTCAACTCAAATGACAAATATCTTTCCTTTCTATGAACGCCGCCTGGCGACATACGAGTATGTACGTTCCATGCCCTCACAACCTACTTTGACCACGGGAAGCAACAAACTCCTTAGCCAGTGAAAGGGACCCCACCCCGTCTTCGAGGCTAAAGGACACTTGGATTACCTCATCGCTTCCCATGAGACAAGGACAGAGTTGAGAAGTCTCGCGTGGACCCAAGAAGAGTCCCCTAGTTCCAAGTCAGGTGCTACCAACAAAGTAAAACGACAGCTGAACTATTGGTGAATTTGAATGAGCCCCTGCCAGTGAGGTAATTTCATTTACCAATCGCACCTTAATTGATTTTTCTGACTTATCTCGTCAAATCATGTCGAAGCCCTCCTCGTTCGCCCCTCGTTTTCGGGTGGCCGAAATACTCTCCCCTGGACCGGACGTTACCTCTCCCCCTATTTTGGGGACAACCATCATCACTTCAAGTTGCCCTCCGAAGTTTTGAGTGCCCTGGCCTCACGTGCAGAAGACATCAGGGAAGCCTTACTTCTTCGTCTCACCCGGAATATTCCTTAAGCTAACCCCTCTTCCCCGTCAGTAACCTATTTGCGTTTATTCTCCCCATTTGAATAGTCTCCTCCCGTAACACATTAATTTTAACTTCATAGTCTGATTTATGACTACAACTCAACCCCCCCCCCTCGTTTACCTGTGTAATTTTTGCCATTAGTTCATCCAATGTTATTTTTGTCCATCAATTCTCTAATTATTTTTATGTAAATAAATTTATAATTTTGTTAATGCCTCTTTAAATAACCTTGAGCTTTGCCATTGCCCATAATTTACCTGACCTCGTTGCACCCTTTCTCGCTACTCAGCCCGTCTAAACTAGTGGTGTTCCGTCCCTTTTTCGGTTCGCCTCTAAGTTATTGGTATTGATGTAATATAATGTCATACCACGCAACCTTATATTTGTTATAATTTGGTCTCAAAATAAAGTAAATGGACATAAGAGCCCACATTTGTGGATCTAACTAAAGATAAACAAACATAATAAGAGAGTAACGATAAATAAGATTAGGGGCAGTGAACAATTTTGCTATTAGAGAAACCACCACTAAACGATCTTGACAAACTGATGAAACAGAAGAAATAGGTAAACACCTAAAAACTTGGAACGTGAGGTTTAAAATTAAGCTCAGACAAAAAATATGCCTTTTATATCAGTTGCTACAATTTTTATTTAATTTAATTATGCGGCAAAATTCTTTGGGAGAAATTCGCTTAGATAAGGAAAAAGAAATTGGACACACATTTAGCCCTTTTGAGACGGACTGTTTGAGCCCCCTAATAGCATAACATATGTTTGCTTGGCACTTGATGGCTTCCAATGAGACAAGACTTGATTGATGAAGCGGCTAATGGCAGTAATAAGATAAAGTTAAGAAGACATAAATAGACGGAAGTGAGAAGAGAGAAAAAGGACAGATCGAAACAACAAAAAAATGGATAATTCACCAGGGTCGTCATGAAAAGAATGAATATGTATCTATTATATATATGTTAGGAGGTAATTAAGCGAAAAGAACAATGAGAATAAGGAGAAAATAATCAAACAAAGGTGAGTAAAAGGTCATTGGATTGGTGAAAAGAAAGAATGCAATAACAGTCAAACTTATCGAACTCCTTTATAAACTAATAAGATTTAGGAACTCTTTTCGCTTTCACAGACTTAAACTAGAAAGAGATTACATATCAAGTAATGCATTAATCTACTAACCTCATTCACACAATAAAAGGATTCCACACATCACGGTCTCTTTCTGTATTCTGCCATTTCCACTTCAGAGATTTTATTCATTTTATTATATCTGCCATTCGTGTTTGTATTATTATCCATGAATCAATACATGGTTTCTTAATTTTTTCTAAGTTTCTGCGTGCATTTTGTGTTCAGGGTCGAAGTTTCACTACCGGCAACAGGCAATAAATGATTAAACAGATTGTGTTTAAGGAGTGGAACATCTTGGACGACGAGCTAACTAAATTTACCCCCGACTCACAAACAATTTTTTTATTTTACTTATTTAATTTATTTACTTGCCCTAAAATTTTATCATCAGTTCCAATTGTCTCTATCTTTTCCTAAAGTATTGATAATTATTTTCGCATTTAATTCTTCTACATTAATAGCGAAAAATAACATTCCATCATTATCGACATCGTATGCAGTGACATGTCAAAGGCGTTTGATAAAATATGGTTAAGGGTGATGGTGTATAAAATTCTTCAAATTGGATTAAACCCGAAGCTCTAAAAAATTATATGTGACTACGTCAAGTTCAGGGTATATCAGTATAGGAAACACGGACCGATCTACCTTTTCGTTAGGCGCAGGATTACAGCAAGGAAGGGGTATCAGTCCGACTCTATACTTGATTTACATAGCTGACATGCCAGAGTCCAGCAACCCCTCGAACCTGAGCATCCGATTCACTGATGATATATGCCATCTCGTCGTTTGTGTATATCGCAATGCTCCAATGCAAGTTTGCATGATTGCCGAAGAAATAGAGATCTAAAGATCATCAATAAATATGACGCAAAATGGCAGATCCGAACGAATAGCGAAAAATTCAAAGTTGCCCTATTACGAAGAAGAAAATCAACAGATGTGAGAATGGGGTATACACCGTATCCCTACATGAATGAGTGCAATGTACTAGGATTAAAGATTACTTCTGGGGAGTCGAAGAAGCACATCACAGAACGGATCCAGAAAGACATATCCAGAGTCACAACATTCTATATATTCAGAAATCTAAGCACCCAAAACAAGAGGAAAATATACTTGAGCTAGTAAGACGAACCCTCATTTACTCTTTAGCTACTCCTTTCAGTATTTCAGAAACTGCATAAAAAGAGTTGCAAATAATTCAATACAAATGCATGTAGATCTTCACCGGTACAGGAAGAAGGGAGGAGAATAATAAAGAAGATCTGAACAGATCGCTGAAAATCAGACTGCTCAACATAGTATTTAAAAAAGAGCAGAAGCTATGGAGGAAAAAACGAAATCTAACACTACCGACGGAAAAAAAAACAAATATTGAATAAAATCAACGATCCATGGTCTGCAAGATACCCAAGCATCGCCAGCAAAGTTAAAAACATAGGTGTCCCTTTCTATGCGTAATAAGATGAATCACAAACGAGTAAGTAAACGAAAAAGAGAAAATCTAACTAAAAACCGGAATCTGAGAACATAAACCCGAAAAATAGAAACTTAACCCAAAGAAGACAAGCACATGAAAGGAATTAAAACCAGAAGAACTAAATAAGAAGAATCAATATAAAGAAACTAGGGTACGTATAAAGAAGCAAGTATAAAGAACATAACGAACAAAAAACAAAGGAAAAATGACAGCAGCAATATTAAATAAATAACAATAGAGATGCAAAGAAAAGAAACGAGAAAAAGACGAATAAAACATACACATAGGATAAAACAATCGTAACACACGTCAAGAAAAAAGCTAGAATTAAAACAAGAATTCAAAGGCTTCAATGCCAAAAAAATGCATATATATATATATATATATATATATATAGTAGAAAGATCAGAGTGACTTCAAGTGGAGCATTAACCCGGTAGAGGATTACAAAACCGTGAAAGAGGCTTTTCGTACTTTAGCGATCTATACGATACTATAGCAACACAGTTGCTCTTCCAACCCCCTGTAGCTTTAGTCTACCCCCTATGGCGGTGTTAATTCCTCTCAGCAAAAATCTAGCTCTACACTCTTCCATAAGCAGCTGAAAGAACCCGAAAAGCCTTTGTGGCTGCTTCTACCACCAAACCCTGCCCCCGAGTGGCGGACTGATTGGAGATACCTTCTGTTTCTGCCGTTCTTAGCTGAAGCGTTAACAAGTACAGGTGAAGTAATTCAAGATCTCTTTTGTTTCTACCTGGCTTGGGGGAGAAGCTGCGGCCGGGCTCCGAGGTCTCAGTCAGCCCTACCACTTGGGATCTGATCAAAAGGTCGCAGGCTGATTGAAGATAACTCTTGTTTCTTACAACCCTGACAATGACTAGACAGGCTGGGATAGACTAATTGGAGATTCCTCCTGTTTCTATCCCGCCTATAGGAAAGGAGAAAGCTGCTAGGGAGGATAGAGCGAGCTGTGACTCAGTCCTAACCGATGACAAGACGACACAGCTATGAGTAGTGCAAGGGAGTCGTTGGACCTATGGTCCCGCTAAGGATAACCGGGACGGATATCCCAATTAAAGCCGTTGTGTTTGAAACAATATTCGGCAAGCTGGGAATATGTCTCAAACGGCTAATCAAGGTCGACCGAGGATATACTATAATCTGCCACATCCAGGCGGACCTGGCAAAACTTATTTCGTCCTCAGGAATCAAGGAGCTGGCCAAAATTGTGTTCAAGCCAAAGTCGTCACGGCCATTACTGCAAGAAACGCCATAATATGCAGGCGAGTAAATGAAATCTACGCCTATCTCATTGCTAGAGAGACCGTTGGGGTGTTCGAGAAGATCCCTAACAGCAGGCTAACAACTCACCTGTTGGACCATGCTCTGCTGAACGAAAAACAACTTAGATTTAGAAAACACCGCAGCACGGAGAGGGGCATAACTCACATGCTCCAACATGCAGCAACATTTCGAGGTAATGGGAATAATGGGTACTGGATCGACGTTGTCTGTAAAGATGGAAAGAAGGCCTTCGATAAAATGTGGATCGATGCCCGAAAATATAAAATCTAGAGACTCTGACTTACGCCCCATTTTTGAAAAAATTCTTTGTAGCTACTTGACAGGCAGGCAAGCTGCCATTGCCTTCCAGCAGCACACAGGGGAGGCTTTCTAGCTCCTCTCCGGTGTACTGCAAGGAAGATGCCTCAACCACACTCTCTTCACCATTTTCATGAGGGATATCCCAAAGCCTATAGACGGAAGAACGTTCAATATCTAGTACGCGGGTGATATCACAAAACTCATGGTATGAAGGACAAAATCAACAAAAATGATGGCCAGAGCCACGGCCTTGGAAGCAGAAAGATATCCAGCTTTGAATGTAGCTGGAAAATCCAGTTCAACATCATAAAATTGAAAGCGACCGCGATCGGGAGACATCCGACCGTCACTCTTAATATAGACGCGACCGAAATTGAATACTTACAAAGTGTGTCCGTACTCGGTCTAAAGCTTGCCAGCACAGGCATGAGAGGACACATTGGCCCAAGGATTGGTATGGCGAACAGGGAAATAAGAAAAATTAAAAAATGTAGAAACCTTAACCCAGCACATAAGAAGAAACTTTACACTAAATTAATTAGATCTAAACTGGTATATCCTGCTATACTGCTCAAAGAAGCCTCATCCGGCAACATGTCAAAGCTCTAGGGGGTGCAAAATCGAGGACTCTGGTTTATCACCAACATAAGAAGGCAAAAGTTCCGGGCCTCGAGAAACCTCCACGAAGGGGTTGGCATAGTTTCGATCAACGTTTTCCTTCACAAACGAAGACGAGACATATGGGCAAGCCTTGAAACACTGCTGGCCATAGGAACCTTGGATGACCTTAACCAAAAAGCAGAAGGAGATAGATTTAAAACTACCTTCCCAACTTTAGAACGAACGCACCTATACCTAAATACAAATAACTCGAAAAATAAAATAAGAAAATAAGTAAACAACAACAAGACAAAAGATCCCGCAGTGTGACAAACAAAATTTAGAAAAAATATCCCGCAGTGAGACATCCAAATCTAACACAAAATAAATAAAAAGATCCCGTAGTGAGGCATCAATACTAAAAAAGGAGAAGGCGCGATCGCCGGGCATCATTCATTTATCTCTACTACTTCCTTCCGCTTCTATCTATTTTCCCCTCCTTTCTCTTCATTACCTCTCCCGTCTATTATTCTATTTTTCTAAATGAAATGAATAGAAGTTTACCGGCCAAAAATTTAGTCACTTGTAACCATAGTAAAGGCCTCTTGCATGCCACTTTGCTCCATATGTTCATGCCATGGAATTCCCTGTGTAATGTTCTTTCTGAAATGGGTGGTCAAGGACCAGAATTGACGTTTTGTGGCAATTCCTGCCTGGAAGAAAATCGATTTGCAATTATAAGCCTGGAGATTCTACGAAGGTCCCTGTCTGTCAACACCTTCTTCCGTCCGCAATTCTGGCGAGAGTTTTTTTGCATTTTAGGAGTTCTGCCATCGCTTGTAAATCGGGATGACCGTATTCCTCCAAACATTGCCAATTTGGCGCGGCCAAATGAAATCAAACCTTTTTGACATTCCATGACGTCGCTTTTCTGAACCATTTTTAGTAGATCCGATTTGCTATCTGCAGAGCTTCACGCCGCCCGCAACACAAATAAAGCCTAACTAACGTTTCGAAGTAAACTAAGCTACGCCTCTCGGTTGCCTAAGGTTCTTACATGCTTCAGATGTAAAATTATGTTTTTTTCTTCTTAGGTCACTATTTTTTGTCCGTTGAGTTATATATATATATATATATATATATATATATATATATATATATATATATATATATATATATATATATATACAAAACAACAAAGAAACCAACTTGAAGGAGATTAGCCTTATCTCTAGGAAAGGAAGGCAAATCTTGTAACACAAATGCTGTCCCTACTTCCCAACTAAACTGAATTGAAGGTAAAAGAAACTTTCTTAAATATGTCCGATTAATTATAATTTGGGAAATTCTCATTAAGTCCTGCAGTAAACAGTGTTAGAGAAAAGAGAGGCTCCCGGTGACTCACTTGTGTATTTTTTTTATCACAGACGAAGTGCAGCTTAAATATCGACGTTGCATGATTGTATGTGCAAGAGTATGTAAATGTATGTTTTGTTAATTTGTTGTTTTTTAATGCTAGTAGAACTCAATGGTAATATATTGAGTCAAAGCGTTTTTCACAATCTACAAATCTCATGTATAGAGGTATTTCATATTCATTTATTTTACTATTGAACAGCCTACATTGAACAGCCTGTCATTTTGTTATGAAATTTTTAACTACTTTTTATGGCGGATAAGAGACGCTTTCAGAAAGTATTAGACAAAAATCACATAGATTTTCTAAATGAAAGTACGGACAATGCTGGAAATTGACTTCTAGCATTAATGAATGAAAGCTTCTTTAAACATATAGTAGAAGAAACAACACGCCAAAAGAATAGCCCGCACCTATTTTGACAAAGGAAGACTAATTTATAGAAAGTAGCTATGATAGTTAATCCGGAGCAACAATCGCAAGATAATTCAATTTAATCTACATATCGATAAAAATTTCACAAAAGCTCTTATCTTATCTTGAATTTAATGTCAATTTCATTTGTACTTAAAATTTTTAGATGGTGAGGAAATTTTAAGCATTGAATAGACCCAGAAATATAAAATGATTTTCCGCGTTCATTTTCCACTATAAATAATGAAATACTACTCTATAAACATAGAATGTCCAATGTATCAAACCAGATGCCGTGATTGATTTTGATAGGGAGATTAGAATGTATATTATGCACGGTACCGATAAAATAAATTTTTGAAAGCCAGCAATAGTGTCCAGAATCGAAACCTATATCTTTATTATCGTTGGCATATCAAAACCAAAAAATAAAAATCTGTGAAAATGCACTATCCTCTTTGGATTATATATATATAAAATGAACATTTCCCCTGGCTTATTTAACCTCAATCCTGTTTTAGAAAAACTTTTATTAAACGAAATAACTTGATGCGGCCTGTTGTCACTCTTTATTAGTGTAATATCATTCGTATTGTCTCCCTCACCACGTGTCTTTGTTGTGCCTGTGGGTTAATTCTTAGCCCTAAATGTTTTCGTTCTAAGAATAATCTTTTAAAATGTTTTTTTTTTTCATTCAACCATATTCTATTCATATACATGGCGTTGTTGTGGGTAGCTATTCCTTGAAAATGAACTTGCAAATATAGTTCGAAAGTGCTTGGATTCATCTTTTCATTTTCGTGTTGGTTAATTTTCATCATATATATATATATATATATATATATATATATATGAATATATATATATATATATATATATATATATATATATATATATATATATATATATATATATATATATATATATGTATATATATATATATATATATATATATATATATATATATATATATATATATATATATATATATATATATATATATATATATATACATATACTGTGTGCGTACGGCATTCGTTCGCAAATTTCCACTGCTAAATTTTCACTTATTCTTTTTACCTTCGTTTTCAGTCTTTTTCTTCTTGAAAACAATTAACATTTTGCCTTGTGTTTTGGCGTTGAAGGTGACGTCATGCCACCCCATTCTTACCTGATGTCCTCAGGCTGAACACTGACGG
Organism: Ceratothoa steindachneri; assembly: GCA_963969495.1. Classification (NCBI taxonomy): domain Eukaryota; kingdom Metazoa; phylum Arthropoda; class Malacostraca; order Isopoda; family Cymothoidae; genus Ceratothoa; species Ceratothoa steindachneri. Next base: position 94,348,292 of record OZ018318.1, on the reverse strand, counting down.
CTATATCCGTGCTCTAATCAAGGTGTTGAAGCCCTAGATTTAAAAATAGCTGCAGGAAGGTCTTACGTATCGCAGCAGGACCTTACGCCATGCCTAACCAGACGGAGGACCCAAGCCTGGCTGTCAGAGTATTTCTTCGATCAAACACCAGCTGATATTTGGCCTACCAACTCGCGTGACTTTAACCCCCTTGACCTCTTTGTGAGGGCCGGCCTGGTACGATGAACAAATAAATCAAGATGCAAAACGAAGGAACAGCTGAGAGTGGGAGGCAGAAATACAAGGGCTTTAGGGGCCTAAAACTGGACAGAGTGAGGAAGAACTGTGACCAGTTCCATGGTCGCCTGGAATCTGTCATCGAAATCACAGGCATATTCATCGAGTATTATTGACAAACTTGCCATGAAGACAAATTGACCCAAATTTCACTATGCATGTTTATATATATATATATATATTAAATGAATTGTAGTCTTGCTACAAAATCACTCAGCTTTTAAATTGACAAGTATATTTATATTTGTAGTGTAGTACATTATTAAACAATACATATAAAATAGAAAAATTACAAAATAACATAAAAGTAACAACAATTGAGAACACAAGAGTCAAAATAATGACATAATTCAATCGTAATTATTCAATTGAGTTAACAATTTATATAATAATGATAGTACATTGGCATGGTAGATGGAGTAATAAAAGTATGATTGAGGTAAGATATACACTTCTTGATCCGTGTATCTCAGCCGGATTTTAAATATAGTAAATATTGGTTTTGAAAATTCAATAATTGAAAGTATAAATTTAACACATGTACATAAAAAAGATATGATAACTTATGAAAGTAAAATAAATGAATGCAATTAATATGATCGATGGGTGGATGTAGAGTCACTCACAGTCTTGATCGGAGACTTTAGTCTTTTTCTTGCCATCTGTGACCCCATTCAACGAGGAAAGTCATATACTCACCTAATTCGACCGATTTACCTCATCTAGCTTCGGTGTAGACAGTCAGAAGTGTTAACTCATTCGTCGAGAGAGATCACACAGTTGTTATTTACACTCTTAATTAATTTTGTCAAAGTATAATATTATTTTCATAAATAAAAGCGTTGCAGATTACTTCAAATTTAACTTGTGTTCAAGAGAGGGACTTTAAATCAACTAGCAAAATTGCGGGAGAGAATTGTTACCGAAAATGATATAAAAGTACCATTTGCCTTTATAGAAAGTCCTGAAAGTTCACATGTCATCTTGCCATGAAATTAGACGAATATCAAACACTTTAAATAAATTGGTGACAACCCTTCAATGACTCCTCATTTCGATATATATATATATATATATATATATATATATATATATATATATATATATATATATATATAAAGGGTGTTCCAATAAATTAAACCGATTTTAAATGTGAGTTAAGTTTAAGCGTCTAATGATGTTTTTATTTTTCTTTCAGATTTAACAACTTCAGTCTTTGGCAATTTCAACCATGGAAAGATTAACAATCGAAGAACGTGTTAAAGTTATCGAAGCCTATTACGAAAATGGACGTTCAAACTGAAATACATTTCGGGCACTTCGCGATTTTTTGGTCAACATAATCGACCAACCAAGAGAGCAATTGGGAAATTTTTCGTAAATTCAAACAAACGGGGTCGGTCGCAGATATGAAAACGCCATTGCCTCCTCGTTTACGCCGTTCAGCTGAAGACATTGCTGCCGTGCGCGACAATGTGGCGAAGATCCAGACACCTCTATCCGTCCTCGCGCGCAGGAATTGAACCTCTCCACAACAACGTTACATTGAATTTCGACAAAAGAATTGTCTCTACACGCTTACAAAATTCAATTGACACAAGAAATGAAGACGGCTAACCATTTGAAGCGCTGTACATTCGTCAATTGGGTGCATGAGCAAAGACAAGCCGATGATGATTTTTCGCAAAAAATCATCTGTAAGGATTGTGCCCATTTTCATCTTGGATTCGTTAATAAGCAGAATTGTCGTATTTGGGCTGATGAAAATCCCAGGAAGATTGTTGAAAAGCCACTGCATCCACAAAAGGTCACTGTTTGGGTGTGCATTTTTTGCTAGCGGAAACATTGGGCCGTATTTCTACGAAAATGATGCCAGGAATTCTCTTACGGTTCCAGGCAAGCGATACCGTGCCATGATAACAAACTTTTTAAACCCCTGAATTTAATTCTATAAATGTAGAAGAGTTTTGTTTTTGTTAATAGTACTGCGCCAAATGCCACTCAACCAATGCAACTTAGGCTTTATTGAATGAGAAGTTCCCGGATCGCATCATCTCTCGAAACAGCGAGAGCAATTGGCCACCACGATCGTGTAGCTTGATGCCTTTAGATTTCTTCCTTTGCGTTCATCTCAAAAGTAAGGTCTATGCCAACAAACCAACAACAATTCAACAGCTGAAGGATGAGATTATAATGCATATTGGTGAGATCGAGGAGCAACTATGCAGAGACGTCATCAAAAATTTTGACCATCGAGTGGAGGTGTGCCTCCGAAGCCTTGGCGGACATTTAGGCGATTTTATTTGCACACATAATTGCCATGATTCACCTAACATGATTCAATAGTGAAATTAATAAATTTTTACAAATAACACTGTTTTATTTACTTGTAACTTCGATCCGTCTTAATGGAACACCCTTTATATATATATATATATATATATATATATATATATATATATATATATATATATATATATATATATATATAAAATCTTTTCTGTTATTATGGCGGTATTTCGTCTCAGCCAAATGGCTGAACGGCCGGTTACTCGAGTGATTAGTCTGTGTTATCTTTATTGTTACGATATCCCTTGTTTTGTCTTTTTTAAAAGCCCAAACACTAATTTCACACTTAAAAATGACAACGGACTACCTTGCTAGAGAAAGAACAATGTATGGCGGGTTTCACCAGTGCAGTAGGTTTTCAAAGGGTTTGCAGGAAACCTGCGAGTGTTTCATGTATGCAGTTCATGATAGATCAGCAGAAACATTATTACCCTATAATTAATCCTTGCCAGATATGCGCTATAAACATGTGACACTTAATCATAGCAAAGCTATAATGATCCTGAAACAGGTGCCTAAACAAACCAAATAGAGTAGCTTTGGGCCAAGGCGAAAATGGGGAATAAAAAAGAATATGTAACTGCTCGTTCTCTGATCGACTCATATTTGCGAGTTTTTATGGAAGCAACAAAATAAAGGAAATGACTTATTTGCTCAAATTTACAAAGTCAGTGTAAAGTTTCATCAATTAAATAATGTTTAGCTTTTACTTTTTTTTCCCATCCTTCGATTCCCGCAAATGAGACAGGCAGTTTAGCCTCTTCAGCCGGCCGTTCAGCCATCTGTCTTAGGAGACGAAATTGCGCAAAAATATCTGAAAAGATTATATATATATATATATATATATATATATATATATATATATATATATATATATATATATATTTATATATATATATATATATATATATATATATATATATATATACACCAGCCTTTAAATGCATTACTTTTCTGCCATTAGTAATGACTATCTGGAAGATGGTCATATTTATATTACATAGCAAACTTTTATTCATTTCTGACTTATTGCTGACAATCAACCATACCTTTAATACTACATACACCCATAAACCAAAAAGACAACTAAAGCTTTCCACGTTGTAACCTTATACTTAGAAAACATGACCATTTAAGAGCAACGTGTCCAATACTAAAGCCTCATTACAGGGACTTGACCTATCCTTACTCAGAGACTTGTGGATTTGGCCGTTTAATGTGGCTGCTTTTCAAGCGAACCGAGCTGGGCATAATAGCCAGGGTAAATAAGGCTAGTCCACTGTGACTTATTGTTCCTTAATTTTTCTTCGCCGTCCCTTTTGAAAGAAATATACTGAAGATTTTAATCAACCATTGATGTTGTCTCTTATTTTAAACATTTGTTAACAAAAAATATGTACTTTGATAGAAATGTCATCTTGTAAAAGATCTTCTAAGATTCTTTGTTACATCATTTCATCTAGATGCTTTGCATTCTCCTTGCTTTTAAGTGCATGCAGATATTTGCTTTTTTTTCCTAGTTGACTCTCTCATATTTTATATTACAGTTGATATCTTGTATTTTTACCATATTGCAGTATAATTTCAAGTTTGCTCTTTATCATTTTGGGGTGTCCAAGGGACAAAAAATCCGATTTGTTTTTTACTTATTTCACTAAATTTATAATCATTATTTGTGAAATATGCCGTCTCATAATTAAGTAGGCTTTTCAAGCTTAAAATATTTGAGTCTTTCTCTGTACTACCACCACGCTGCAGTCTGGTCTCTTATCAAAGAAACTTTTATGAACCTAAGTAATTTTGTGTAAAATACTCCTGGTTTTAGTGCAGCTTTCCGATGAGAATCCTACAACTTAATTTCTTAGTTCATTCAACTCGTAAAATATTATAATTTGGCTTGTTATTTTAAGCTTTTTCCAGAGTAGTGAGTGATAATTATATTTCTTGAAAAAAATAAGATCATATAATATCTCTAGAATTATTTTTTTCTTGTTGAAGATTAGGTAAGCCCTTCAGGTTTTTAATATAGTTGAACCATCTATAACTATTTTCTTTTTTAATGATTGTTAAAGAAGGAAATTATGATATATAGATTACATTCTTATTCAAATGCTACTCTAATCCGTATTTATTTCCCCTATATTTTGCAATTTATATAAAAGATATAATATCATATTTTGAAATGACGATTTATCTTGACTGTGGTTGACATCCTTCTCTCTCGGAAGACAATGGAGATTGCGCTACTGCAGGCCTGGGCGAGGTGTATGGAGATCCAGGGTTGCTGAGTTGTCAAATCCCCCCCTTCAACTTGCCGGTGTCATCCAAAGAAATGCAGAGCAGTAGGTTTGGCATCAGGTTGGCTACAGGAGCTGCCGCAGTCATTGAGCACATCGCACTGTTCCACCTTCGAGGTTCCACTCTTGAGTTAGAAGGTTTACTCCTCTAAACTTGGGCGTTGGGTCATTCGAAGATCTCCTCCGCCTAGCTAGCCGTTGTCTGCGAGAGTCAGTTTTTTCGCCTAGCTTGATGGTGCAGTGTAAACAACATCCCCTCACATTGTTTAGCCCGCCGGCTTAATCGGTGTACTGGTGTGTCGTAGAGTCGAACGTCGAACGAGTTAGGATTGACTCTACCTGACTCGAGAAGGGAGCATGCCAGAAACTGGGATACAGATTGCAGTGCGAAGGTTAAATAATCAAAATCTAGTGTGGTTGGCCTGAATAATCAATTCTTAGAGGTTCTGGGTTTAGAGAAACTGATTGTAGAAAAATATTTTTACTATATACAAATAAAATATTATCAGCAAAAGTAAATAAATGACAATAAATAAGATGAGACCAGGGATACCAAACGGGAGGGGGGAGGGGGGGCGAATACAAGTGGCAAGTGAATCGACGGACACGAGACTACGAGAGAGGATGCACGGAGGTTGCTTCGAAGGAAAAGGAGGATGGCGGAAATGACGGGGAGACTCATGTAAAGCCTAATTGACTGGATGCTTTGGATACGACGAATAAACGGATCACTGCAAAGTTCATCTTGCCAAATTCATTCTTCGTAAAACCTCACTGAAAATGAACGAGGAAGTACTCCAGACGAGAACGAAGTCGACACCCGAATGATAGATCCCTGCCTGTGTCTATCGTATTTCAGGCTGGAACTTTGGCCTTATGTACGAGCGAGGCCCGGTAGAGAGGTGACGCGTCTCGTTCGTAGTTGGAAGCTGTTGGGAGGCGGGGCAGGGCGTACGAGACTGTACGTGGCTGCTAACCAAGACGGTGCTGTATGGTATTAATTTCTCAAAGCTTTTCCAGAAGTATTTATACTGCCTCGGCGGAAGAGAACGCCAGAGGCCCCCAAAAGGGGGCAGGGATCTCATTGTACTTGGCGCGCCAGGTGGGGGAGGGTATTCTCTACGAGCATTACAGGCTTTTTTCCTCTCCCTATTATCTGACAGACGGCGATGGCGATTTACTTCAAAGGTTTGCACTCGTTTCCTGATTGCGTTCGTCTGCTAGATCTTTCCATTTTTATAATTTATTTCCATTTCCGTTAGATGCACTTTAATGGTTCCTTGTAGCGTTTCTTCTGTCATCCTGGTCTTTGCTGGCCTTGTTTTAGCTGTGAGTATAATAGCTGCTTGGGGAGTCTTTGGTCGGTCATTCTGCGCAAGTGGCCGATCCATCTCATCTGAGCTTTGATGACCAACACTTCAATGCTTGTTATCTTAGCCTGAAGAAGAATACTTAGATTAGTCTATTTTTATGTATTCACAATCTGGTATGTACTCGTAGGTACTTAGTTTATTCACATAAATGTCTACATTATTTGCGCACAGGTTGGAATTTTCCGGAAGTAGACCTTATCTATTTGGTTTTATAATTCACATCCATCTTTGATATTAATTTTCTATTTTGGCTCCTTTTGTTTTACATGGGCGGGACATTGCTCTTCTGTTTCACATACGAGGGGCAGTCAATAAGTTTTGAAATTCGGATATAACGAAACGAGATATGAGGAAAAGTGATTTTTTTATTTTTCAATATAGCTACCCTCGACTTCAATGCGCTTGCGCCACTTGTCCTTGGCAAACAGAAATCTCCTGACTGTTGTTCAATCCACACCTAGACGGCGAGCTCGACATCTTCATCGTCCCCAAAACGGCGTCCACGCAGTGCAGCCTTGAGCTAGCGGAATCAAAAGTATTCGCTAGGGGCCAGATGTGGACTGTAGGGGAGATGGTTGAGATCCTCGAATCCGCACTCGCGGAGGGCAGCTTGTGCAACTCTGGCTTTGTGGAATTGGACGACGTTGAAGTCGATCATAGGGCGTGAGGTTTTTAGGGATCCAACGGGCAGAAGCCTTCGCCACGGCCAAATTGCCGTGGATGATGTTGATAACACTTGCATGTTATATTCCAAGTTCTCGCTCGTTTCATTCGACCTTCACCCGTCGTTTTTCTTTTTGAGGATCATCCTCTTGACACAGGCAACATTGTCCTAGTTAGTCATGTCTGACGGGCGTCCTGGACGGGGGTCATCCTCAAGTGACTCACGACCATGGTGGAACTCCCTATTCTAGCGAGCAATGGTTGCAATGGAAGGGGCGGTCTCGGTGTACATTGCAACCAATTGATGATGGCCAGGAAACCAAAAGAACATCATAACATAAGAGTATATGCAATACCATGCAACGATTGCCACAAAGTTTAGATAGGGAAAACGGGGAGAAATCTAGACAAGAGATTAAATGAACACAAAAGAGATATTAGAGTGGACAGTCAAAGCAGTGGAATATTTTGTCATGTTAGAGATTTGAATCATTCGATCGATTTCAATGGAAGTAAAATGGAATTTAAATCGGCTAACTATGTTAAGAGAAGAATTGTAGAATCGAGCTTGATATCGTCAGTTCCTAATTTAAATCTATCTGAGGGTCAATTTTCTTTTAATCCTGTAATACGAAAGGAAATAAACAAAATAGCAAAATGTCAGCCCTTTAATATGTTTAGGCCTACCCCCCCCCCCCCTGATTAGCCACAAGTAGGGGATTGGGGGGAAAAAGAGGGGATCTTTCACGACCTGACTGTGTTATGTATGTAAGCATTTTCAAATATTTTCCATCCAGTGTCAGTTGAAAAAGGGTGTGAGATACACCGAAACTGTTCTGAATTAAATTGTCTTCGAAGAATGTGGTTTAACTCCTCATCTTTTCTTGCGATATTGCATTAATTTTCATCATATATATATATATATATATATATATATATATATATATATATATATATATATATATATATATATATATATATATATATATATATATATATATATATATATATATATATATATATATATGTATATATATATATATATATATATATATATATATATATATATATATATATATATATATATATATATATATATATATATATATATATATATATATATATATATATATATATATATATATATATATATTTATATATATATATATATATGCATATATATATATATATATATATATATATATATATATATATATATATATATATATTATTTATTTGTTTATTTATTCAACAAGAATCATCTGAGAAAGCGCAATTTTAATTGGAGTATAAAGGATAAGAGCATGAGAGGCATCCTTATTTATCACAAACCCCGTCTCGGATTACTTAATCCATTACTTAATCCTGAAGGGATAAACAAGAAGTTAAAGAGAGAAACCAAACTTATCCTAAAAAAAAATATAAAACAAAGCTAATAATTATACTTTAGCCCTTGTTTTGAAAATGTTCGTAGAAAAATTGAATATATTTTATCTTTCAACATAAGTTCCATTAAGGTCAACACTTTCGAAAGCGATGGTACCATTTATTTAAACCAATTTTATAAAACTGAGGACTTTTAGAATTAAAACAAATTAAAACAGCTTTTTTAAATTTTTGAAGCCAAAAAAAGTCGGATAAACTAGGCCCATAGGACTTTTTTTCCGTTTTCAGACCCTAAAACAAGAAAGGTACTTGTTTTCCTTTGGTGATCATGTTATGAGAATTGTTTTAACTTGATTAAATTCTCGGATTGTTAAGTTTTATAGCCAAATTTCGTACTCTGGACCCATCATCTGGGCTAGACCGATAAATAACGATAATAACTTCTACAATAAAGAGAACAATGAGGCGAATCAAGGGCTAAAGGTGAAAGTGTAGGGAATAATATAAAAACATTTAAAAATAACCAAAATACCAAATATGCAAAAAAAAAACCACAAAGAAATTCATTATGAAGGAAAAATTTCAGTAGTTTGAGGAAAAATTAAAAATACAAAAGAAAAAAACAAATTCGACTGACATTAATCGGGATAAAAGTGGAAGAAGAGGTAAACGCAATAAATACAGTATCAAATATTATCTGAATCATGGCTAGGTGTGACCTCACTCAACAGAATTTAAAGATTTGTTCATAAGAAAGCTTTTATTTAGTTTTATTTTTTTTATTCTATTTAATTTGATAGTAGAGGAAAAAAATAGTGTTAGTTAGTTGGTTGTTTTGGAGGTAATTAATTAATTACAAGTAATTAAATAAGAAAGTGTCTATTTTAAATTAAGTAATATATAACAGTGTTAAAATAAAGCGATTCTATTTAATTAATAGACTTACTTATGAAGAGATCCGATTTAGATTTAAGATGAAGGCTTCGAAAAAGACACTTTCTGCTATTTCAAGAGAGGGAAGGAGGTCAAAGAGTGTGATTTCATGCGTTCTGACGTATTATAATGAAACAAAACCTCTAAATTTGCTACAAAACTCGATCACTCCAGCATAACCATCCTCCGAGAAGAGTGTTATTAGTCCCTTCTCTATGAAAGATCCCTTAAAGACTGCAGCACGAACTTCTCCCAAAATTAAGACCAATAGTGGCAAGAAGTGAGTCGTTTCACAGTGCCCTGTCGCGTGAATGCATATGATTTAAAGGCTCGTTCTCCAGCAACCAAACTAATCATCAGTACGAAGAGCCAGAAGTCAGGAATCGAATATGTTGAAACTCATGTTGTGTGAAGGGATAAGGATTTGGAGAGAATTAATTTCAGAGACGAAAGTCAATTTAATATAGTTGGATCTGAGGGAAAACGCTTTAATAGACGAGCTGCAAGTTACAGATTTAAACCCAAATGTATTTAAAAGTTGGCCAAGGAGGGAAGAGGCAGCCTCATGGTTTGGAAGATGTTTTCATCTGAAAGAGTTGGTCTGCCAGTGCGAATAATTGTTACGCTAAATCCGAATATATAGCTAAACTGCGTGTAAAAAACTTGCTGGATCTTCAGTTCGAGCATCTCTGAATTAGCTATCAGTATTTATACATGACAATGTGCCATGTCCAACTGCAAAGCGAATAAGATACTATATTGACAAGAACATATCTAAGTAATGAAGTGGCATGCTCAGGCTCGAACCTGAACCCAAATGAGAACATCAGGAAAAATCAATGAAGGCAAAGTTCAAGAGCATCAGCTTTTAACTGTAACGGATTTATGTACAAAAATTGAGCAAGATGAAACAAAAAAACACCTGACATTTGCAAGAAACAGGTTATTTCCTATGAACGTCGGTGTGTGGAAGTAGTAGAAAATAAAGGCTTCAACACCTCACATTAAGTATTGTAATTTTCATCGTTGTCAAATCTTGCTATGTTTCTAGTGTATTATTAGCGTGCTAAACAATTCTGTAAATGATCGTTCTCTTATTTTGCACGTGTCAATATTTTATTTTGTTAGTTTATTTAGTATAATTTCTTGAATATACGAGTGAAATAATATATTTTATGAAATCTTCATGAAATACATATATTAAATGCATGCCCTTATGCATTTACTTTTGAAAATATCTTAAAAAAAGAAACTCATTATATATATATATATATATATATATATATACATATATATATATGAGGAATTAAACCACATTCTCCGAAGACAATTTAATTCAGAACAGTTTCGGGAAGAAATCTAGACAAGAGATTGTACGAACACAAAAGTGATATTAGAGTGGGCAGCGAAAGCAGTGGAATATTTTGCAATGTTAGAGACAAGAATCATACGATCGATTTCAATGGAAGTAAAATGGTATTTAAATCGGCTAGCTATGTTAAGAGAAGAATCGTAGAATCGAGCTTGATATCGTTAGTTCCTAATTTAAATCTATCTGAGGGCCAATTTCTTTCAATCCTGTAATAAGAAAGCAAATAAACAAAATAGTAAAATGTCAGCCCTTCAATATGTTTAGGCCTAACCCCCCCCCCCCCTCAGATTAGCCACAAGTAGGGGATTGAAGGAAAAAAGAGGGGATCTTGTGTTATGCTTATATGCACTTCTCTTATATTTTCTACCCAGTGTCAGTTGAAAAAGGGTGTGAGATACACCGAAACTGTTCTGAATTAAATTGTCTCCGGAGAATGTGGTTTAATTCCTCATCTTTTCTTGCGATATTGCATTAATTTTCATCATATATATATATATATATATATATATATATATATATATATATATATATATATATATATGCAAGAAAGCACACAGGGGAAAATAATACGAGGATTCGAAGTACTTTCGAACTTTATTTCGAGTTCTTTATCAAGGAATAACAGAAGTATTGAAACTTGTAATATTTATAAGAATGATACAGAATGGAGGGAATGACCACAAAAGAGTCAAAAACCAATCCACAAAATAAATTAATATAAATTAATAGGAGGAGCGAAGATAAATACAAGATAAGATCATTAAAACAGGTAAATTCAAAAGACTAAAGGTTGACAAGAGGATTAAATATATATATATATATATATATATATATATATATATATATATATATATTATATAAATGACGTCTATCTCTCTCTGTGTACGTGTGACTGTCCATTTATAGGACTAAAAATTCATGTTCTAACTCTCCCTATCTCCCCACCGTCTCTCACTCATTCACTCTGCCCCATCCCCCAGTTTCTCTCCCATTGTCTCCTATTCTTTCCCATATTCTCATTCCAAATTCATTCAATTCTCTCCCTACATTCACCTCATTGTTCAAACATGATCTCCTTAATTTTCTCTCACCATTTACCCCCAGTCTCTCCTCGAATTCACTCTACATTCTCTCACCAGTCCTCCCATTGTCTCCTCTCATTCTCTCCCCTCATTTTCTCCATCCTAATTCTCTCCGCCCCATTATCTTCTCCATTATCCCCCCTCCATTTCTGCCCCTAATCTTCCTCACATTCTCTTCCCACCCTATTCTTCCCCTCCATGATGTGTCACCCCCATTCTCTCTTCCCCTATCTCTCCCTCTGTATCAACATCCACTCATACCCCCTTCTCGCATCCTCTCTTACCCCCTTATCACGCTCTCTCTCTCGCCCTCTCTCTCCCCCTAACTCGCCCACTCTCTCTCCTTTCTCCCTCCTTCTGTCTCCCTCCCCATATCTCCTTAACCCTCTCTGCCTCCTCCTCTCTCACTCCCCCTCTCTCACCCCCTCTCTCACTCACCCTTCCACATGCCTCCCTTCCCCCTTTCTCGCTCATCACGCCCTCCTTCTTCTCCTTCCCCCTTTTTCCCTCATCCTCTTCCCCTGCTATCTCTCACTGCCCCCTCTTCCTCTAGGCCCCATCTATATCCCCTCCCTCCCATCTTTCACCCCTCTATCCCACCCCGTCTCTCCTCTTTCTACACCCCCTTTCTTCCCTTCTTCTCTTTCCCCTCCTCTCTTCCCTATATCCATCCTCTCTCTCCCTTCCCCCTCTTTCCCTATATCTCCCCCTCCCCCATCTCTCTCCCTTCTTCCCCCCAACAAAAGGATATCCAAAACAAGAGAAAAACTACTCTCCTCCCCTTCCCACTCTCCCTCACCCATTCTTCCCTCCTAACAAAAGGATATCCAGAACAAGAAAAAAAAATTATCCTCCCTTTTCCTCTCCCCCTTTGCTTCTATCCACTCTTAATTACTAAAGTTAATACATAAAAAGAAAATACGAACAAGACAAGCAGTGGCCAAAAGTGAGCATGAAAATGAGCATGAAGACTGTATTTCTCCAGTCGTAGTGACATAGATTGCACCGAGACAGTGATGACCAAAATTTCAATGACTTCTCGAGAATCTGCCGCAGCCGTCTTGAAATGTCCTTTTTCACAATCTTGGTAATGGCTGGTCTTCCTTTTTGAGGTCTTACTTGGCCCATTGGTTGATTTTCCAGCCTTAACTTAACCTATCTTGTCAGAAGTTGACAGAATATGATAGACTACACTTTTGGATCGCTTAAGGGACTCACTAATGACTCGAATTTAAATACCATCTTGGTCAGTTTTTTACCCAGCTCGTATACAGTCTGAAACGTGACAAATTTCTAAAGCATTTTACCACGAAGACCCAAGATTAAATTTAAATAAGTTGCTATGGAAACAATATCGTATTTTCTCAAAAAAAATTAAACGTTCTTATCATTTGGACACTTCATAATTTATAACAAATTGCTCATATGCTGATAAATTTCGTTGTATTAATTCAAATTCGCATAAACTTTAACTATACGTAGAGTATACCTATAGGTTATTGTAGACGAATTTTGCAAACCTTATATCTGGTAATAATTATTAAAGTTGCCGTAATAGAATAGATATACAGGCATCCCGAACTTTGGAACTTTTGAGGAGGTAATGTATGTATGTATATATATATATATAATACCCATTTTTAGAGATGGGTATTCAAAATGATAGTTCTAAAGGAAAACTTTTTATTTTTAAAAGATTTTTTCCCCAAATTAACCCTCAAATAGTTTTTATAAACAAAATATGAAGTTTCTTCACCACTAAGGATCCTATCTCTTTGGAATTCCGCAGTGATGCTGTTTATTTATTTAAGCTATTTATAGTCGGACCAAGAAGGTTGTTCTTGCATTGACCACTGAATAGGTTAACATGAAGAGATGGACTATGGAACCAAATTTACTTCATTGACGATCTAATTTCACTTTATTAGAATCCGATGGAAGAAGGTTCGCTCGTTGCGGAGCAGGTGAAAGGTTTTCTGTCTGTTGCAGCGGAAAAAGTGTTTGGAGAAGGAAATATCATTGTTTGGGGAGTGTTTTCGATAGAAAGCAATGGACCACATATGCATTTATGGGATACAGTGAATCCACATGGGTACATGGATTTGCTTAGATAGCATGGTTTATGCAGGATAACGCCCTTTGCCACACGGTCAAGGCGGCGAAGGCCTTACTGGTTTACGATCACATTACTTTCATGAATAGGCCTGTGTAGGTACTGGGCTAGAATACCATTTAAAATGTTTCGGAGACATTCTGAGAGTAGTTTAAAATGAAATGAGGAATAGGAAAACAGTTAAAATATCTGGGAAATTTTTCAAGCTGAATGAAGCAAGTTTATTGAGCAAGCTTCTCAACATTTGGTTCGTTGCTGTGGTAAGTCATGTCAAAACTCATTGGAAATGTAGGGCTCGAAACTAAATATTACTTACATATAACTTGTAAAAATCTTTTCCTTTGCTAATGTAATAGTTAAATTACAATAAAAAAAAATCTTTTGTCGTTCTTATCATTTTAGGTCATATCAATTTTGATAGTAAATTGCTTATCTACTGATATATGTCGTTATTTTCTTCCAAAGTGGTATATAAACGTTACTCATTCGTAATTGAGACCTGTGAGTTTCTGTAAACTAATTTTGGAAAATTTGTATTAACTCGGGCAAAAGTTAGGGATGATGATGTGATAGAAATACAAGTGTTCTCATCTGTTTAGACACGGATATATATATATATATATATATATATATATATATATATATATATATATATATATATATATATATATATATATATATATATATGTATATATATATATATATATATATATATATATATATATATATATATATATATATATATATATATATATATATATATGAAAACCAAGTACCTTATTGTTAAAATAATTTTTAATCATCCTCATCTGTAAATTTCGAGGATCTAAAATCATAAGGGACACTAGAAATTCCAAATTTTAATATAATACTAAAATAGAAGAGTCTAATTCATGGTAAGTTACTTAATCCTAATATACTGCAATCTCATATATATATATATATATATATATATATATATATATGCTACTCGGTCAGGATCGATTTCAGACCCATAAAAATATCATGTGTCGATCTTGACGGCCCTTAAGTACAAACTTGCATTGGGCCACATGATGAAACAAATCCTAAGAAAGTTCGCCGATCCTATGCGATTAGCGGATTTAAACTAAGGTCCAACTACAGTACTTGTGTAGACAGTGGAGATGTGAGACAAAATCCTTCTGACTACAACAACTTCAATATCAATCACATCCAAACCTAAATA
Source organism: Ceratothoa steindachneri (assembly GCA_963969495.1). Lineage (NCBI taxonomy): Eukaryota > Metazoa > Arthropoda > Malacostraca > Isopoda > Cymothoidae > Ceratothoa > Ceratothoa steindachneri. Next base: position 94,333,241 of record OZ018318.1, on the reverse strand, counting down.
ATGACTTTTGCATTGTAATCTAAACACTCTATAAGGAATTAAATTTTACTGGACTTTCACTGAAATCAATGAAATTAAATCAGATATAATTGGAGCGTGTTAAACTTCACAATCCAGAAAACTATTACTGTAACAAGTGACCATCACCTACCCTATTACAAAAGAAAAGGCAGCATGGTGTTGGATTCATGATACAAAGAAACCTCAAAGAAATGATAGTAGAGATTCACGGTATTTTAGAAAGAGTAGATTACGTAAACCTATGAGTCTTTAGGAAGTACTTCAAAATAGTCCAAGTATGCGCAGCGACACTTGCTGTTACGCAAAAGGAATTAGATTTTATGATGTCAGGAGAAACCCAAACAAAAACAAAGCCCACTTCAACATCTTTAATGGAAGACGATGGAAAGGTCGGCCAAGGTTGACTCATGCATATGAAAGTTTTTAATTGGTGAGGAAATAAAAGAGGACAACATCTTTTTTAATTTACACTGTCCCTAGACCTATAAAATGGCAAGGCTATCTTAGATTAAAAGCAAGAGCAAATATGGACTTGGAGAAACCAAAGTACTAAATACAAGATTAAATTAATTACATGCTGGTCGACAAAATATTACCGTGAAAAATTTACAACTAATCAATAAAATTAAATTTAGTTATCATATGATAATGAGATGTAGGATAAAATTTACTATTTAAAAATATTAAGATAGCTATTCCATTAAAAAAATTAAGCCCATCTCTATCCAGAAAATTCTCGCTCAAGAATTCAACCGCCATTTTACAGCTCATACCCTGAAAATCTCCTCGAACCCTGTAACACCAGCAATATACAAGCTATAAACAATGACCTGATGAAACACTTTGCGGACACTGCTGAAAATTCCAAGAAAGCAAACAAAATATAGGCAAAAAAAACTCAGGAGAAATCCTTAATCTATTGAAGAAGCGCAAACACCTTAAAGTATCAAACATCAACCAACATATTGAATTAAGAAAAGTAAATAAGCTCATTGCAAAGTAACCGAGCTGACATCAGAAAATAAAAGAAAACTATTGTTGAAGACACGAAGATGATACAATCATCCAGGATCGAGAAAGAATAGTTAAAGACCTAGGGGGTTTATAAAAAGTTATACTCAAGCAACAACATCAGCCAGAACTACAACTAACCAACCACCACACCCAATAACGCTCTGGTCGTTCTCAAATCAGAAATTGGAATTGAAATCAAATAAAAACAAACCCACAAATTGCCAGGTGCGGAAAATATAAAATCGGAATTTCTTAAAGATCCCTGATATATATATATATATCATTGTGTACAAATGCTTGCCTCTTCACTAAAATGTCTAAAACAAGGCAAGATTATGGATGACTGGAACCATGCCATAATAATACTTCTACATAAAAAAGTGATCAAACATACCTTACAAACTACAGACCAATCAACCTTTTGTCATATGTCTATAAACTCGTCACAAAAGTCATTACTACTCAGAGAGCAAAACCAGCTAGATTACCAACAACCGAGAGAACAACCTGGTTTCATAAATAATACGCTCAACCAGCATATTAGTAAATTATAACCAACTCATACCTACGCGGTAGTATTTACTCTGCTGGTCAAAATGTTACTCGAACCTTTCTACAATGCGAAGATAACCGTGGCGTTTAGATGAAATATAAAGAATTGGCGTGAAGGAGTAGGACATTCAATGCGTCATAGACATTTGTAATGCTACCCCTGCTGTTGCCTGTTTCTTGGGGAAAAAAAGAATTGTTTTTAACTTAAAGTTTTTAAGTAAAAGGTTAGTTCTTGAAGGTAAATTTGTCAAAAAAACTAAAATTATAAAAAAAACCTACAAAATATCGGTTAGGAAATAGTAGAAGAAGGGAAAAGAAGTGCTAAAGTAAAATAATTCTAATCAATAATGTCGACTGAATTTTGAGCGTAGGAAGTACGTTAAAAAATATAGAAAGAACTCAAGTAAATATTTGTAGATTTTGAATAACACAGTATTTATCCATTTAAATTACATGATATCTAATTTGTTACTCATACATATTAAGGTAAAATAACAAGGACATTCCTCACCGAAATCTTTGCCCGCCAAATCGTAAAATGGTGAAATTCGGCAAGGTGGAATGTGTGGAAGCTGAGTAACTCGAGTTCCCATAGGAAGATTACTTGGTCCCTTGATACTGGCATAGCACGCAATTTTCTTGAACTTATCATGTTTCCGCATCAAAGGAAGGGCTCGTTGTCTAATGGATAATTCATAAATGTATATGTTCGAGTGTCCGATAAAATGGTTTGAATCGAATAAGTGTCCCAACAAAGCCTATCCTCTATCTCTACTATCTTTCAGACACTTACTGACTTCTCTCACTCTCTCTAGTACCAAACACCGAACCTGAGTCCATCCTTGTGCAACCAGTTTCCTCAGGACATACAATAAAAGAGGCCTGCCCCAAATCCCCGACTGATGCCCTTTGACGGCCAAGCCCACTTCCATTTTGGAGAATTTTCTGGCTCAAACTGATCCTTCAGGATTTGGGGCCACCTCTTTTAAAAACAATAAGGGCAAATAGAAGTCAAAGATGAATAGGGTTTCCTCTCCCTCCGCCGAAGATCCCGGGACGGACAGTTCAGCTGCATCTTTCGGCTGACGATCAGTCCACGTCCGGCCACGAAGCAGCGGCAGAGTGGGGAGGGGGCCAGACAAAGTGCAAAGTCGAAAGTACATTAAGCGGAGCCTTAATTACGTCGGAGATCCATATTCAAAGGCTACCTACCAATTTTGAGCCCGCTAGCTTTAAGCGTTTTCTAGTTATTTGTTCCACAGATAGCACTAAGTTGGCCAAAGTAAGATGACCCATCAGAGGAGAGCATTAGTTAGCTTGACTGTTGGTAGAGAGCCGAAAGTGGGCCGTTTCTCGGACCTAAGGATTCTGGAGAATTCTTCAGACCCTTTCAAGGTGGTCATGATTAGTGCACATCGAACACTTAATGCAATTGTGATGTCGTACTCTAACATGAGCTTTGTGAAAGGAGTGGTTTATGGGAAGTAACTCGTGAACAACTCCTTAGAAGACCACCGAAGAGCTGGACGACCACGTAAATTCTAATGTTGAAAGTATGATGAATAAGAAAATAGGGAGGAACCTCTAGAACCACCCATAAATTCTTTTTCACATTCGGGGAGAGGCTACCTGAGTCGTTGCCACTTCGGCGGAGGTAATACTACTGCCCCTGCTTTGGCCATGCGAATCGTTTATGTTAAACTGCAGAGTCGAGTTTACCCGGAGTCTGTGTAAGCTGCTCCAAGGCCACACACGATAAGTCCTTTTATTGTATGGCTAAGTGTGTTATTTTCAGAGAGCCACACCTTGCTTCCTCGAAACAATATGGTGCATAAGTCTTTGATGACGAAACCATGGCTGCTTAGTCTTCGGATAGTCTATCATTCCGCGAGGCTAAAAACATGTTTTTATTGCGCCAAGCGCTGCCTAGCACGGCTTGCGCCTCAATACTAAAAGATATACACCCTGATTTTGGCCCCTCCAGGCCTAAAAGCTCTGTCGTTTCCCCACTCATTCGGAACCCTTCTCTGGGTTCCACCAACCACGGACGCCCTGATGGTGGCAGAGAGGATTCACAGAAACAGCCTCAAATTTAAGATGCCCCCAACTCCGCCACAGCTCACTGTTTACCGTAAGGGAAAAAGGCAGTGCTCTTCCAACGAGGCGTTAGGGTCATAAGAAGCAACTACACTGAAGGTGGTCAACCGCGGTTATTAAACTTGTCTTACGAAATGAAGACTGCACCAGAAAAACGTCGGCTCCTACCACCTCAAGCAAGGCTATATTGGGTGGCTCAGTGACGAAGAATCCTCCATAAGAGGGATCCTCATCTCCGAAGCCAACCCGCCTCCCAAAGGTTTCGAGGCAGAGGGACGAAAACATTCGCAAATCAAGCCAAAAGCTGCCCTGATTATTCCTTGAATGCAACAGCGCCTTCAGCGCCTGGTCCGGCTTACTACGCCCGGATTTATGCCTCTAGGAAGCGTGCGGCCATTCCCGTGAGGCTCTTGTCTTCGAAGTCAATCCCCGCATCTTCACCGAGCTAGGTCTGTTGGTTATATTCTTTCAATAGAATTGCCGCGGACTCTAGGCAAACTGTGCGGAGATGTGAAGGCTTGTATACTCCAGTTATCTGTCAGCTATCTTTCTGCAAGAGACCAAGCTTGGTGCGTGCACCATGTTCACCCTCCTTTGTTATATGGATTTTGTAATCCCATCACCACTAGATGGGCCTAGGTAGGAGGATACGCAATTTATACCTGCTATTCTGTTACTGTTCTTCTATTTGCTTTAAATACCTCTTTACAGTCAAATGAATTTCAAATACACCTAGATCGGATGTATACTGTAATTTCTGCCTGCATTTCACCCTCAGCCAACATTAATGCTTGGGATTTACGCCGAGTTGTAGCCTACAATGCCGAGGCCCCATCTTCTTATATGGGATTTATACGGTAGACACTTTCTGTAGGAGGAATACAGAATAAATTTAAGGGGTCAAGTACTTGCTGACTTGATCCATAAGCTTGAAATAGGTGTTCTAAATGTGAAAGAGTTTAAGCATCACTGTCCAAGAACCGCTTCATTTTCATGTCTTGATCTATCTTTGTGCTCTCGGGATGCACAGCCCGATTTGGGGTTGTAAGTGGTTGATGAGTTCCATGTTAGTAATCACTTTTCCATTTAAAATCATTTTCTAGGCCACTGCCGCCTAAAAGACTAACGGGATGGAGCTTGTCGCAGGAGTGGTGGACCACATTTCATGAAATTACTGATTTCTCTGTCCTAGTCAAGAGTTAATTTTAGTAAATTATGCAGGTGAGATATTTTACGATAACATCACCGCCGTGTGCCTATCTACTATTGTGATAACGTCTGGTCATTTTGCATGCCAGTTGCTTGATGTTGCTCAAGTCGAGTGCGAGACAGCATTAAAACAAAAGCAATATGCCTGCATGCGTCGCCCGGACGATTTCAGCGTGGGTAAATGTCCTTGAGCTAGGTCTAGGTTACTTTTTAATTCGAATCACGCCGCCACTCTTCCTGGCAAGCATGCCCCTAGTGTATGGGAGAGAAAGCGATTAAAAAGAATTCGCAACAAGTCTCGCTGGACCTCATCTTGTTCTCCAAGAGAATAGGACCGTAATCTAGGACCCCGCGTCCCTGGCGGAGTCTTTCGCGACCACTTTATCGACATTTCCAGGCCAAAATGCTGCTTTCCCAGCATTTATTGCACGTCGTAAAGTCACTGAAAGCCACCCACTGGTCTCTACCTCTACAGGGAGAGAACCCTTAAAAGACCGATTCACGTTTAGTCAGTCGCGTTCCGTTCTCTATTCATGCGCGAACACCGGATGATGTACCATATGCCATGCTTCAACACCTAAGTGAGCGAGACATGATATTTTTACTAGACTTGTTTAAAGGGATCTGGAGTTTGGTACGTTCACAGATACCTGGCAAATGGCTCTTGGGCTCGCTTTTCGCACACCGAGAATATATTACTCTAATCCAGCTGGTTTACGCCCAATTTTTTTAACATCCTCCGTGTGTAGGTTTATGGAGAAATTGGTAAATGTAATAATAGCCGTTCCCTGAACAGCCTAACAACCTGCCTTCTGTACAATGTGGCATCCGCATGTTCCACTCCACGTCAGATGCTCTGTCCCAACTGGAAAATGCTGTATGCGATGCCTTCTTTCGTACAAATAACTATGTAGACCAGAGTGTGTTTCAATCTAGAAAAAGCCTATGATGCAGCATGGTGATAAGGTATCATGGAGAAACATCATACGATGGGGGCGAAGGGACTCCCCCATTCCTTATTTATGAAAGTTTTGAGAGATCGACGATGCCACGTACGAGGAGGGGGAGCTCTCTCCGGCCCAATGGAAGATGAAGAAGTGCCTCAAAGGAAAGTGTCCTTAGTGTTACAATCTTTGCCATGAGCATCAACAGTATCGCTTCGGTGTTGACAGAAGATTTTCTCACTAGTGTCTGCGTGGATGACATTTCCATCTCATTTGGTGTGGCCTTGATTTCTACTCTAGTAATATTGACTCCATCAATCATTTTACCGTATCTCTCGCTATGCAAAGGCGCACATTTTCGGTTTTCCTAGGCCAAAAGTAAGCTGGCACATTTTCTCAAACATACACTGATTCAACACGAACGAAGATGTTCCTAAAGGAAGTTTGCATGGAAATAGCAGATTTCCATCGTTTATTTAGTCTTGTTTTCGACCAACGCCTCACCGGGCAAAATTATATTCGCAGCTCTAGGCTCTCTTTTACTCGCGCCATGGACATCCTTCGTTCTGTGACATTCAACAGTTGGTAGGTTGATTGGATAACAGCCTGACTTTTCTACCAACGTTTTGTTCGTTCAAAACTTGAGTATGGATGCAAATTTTACGCATCCCTTCCCGAGGGTTTATTTCGGAAGATGAAAACGATCCACCACACAGCTCTCCGCCGTGCGACCGGTGCATTTTAATGTTCCCCATTGAGAGCTTACTTTTCGATGCTAGGAATATGCTACTCACTCTGTGCCACAGATTGTGTATTATGCGCCCTTACTCGCGCATAATACAATGATCGACGCCATACTGAGTCGCCCACGTTTTATACTCCATCCGTGGCCGATCTCGAAGTTGTCTCTGCGGCCGTGAGAAGCCAGTTATACTCTAAGCCTTTTGTGTTTAGGCGGAAGAAGCTCCTTTAACAGCTCAGTTGACTTCTCGGGTCGGCAGAACTTATGGTTCTGCTCAGGCTGCCACCTTGGAAGGTACCGCCTTTAAATACTTATTCCTAAGCCTTTGCTTCCAGAGATTTAACAGCGCCGGGAGAGTATTACATTCTGAATTATTAGGTAGAGCATACTTCGTGTCACACTTGATCCGTGCTAATGAGCATGGATGGCTCTAAGTCCGGGAGAGAGTCAGCTCACACGTGCCATCTCCTCTGTTTGAACTCAGCGGAGCTCAACCAGGCGATGAGCCTGTCTTCACAGCCGAGCTAATTACATTACACCACTCGGTATGGGATAAAGCCGTCGCGCCCTGTTCAGATGCATAAATTTGATCTTTAGGGACTCATAAAGTTCCTTCACTGTTCTCTAGCCATTGGAATCTCCACACACCCTGGTTCGCGGTATCCGCGATGGCAAGGTTATTTCAAGCCGGGATGATGCAGAGATTATCTTCTCCTGGGTTCCTGGCATATAGGAATAGCGGAGAATTAAAAAGCCAATGAATCTACGAGGACTGGGGGACCAGACAATAGTTTCGCTCTTCTCCACACCAACTATATGACAGGAATTAGGTCCGCTGTCTCGGCTGCTTGGCAAAGAAGATGGGGGACGCCCGAAGGAAACTAAAAGATGAGTGTCTTTGCTTGCCACTGCTCTCATAGACGTCTAACGATCACTTTGTGTCGTGTTCGAATTGGGAATACTCGCGGAACGCACCGTCATTTGATGGGGAGCTCCTTTTCACCTTACTGCAATGACTGCGTTGTCTCTCCAATTGGTCGGGACATTTTTGGTGATTGTCAAAATCTAAATTATCTTCGCGCCTGTTTCCAATTATTCCTCCTACTCGGGACGAGTTCATGCACACAACTTGTGGACTACCTGTAATTTTGAATGAAGATGGCCTCCTGTTTAATATACCCTTCACCACGGTAGTAGATTGGTATAGAAATTTATGTTTTTTCGTTTCTTTGTAAATCAATTTTGATGAAACATTTTCCAGCTGGTGTGCACAATATGGCAACACTATTGTTAGATTTGCGTTATGCTGTATTACTTGCTTCCATTTTTGTTTCAGATTCGTCGTTTTGGAGGTGAAACGTGCTAAAAGCTTTTAAATGAAATTAGCGCACTTAGACATATTTGGAAGAAAATCAAAGCTTCTTTCGTATATATTTAATAGAAGGCCGTAATTATAATACACGATTTATGAATATAATGAATTGTTTGCCCAATGAGTGGTATTTCTACGTTCTTCAAGAACGCTATCATGCATGGAGTCTGTCAATTTCTTCATAGACGCAAGTCAGACTGCTTCTGGTGCAGCTTTGATGATCGCCGATAAGACTCATTCAGACCAAAATTGACGTGCATTCGAATAATCATCTTGTTTAAGGATGGACCACAAATTTTCGATTGGGTTGAGATCCGGAGATGCTGGAGACTACATCATGTAATGGGCTTCCACGGAAGGCTACGAACCCACCTCCTTGGATGAAATGGCGTGATACGCAGTGTTACGAATGCACGCCCTTGCATGAAATAGGGTGACAGGCAGTGCAACGAACCCATGCCTTGCATGAAATGACCTTACTCAAAGAGCTACGAACCCTCACCTCCACATAATTTATCAGGTCCGAAACGTACAATAAGAACTTCCTTAGATAACTTTTTATTTTATCCTATTTTAATATTCTTTGATTTCCTGTTTTCTTCTTTATCTATTCGCTGGTTATGCAGTGTGGCATCTGCACATTGAGTGTACTGCGGTTCCGATAAAAATTTATTGTAAATAAATGTAATAGCCTGCGTGTGATGGAGGAAAAATACCCCAACTCTCTCCCAGTCGAAGCCTTGAAAGCGACTAAGCCAGGATAAATTCCGTTTCCCTGGGAAATCTATAGCCCTAAAGTTATGCTTCTGCAAGCGCGATAGGCGATGACTGACTTGCGCGCCAACTCCCATCGGTGTAAAAGCGGATAATGATGGAAAAGTGTAGAGTAGATTAATATTTACAATATTTCATGTTACGATTCCGCAGGGAATTGATTCTCAGATAAAATTTGTAAGTTGAGACGCGTTTATACTTTGTTACCTAAATATCGCTTTGAAGATGAGTGTCACCAGATTTGAACGCTATTCGACATCCAACTCCCTATGAAGCTCACACGTATGGGGGATTCAACGTAAATGAACGCAAAACCCTTAAGAACTACTCATATCCTTGTACACAAACCAATTAGCGAGAGTAATTCATTCATCTTTTTTTTTACTTTATCACACCAAAAATTCCCCGGCTCTTCCTACTTTGCTCCCCCACCTTTCCAACTCCGTCTCTCTCCTCTCCCCCTTCTCACTCTCTCCTCTCCAAGACCCAGTGGCACTGTCGTTAAGGAGTGAGTTATACCCTATGAGTGCCAACTTTGGCATCGATGTCAGAAGGGTATGACAGCAAAAACAAACATCGCGAGTGCTTCAAAGAGCCGTTACCCTACTCCCCCTTTCGAACGAGTCAGATGTTGGCCGTCGGGCCATTCTTCAAGTGACGTAATTAGATGGCACCCACAGTGCCACTCGACGAGGGGAAACATCTGAAAAAGGAAATTAAGTCCCATAAATGGCTGGTCGTGGCTCAGACATTTGAAAGCAAATGAACAATGGAAAAATATTGCCCGAAGTCACTTATAACGACACGCCTAAATAGCGTCTACGTATATACAGATGCTCTTTTATCCCTATTACAATTCAGGGATATATATATATATATATATATATATATATATATATATATATATATATATATATATATATATATATATATATATGCCCTTATGCGTTGTCTGTGTGTCTGCCTACTTTCCTTATTGTATCCAAGAGTAAGCGTATATTCATTCATGTGTTCTGTCTCTCATTTCTCTCTAATTTGTGGGTCGGTGGAAGGCGGATCTAATGCATCGTTTGGTCTACGGCAGTTGACAGAATCACATAAGTGGCGGTCAGGTTCCGAGACTAGTTGAGAAGGTCAAATTGGGTCACGACTCATCATCACTGACAGAAGGAACTTTTGGGAGTGACTCGCGTTTCACAGGTCAACAGGTCATCAGGAATAAGCAAAAATTGTGACCCAAATTATGGGCAAAGGAAGAGATAAGTGTACATTGTTGAATTAATTTCGGCATTTTTACATATTAAATTACTCTTTGAATCAAGATAGTCCAACACAGACCACTTACATAGAAATTTTACTCTGTTTGATATTATTATTAAATTATGAGGATATAGGTTAGGATATTTGTTTCTTTATGGCTCATAGCGACTATGAGCCATAAATATTCATCGCTGCCACATTAGTAATAGGATTACCCCATTGAAACGGGATCTCCCGAAGTGCCACGTCTGGTCTTTTCGTAGCAACCATGCGCGACGAATGCGTGCCATTATCGATTGACTTCTTATTGACGTTGTCATGTGCTAAAAATTACGAGGGAAGGACAGTGACTCTTCTAATGCAGAGAGAAATAATAATGTTATTATAACTATGCTTTTCAAAGAGCAGCCATATTATTGGCACTCATCGATAGTAGAGTAGCCGAGCTCGGCGAGATGAAAATATTCTAGGGGATTGGTAGATATGTTTTGATATTTAGGGTCGGGATTCGATAGCTGGCACTCTTGATGATAGTTTTAAAAGAAAGAATGAAGATTTATTATAGGAGGAGCAATTAGTGGGTATTTGTAAAATTGATGGAAGAGGGATGTATGGGAGGTAAAACAAAGCAAATTGAAGTTTTTCTTGATGATGATTCCATTTTATACTTTCAGGTTTGAAAGTGTTTAATACTCTGTTTCACTCACAGTTAGATTTATTGGGCAGAAAAAAGTGGGAAATATATTACTGAAATTAATATGAGCAAATGAAAAGGGGTGGTAACAGTGATTGAGAGATAAGAGATTAAAAGTTTAGATCTAGTAACTCGCTTCAAACATGAATCTTAAAAGCCATTAAAAATATATTACTATAATGTAAATAGACGCCAGGTAAATGGAAGGAAATACTTGTGAGAATTAAATGAATTCTTTATGGCATATATTTACATTTGTTTTCTTCTTCTTCTTATTATTATATATTCCAAATTCCGATTCCTTTTTCTATTCCATACTAAATGGTCTTATCACCATTATTACTAATGGCTGTTTGCTGTCAATTCTGTTTTAGGCGCTTGATTTTTCGAAAAAGAAAGAAAGGTTATGTCAAAGTATCGATTGTTTTATCACGAGTATTTATTATTAACGTCTAGTTTAGTACGAATTTAAATTAACGTTAATTGTTTGGTTCTTTTTCTTTGATATCTTTCATGCCATTATGGTTTGGACGATCCAGTTTAGTTCAGTCTCAGCATAATGTTAAAAGGGTTATGAACACGTGATAAAAAAATAAAGGAAGAAATATAAGCAGAAGAAAAAGCTAGACAATGAAAGATTTAAAAAGAAGAAGAGTTTCTCTCTCTTTCCTCCCACTCTCCTCTCTCTCACCTTATTAGCATAATATGCATTCCTCTTTTCTTTATGCTTCCTGTATTGCTTCGTGAAATTGAGGTCTCTCGCTGCTTAGCTCAGCGGGGCACTTCCCCTAGCAGTGGAAGGTGATGCCGAGAACCTATTGCGCATTAATAAAAATAAATGAATAGGAAATTCCAAGATGTTATTTTCTAAGGCCATACGCTTCCTCTCATAGCAGTACACTCTAAATTGTAATTAATTCATTTCTTCTTGCGTATAATTCCACTTGGACGAGAAAAGAAAAGGAGGCGGGATAACATTAGAATGTGAGGGAGACAATGAAATAGCCCGAAACACAGACCCACATGTACATGGAGGAAGAAAGTTCGATTCGTAGCGATAGACAGGAAGCCTTCTCTTCCACGGCAGAGATACGAATATATGATGAGAGATTACAATTTTCTTGGAGAAAAATTAGCGTTGGTCAGTTGAAACGCACCAGAATTACATTGAATAGAACTTTTCGCAATTTTATGCACTTGAATATGCTTGAGTGTAAATTTGAGTAATTCTAATATATATATATATATATATATATATATATATATATATATATATATATATATATATATATATATATATATGAGAAATATGAAGACCCATGTCATCACTCTAAACATTTCTTTGCCGGACGTTTCGGTCTTTAGCAATGACCATCTTCAACGGATGTTCAAGAAATTTTAAGAATTAGATGACAAAATTGCAAAAATAGCATACACAATTCAATATTAGTTACAGTATGAAAATAAGTAAAACTCAACAAGACAGGTAAAACACAGATGAAACCAGAATGATAAACAAGTAGTTAAATATAAGTTAATTTACGAATATATGATATGGAAAAAATATATTAAAACAGTTGAATGCAAGGGATAAAGCGATCGAAAAATACGAGTTTAACCAAAAAAGGAAAATTTGAAACAAAATTAAATAAAAAATATGAATAATTAACATGAATCAAACTCAATAGGAATAAAAGAAATTTGTTTTTAAATTAATACCCGAAAAATATTGTAAGCGCAGGGCGAACAAAAAAAATGAAAGGTAAGTAAAATCAAATAGCTAGGAATCCGAAAGGAAAACAAAAAGCAAATCAAACAGTTCAATATAAGTTAAAATATAAATATATAATTGTGAAAAATAGATAAAGACAGTTGAATACAGCAGGTAAAGGTATTTAAAGGATCAATGAATGCGAGTAAACTAGGAAACTAAAGTTTAAAACTTAATAAAGCAATAATGAAGCAAAAAAATAAGAATAATAAAACATGAAACTAATGGAAAACTTTTATATATAAGATCATTTAGATACCAAGGGGACAAATATTTAAAGTGGCGAAGTTATCAGAGAGTTCAAAATGGTAGCCTTATTGTTAATCCTCCAAGGTGGTTTTACCAAGTTTCCTTGTTATCTTTGCCTTTAGAACAGCAGGGACACCGTGGCACACTATCATTAGCGGGATTGGCCACAAAGGACCAAGTTTAGTTTTTGGGGAAACAACGTCAAATGGGAGCATTTGTTGGACCCAGAAAAGTACTGTTTCCTCCTCTGCACTTAAAATTATGCATTAGGAAACAATTCATCAGAGCTCTAGATAAGCAGCTTTCAAGTATATTCAAGATTTCTTTCCTAAGCTATCTGCGGCAAAGGTGGCAGCCCGGGTCTTCGTTCGTCCACAAATAAACAATATCATGGAGTGCCAGGATTTTCTCGAGAAGCTCACTAGAATGGAAAAGGCAGCGTGAGACAGCTTTATCGCAATGGTTCTGGGCTTCCTAGGTAATCACAAAGCCGAAAACTATGTAGAGTTGTTGCGAACTTGATAAGAAACTACGGCAAAATGGGTTGCAGGATGTCCCTGAAAGTCCATACATATTCTTGACGTTAATCTTTATAAAATTAATTTGAACATGGGAGCGTACTCCGAAGAGCAATGCGAGCGCTTTCATTAGGATCGACTGGACTTTGAACGCCGCTATCAAGGATAGTATAATGAAAATCTGATGGGAGGCTATATTTGGGGGTTGAGTCTAAAGACTAATTGACAGTATAAGCGTAAATCATGGAAAGCTTCTCATTTATAAAATTTTAATTGTCTCACTTATGTAATTCTAGATTAAATAAATGCTATTTCTATTTCATGTCGTTTTGTTTCTACTCTATGAAAATGAAAGTTCAAATTCGCCGCTTCCTTCTAGAGGGAAGAGGTAAATTTCATATAAATATTATTATCCTGGACAAAAAAGCACAGTATGAAATAAATAATGGTGTTAATTCATGTATTCTAGACCTAAGCAAATAGAAAATAATAGTTGCTACCCAAAGACAAAAATCGTGTTGCACAGTGATTTGCCTTTATACCTTTCTGCCATTCAATGTGCGATACTAAAATTTATTAAAAGAATTTCAGTAATTACCTTATTATTAAATTAGAAGTGGTAATTCTTTGGTAAAAGTGTCTCCGAAGAAACAGATTCCTGGAGCTCAAAGAACTCAAATCATTGCATTGTCCAGAGAGGGATTAATCGAAGTCAAAATTGTAAGAAAATTTAATGCTCGAGGAAACGATGTTCAAACAACCAGTAAAAGGTGCAATGAGACTAATTCTTTCAAAAATTGTGATGGTCAAGGTTTCAAAAGTTGTACAAGTTAGATGGAAGAGAGGTTGCTAAAAAATACATAACTAGCTGATAGGAAAAAACCTTTTCTGATGTAGCTGCAGAGTTTCAAGCAGCAACAAACAAAGATATATCAAGACGCATAGTAAGAAAATGGTTATTAGAAGAAGGGATCAAAGGAAGTAAAGCTAGAAAGAAACCGTGGCTGTTTCAAGTGAACAATAAGAAGCGATTGTCTTTGCAAAGGAACATGAAGATTGGACTGATGATGATTGGGCTAAAGTTGCTTGGTCTGATGAAAGCAACTTTGAGGTAGGTTCTCAACATTAGTTTCCACGAATTTATGACACTTGTACACATTTTTATTGGATCCTAAATTTTTTATTGGATAAGAAAAATAATCAGTAAAATTCGTATTTCTCCTTAGATTTTTGGAACCTCTGGAGCTATTCATGTTCGTCGAAGAGTTGGGGAAGATTGTGACTCCGGATTTCTTGTCCCAACTGTCAAATTTGGAGGTGGCAGTGTAATGGTTTGGGGCTGCATCTCGTCTTCAGGTCCAGTATTGTTGTTCACTTGTGAGGGCAGTATGAATTCTAACATTTACACCAGCATGTCTGACCAGGTTTATCAACCTTCCTTAGGTAAATTCTCAATGATGACATTCCAGATGGTGTAATCTTCCATTAAAACAATGTTCTATGCAACACATCTAGAGTCTTAAATGGTTGTTTGACAATAAATGGATGACATTGATGGAATGGCTCCATCAATCTCCAGACCTCAACCTCATTAAACATTTGCGTTCACACTTGGGCACAAGAGTGAGAGTACACCAACTTTCTTCAAAAAGTGAATTATCAGCCAAAATTCATGAAGAGGGGCAGATAATTGAGCCAACCACCTGTGCCAAATTAGACTCATGCATTCAAAAACGCATAGAAGCGATTATATAAGCAAAAGGAGAACACATCAAATATTAATTATTGATAGAATATACGCAGACATATTTATTTGTATCATGTCAAGTATGAAATAAATGAGTTTTAATCATAATCTCCACTTTTTCATACCTGCCCTATAATTTTGGCCAAGATATATATATATATATATATATATATATATATATATATATATATATATATTCGTATAGGAAATATAAAGGAAATTATAAACGGTGGAGTCAAAGCAACACAAAATGAGAATAATGTATCCCACATAATTTAGTACAACAACAAATGCACCTCCAATCTCATACTGAGAAACAGCCCAGGACCTAATCTAATACCCAGGCAAAGAAGTCACCATGAATATAGTTGCAAAGTGGGAGTCTGTGAACTCCAACCTCATTCATATATCGGAATGACCGAAACCAAGCTAACACGAATAATGACCTACCACTTGAGCAACGGTACCTCCAGAAAACATAGGTTGGAAAAGCACGGAAAACAATTGGACCGGAAGTCACTTGAAGAGAATACTGAAATTTAATCCTGTTACCGTTAAAGAGTCTCAACCATTCGCATGTATATCTTGTGTTCAGAGAAATCTCATTTCCTATAAATGTTAACAGCAGCTTATCACATATATATATATATATATATATATATATATATATATATATATATATATATATATATATATATATATATATATATATATATATATATATATATATATATTTATATATATATTTATATATATATATATATATATATATATATATATATATATATATATATATACATATATATATATATATATATATATATATATATATATATATATATATATATATATATATGTATATATATATATATATATATATATATATATATATATATATATATATATATATATATATATATATATATATATATATATAATTTCCTAATTATATATTTTTGCCTATTTATTTAAGGATTGAAGAATAAAATGCACATCTCTCCTTTTCTCCTTGAAGAACGACCAAAATTGTGTTTTTTTATGCAAATTTCTGAAATTGTCGAGATTGAGATTTATATCATTTACACACCCATATTTCATGCAAGAACATTCAAAATTTTGTATCTACCTAAATAAACTTTCCAAACACATTCACAAACACACACGCATCTGAAGTCTTTTAAGTCTTCGTTGGGTAACTAACGCCAACTCAGGTGACAAATGAGAGGAACCACTCCCATCACATTGGACTTTAGAGGTGTTGTCATAGGAACCCTAAATACTTCTCGCTCGGTTATGAGAATAGAAATCCGCTCCCTTTCCCTCTGTTTTTAAGAGGTTTTACCCACGCCCCCTGTCTTCTGTCTCACGACCCATACACCCGTTGGCACTAAACCCATATATTACTCGCTTTGAGTTCATCAAGTGGGTGTGAGTGAAACTGCTACAAATTATTTCTTAATGAGTTCCTTATGCGCCTTGTCGAAGCAACACCAATTTTTCGCGCTCTTTCTTTGCCGAAAAATTCCGGGCAAAACCAGCCATTAGAGAGTAATGTCTGTCTGAAGAGACAAGGCTTTCTAGCTACAGTTTTTTCTCATTCTTTTACTATTTCATTTAAGATCAATTTTTTAGATTAACAACCAATGATAATTGCAATAAAAGCCTCTAGAAATGTTCCTAAAGCGTTGCAACAAAGCATTTAGACGTTTTGCAAGTGATCAAAAGATAGAAAGGCCAATTAGGAAAAAATCCCCATGGCAACTGACATGCGCGCAAAAATTAGGCTTCACTTTTACGGTTATTCGCGCTAAAGTGATAGACTAAGAGGGGAATTGACAGGTTTAGGTGGGAAGAGCAATTTGACATTCCTTGTTGACAAACAACGGTAATTGCCACTGTTGATGAGACTTAAAGAGATAGGGAACGAAGCTAAACTTTTTGAAGACAATTATTATAATTAGTGGTTAAACGTAGCATCATTAAACTCATCCTTGGCACTGGATCTGACATTTATTTTGGTATCCGTTCCTGTATTCTTGAGGTCTCTGTCTCTGTCTACAATATCTCTCTCTCTCTCTCGTCCCCCCCCCATCTCTCTCAAATAAGTGTCTGTCTCTAGAGTTTGTTAAACATTTTAAAACGTTTTTACTCATAATAACTCGAAACACGACAAATTTTTATGCGGTCTTAATACAAATGCAATTATGTCATTATTTTTAAGGTCAGAATTCTAACTTGCTTACAAATTTCATTAGTCACCATTTCACACCACAACCCTATGATACATGCTGGAAAGAATATAAGAATGCGTTGGTTGAAGGCACTCCATTTTTATGTGGGGAGGTAAGTCTATCTGTGTGGTGTGTTTACTTGAGGTAATTAATTAAGATTTTTGCATTCAGAGACAAGATGAAACATCCAAGATTATGCTCGTAACTTTCTTACACAAGTTTACCTTCGAAAATAGTTTGTCACCCATCGAGACAGTTATAAGTGCATTGCTGACTTTCCCTTAATATAAAAGCTATTTTGACATAACGGACTAAATAATAATTTATCGAGTGTTCCTCTTTGTATGTTTTCTATTGGGTTCAGGTCAAAGGAGGGACCCGGCCAGGAAAGTTGTTTGATATCATTAGGTTCTTCCAATTCTTTCTTTCTCTGAAATATCGCTAGGGGCGCTATCATCCATGTAAGAGTAGGCGCATTCCTATTTTAATGCTACCAAAAGAAGTGGGTCAGATATTTTATTCTTAGAAAGAGCTCTCCACGGGGGATATGTGACCTACTACCATGGAGAGGGTAAAATTCTTCCTAGGCGATTTTGGGGGCTTCGACGATAAGAGGCGTTTTCCTAAGTGGTCTGGCGTGACTTTGAAAATCCTCTAAGCCCATTTTACCACAAAAATCTACAAATTATGTAGATTAAAATGCAACACCAATTATTCGCGCGCTTTTTTTGAGATATTTTATGAGAGTTTAAAAACGAGGCTTTCTCCTAATTGCATCTTCACTGTAACTCCCATAAATTATTAGTTTTTTTGCGACTCACTATCCAATTTTTTCCACCTCTTGTGAAGCTTTTGAAATAGGGTTCTAGGAATACAACCTTACTCGGCATGTGTCTAATATACCTATTATGGGAATGCAGTCTGAAAGAAATTAATATTGTTTATATGATTAACATTTAAGCTCACATGGTTGTTTTATGTCAATATATTCAAAGAAACTTTAATTCATATTTTCTTGCAAATTGCACTTTGAAAGAGTAAATGCATCAAACACAAAACATTGAAATCCAAAAAATTTGAAGCAAACATAATTCTTTGGATACTTTCTGATGGCTGGGCAGAAATAATATTAGGTGCGGCGTCTTCAGTAAACATCTACTTGTTACAATAAAATAAGATGGAGCGACATTCTATTGGAATCCTTACTTTGGTAACTTTTAAAAATGATACACCCAATATCTGTTTGCATTGGTTTTTGTGATAGCGGTCAGTTACTCCAACTAAAGTCCCTCTGCTTTGGCCTGAAAAAATGTTACAACCTGTTTACAGAGAAACAAATTTAAACTTTTATTAATGAAAAGAAACTTGAATTAAATTACCTTTATTTTGATGGCGGAATTAATTTGAGCGAGATTTAATGAGAAAATTATCTAGCAACCGTAGTGTTGTTAGAAAACAATATAATACTAATATTTGTTGAATAATAATGATAGTAATAGGGATGTAAATAACGATCTTCGAGGTCATAGCCATTCACAGAACGCCCCAGCACCAACTTAGGAAAAGATTGAGAGACAAAGTATGTTTTCAAGGCACGCTTTAAAGCAATAAGGAAGGTAGAGGAAAGTTTAACACCGGGCAGATCATTCCACATTCTAGGCGCAGATATAGCAAAATCCCTATACATCAGACATCTACGACTACGAAGAACAAAGGTAAGGGGCAGATCCAGAAGGTAGAGTTCTCATGGACGGGGGTAGGCTCAATGCCGATGAAAAGGCGATGAAATTTTGTGTAAGAACTAATAAGCAGGAAATAAGACGTTGCAAACGGATTGACTGCCACTGCAGTTCAGAGAGAAAGGGTTTGCATGATTGAAACCTCCCTAGGCGAGAAGAACACAAGCTGCAAATATTTACTAAGTTGAAGGGGTTGAATAGTAGTAGCTTTTGACCCTATATAAAGTGACTTATAGTAATTAAGATCAAAACTATTGTAATCTAAATGGAGGTTAATGTAGTAGAAATTAGGGAGAAAGCAGAGAGAAAATAGGAAACATTAGCTGCATTGGCTTTGTGAGATTACTACCTCTTAAATTGGACACCCAGATTTGTAGCATTGTAAGAAAAAGCAAACAAGTAACCATCAAGGTTAAGAGAATGAGCAATAGTTTCCAAAAAAGGCAAAGCCGATAGATTACCCCCCTTATATCGCTCGATTATATCATGATTCATTTAGTGGAACTTTCTCCGAGAACCATTGAGTAATAGTATCGTATGTAGATAAAAGATTTCTGTTTCAGGAAAAGAATCTGGAAAGAAGGGGAGATATTTTTGCGTCTTAAATCTATATCATTCAAATAATAACCAAAAGTGACGTAAAAGAACACAAAGGGGGAAAATGATTGATACTATACCGGGTGTCCCAGAAAAAGGTTAACCGTACTTTGAATTAGTATAACTCAAAAACTATTGGAGCCTTATGGATCCTGCAAAAAGTGTTTTATTTATCAACTATTTATCTGTCGATTCTATAAATTTTATTAAATTTCATTCCACGATTTTTATACACTAATTGGTTTAGTAGAGGCTATCAAAAATATGTTTGCGCAAGGAAGTAAAATAATGAAAGTAGGCCTAGGAAGGCTAGGCCACCGTGCACTTTCAAGAGAAGCGTAGGAAGCCTAGGTAGCCTAGGTCACTGTGCGATTCTTCAGCAAAGCCGAGGCCATTTTAGAATGGTTTTTCAGCCATGCTGTGGTTTGGTCTCGTCATTATTGCTTACTAAGCAAATCAAAGCGTTTCTGTGTAAAAGTTTACTTCCATAGAACCTTTTTAATCAGGCAAAAGATCAACGCGCATTTACAAACTTTATTAAGACTGGCAATATTAAACAAGTATAAGATCCATTGGAACAACTTTTTCCAGGTAGGCACCCACCAAGCAAGCCCACAATCGGCAAAAATGTTCACAAATACCAACATGAAGAAACATGCTTAAATCTAAACAAAGGTCATTCGGGTCGTATGAGAATAACAGAAAATATCGAAAATGTTCCGATGACACTTCTTCAAAATCCACATGTATCAGTCAGAAAGAATGGGTTGCAATTTTTAAACTCATCATTTAACTACATTATTAAACATAACTGAAAATGGAATCCCTATAAGATGCATGCAAGACAGCAGCTTCTTGAAACTGATTTTCCTCGTCGTAGACAATTTGAAGAATGGCTTCTCCTTAAACCTGCTCGTTTCTGGGAAAACATTGTGATTGGTGATGAGGCATCCTTTTTCATGAATAGAAAAGTAAATAGCCATAACATTCGGCAGTTTGTGCCACTGACCCTCCCCCCACCCCCAACCCCAGCCCCAGCATTCAACTTTGACACACGCATTTGGCAGCAGAAAGTGTCTGTGGATCGGAATATGCGAGAATGGCTACCTTGTCGGCCCATTGTTTTACGAGAATAACTTCAATGGTGACTTGGTAATTTAATGGGCTATTTATATTCTCGCTTTGGAAAGAAGTTTTTCTCTTATACATCTCCGTAGCACCCCTAAAGGGCCGCCTACCTGAGCATGATCCACGAAAGGATCTTCCCGGAACTCCGCCAGATTTACGGCAATCAATTCAATAGACTTTGGTGGATTCAAGACAACGCACCAGCTCATCGACAGCTTGATGTAAGAACAAAACTAAGAGAAACGTTTGACCCCGCATTGTCGCGCTAAATCATGCAATTGAATGGCCCCCAAGGTCCCCCGACTTAACACTGTGCGATTATTTCTTATGGGGATATCAAGAGAATAAAGTCTATTCTACTCCAGCATAAAGCATTAGCCATTTAAGCGATAGTATCACACGTGAAGTCAATAGAGTTAAGGAAAATCACAAGTTAATCAAAAAGGTTGTTTAATCAACGCGATCAAAGGCGCAACTGTGCTTGGAAAAAAATGGACATGTTGAAGGATACGGTGCTTAGAAAATTAAAAAGGAATTTCTATTACCCATATGAAGAGGTGTTTTTGTTAAAAATGGATTTAAATATATTTGTTGATATTAACTTCGAAGTTTCATTATTTTACTTCCTTGCGCAAACATAATTTTAATAGCCTACACTAAACCCATTAATGTATTAATATCATAAAAGGGAATTTAATGAAATTTTCAGAATCAACAGATAAATGGTTGTTAAATTTGTTTTTTTTACAGAACTCTAAAATCTCCAATAGGTTTTGAGTTATACAAATTCAAATTACCGTTAACTTTTTTCTGGGACACCTTGTATAGGAACGGACCAAGAATCGAGCCCAGCAGAATATCTGGGTACACATTTTCCCGGCGAGATATATCGCTCCCGATTTGATTACACTGAGTAATAAAGATGATATATCAGAACAAAACCAACTAACTTCACTTCCAGACTACAAAAGAATTAAGGAAGGGTGTGGAAAAGAATAGTTTAATCAACAGTAATAGAGGCTGCTGCTATAACCTGCCAGACTGCAAGATCTTATCAATTTTGAAGGTAAACATGTGATTTAGACACGGGGTTGACACCAAACTTTCTAGAAATTGAGAAAGTAACGAAACTTGCGAGATTAGTATAGAGCTTTCCAGTTTCTTATGCTACAAGTTAGGTTTCTTAGTGATTGGGTTAACAGCATCGTTTTCAAGATCATGACGTGTTTAAAAACGTAATGAGAGAGAGTTGTTTAAAATTCAAGCATAGGAAGCGAAAGAAAAGAGAAGAAATTAACGTAGAAACTTGGATGGAATAATCAAAGGAATTTTAGAACGAGTTTAACTTATCTTTTCAGAGAAGAAAGTTGAGAAAATGGTGGAAGTGTGGGAGAATTATATTGAGTCCATAGATGAAATTGAGATGAACAAGAAATTTGAAGACTTTAAAAAAATAGGATTGTATTTGTTTTCAATATGTTTATGGCAGGCGTGAACTTTGCTTGACGAATTCAGAAGCTTGAGTAGTGGGAGTAGACGACGGGAGCTGTCTCTGTCTTAGTGCTCCGAGGTCTGTCAGCGCGAAGCAACCTCTCAAAGTCCTGTCATTGTATTTTTCTTTCCTAATTGAGTTGGATAAATACGGAGTAGGCCATCACGAAGAGAAGATGGTGATAAAGCAAGCATGGGTACCAAGGCAAGATAAGAGAGTCCGGGAGAAGGAGCGGAGGGATTAGTTCCAGTCAGATGGGTAGATGTTGTTCAACGGACGAAAAATGTAGGAAACTCCTTAGACAGTGTTCATGTTTGTTAATCACTTAATCGACTCAAACAAATACCAAAATTCTATTGGAGAATCTTTACTTTTTTTAGTGATTGTTGGCTTATTATTTTTAAGAAATTCAGAAATTATTTTGATATATCGTATATGAATATATTGAAATGATTACAGCCTCCCATCAGCGCTCGAGCCCAATCAGATGAATCTAAGAACGCCATAAATATTCCTAATGACTTATCTTGATAAATGATCTTGATAAATGAAAAGCAATAATGTGGAATAAGGTTTGAAGTTTATTAAATAATAATAAGTCTTTTGTAAGGCGCTCTTCAAGGCCTGAGGCCTTCCCAGAGCCCACGTTGTGCTGAGATCAGAATGGAAATTCAATGGAAATTCAAAAGGGGGGAGAAGGCAATACTGAAAAGATGCGTTTTCAGGAGCCGCTTAAATGTAGTGAGAGAGGGAGAAGACCTGATTTTAGCAGGAAGAGCATTCCACAACTTAGGGGCGCAGATTTAGAAGGATCAGTCCTCCATTGAGCAGAGGGATGAACGAGGAATATTCAAAAGAGGTGCATGTGATGACCGAAGGGCCTGAGGGACATGGCGTGGCGAGAGGCAGAAGAGAGGTAAGACGGGGCCTTGTTGTTTAGGGCCTCAAATGTGAAGAGAAGTATCTTGAAGTGAGTACGGAATCTGACAGGGAGCCAGTGCAGTTCATGCAGCAAGGGTTTCGAGGGCGACGGAGGAAAAGCTGAGTGGCATAGTTCTGTACAAGTTGAAGGGAGCGGAGAGAGGAGGATGGAAGATTCACAAGCAGAGAGTTACAGTAGTCAAGGCGTGAGGTGATGAAGGCATGAACAGCAGTCTCAATACTTTGGCGATCAAAGTGAGAGCGGATGCGAGAGAAGTTACGAAGGAAACATAGAGAGTATTTGCTGACATTGCGGATATGAGGCTTAAAGGAGAGATGCTCATCCAAAACAACACCGAAATTCCTAATGGAGTCAGAGAAAATGATAGTATTACCGCCCAGAGTAAGCGAGGGAAAGAGAAATTTAGATTTTTTGACAAGAGCAAGGGTGCAGACGAAGAGGCCCTCAGTTTTGGAGTGATTAAGCCTGAGGAAGTCGGTAGAGAGCCAGTCAGAAATAGAGGAATAGGCAGCCAGGAGGTCAGTGACAGAGTAGGCAAGAGACGTGGGGGATGAGGAAATGAAAATTTTAGTGTCATCAGCATATAGGTGGAAGGATAGACCGAGATTGCGGAGAAGGTAGATACGAAATAGTAGAGAACCAAGGACAGAGCCTTGTGGCACTACAAAGCGAATAGGGGTAGAGTCGGATGAAACGTAATCAATCACAACGGATTGGGCACGAGACGAGAGGTAAAAGCGGAACCAGTCAAGCACGGTGCCTGATATGCCAAGGAAAGAGTGGAGACGATCAAGTAGGACGGTATGGTCAATAGTATCGAAGGCAGAGGAGAGGTCGAGTAGAACGAGGATGGAGGCACAACCCCTGTCCGCGGCTCTTCGTAAGCAATCGGACACATTGAGAAGGGCGGTTTCTGTGGAGTGACCTGACTTGAAACCAGATTGATAGGTTTTATCAATGTTACAGGCCACCACCATGTGACTGTTGATGCGTGAAGCAACTACTCTCTCCAGAACCTTAGAGAGGAAAGGAAGTTGCGAAATCGGGCGATAATTGGAAGTGTCAGTGGGGTTCAGTTGAGGCTTTTTAGGAATCAGACGGATGTGGGCACGTTTGAAGGAAGAGGGAACAAGACCAGTTGCAAGTGAAGTGTTGAACAGGTAAATAAGCGTTGGGAGGATAACAGGCAGAATTTTACATAACAGTTTAGGCGGAAAAAGGTCCTTTAGGAAGCCCGATTTCTTAGAACGCGAGAGCAAGGCTGTAAGCTCCAACGCGGTCACAGCGGGGAAAACGATAAGCAGCTGAGGCGGGAAGTCAGGAAGAATAGCAGAAGCCGGGACAGAAGGCTGATGGAGGGAGGCATGGAGGTTAGTGACCCTTTCTGCGAAGAAATTCGAGAGAGTAGCAGGGCTAATGGGTGGGGAGACCTGGACTGGGGAAGTAAGACGGGAGAGCAGGCGAAAGACGGTACGGGGATCATTCCTATTATCAGTAAGCAGATTACGTAAGTAGGCTTCACAAGCAGATTTTAATTTCGCCACGTAGGAAGCTGTCGCAAGACGAAACGCCAGCGAGAGAGGGGTCGTGGGGTGCGAGCCTTTCTAAGGACTCTTTAATAGGCACGCATGGACTGCCTAGCACGGAGGAGTTCCATAGAGTACCAAGGGGCACGGTGACAACGGGAGTTCGAAGGGGGGACAAGGGGAGAGTGGGCATCAAGACAAGTGAGAAGGGGTTGCTCCAAAGAAGAGAGAATCTGGTCAGGAGAGGCAGAAGCATCAATGGGAGGAAGTTTGGAGGCCACATCATTAGATAGGGAGGGAATAACAATGGAGGCAAGTTGACGGAAAGGCTTAGGATTATGAGACAGCTGGGGAATGGGAATGGGATAGAGAAGTTGAAGTTGATAAGGAAGTGATCAGATATAGCATTCGACAAATTTGTAGTCGTCAGGTTGGAAATATACAGTCAGAGATTACAAATGCTCAAATTCACATTAAAGAATACCATGAGGGGTGACGTTCGATATAAACGCAAGACTTTCCTTCATATCGGACCATGCTACATGATGTAAGGTGCCACCTTACATCATCGAAAACAATTAATACAAAATGCATAATCACATTGTTTTCTTCTCCGGGGAAACCTTATCTCTTTAATTGGCTTGTGCGCAACAGGAGGCCTACTGCTATTTCAATAATTTTAACTTTTCAAAACCACCCCATAATTTTTGAGGCCCAGAAAATACAAAAATAGTGCCTAAGATTAAGTGCCATAAACCGCTTTAATTCTATTTTTTCTAGATATCAAGTCATTCTATTCTGCTGGTAGATTTGAAAAGAAATCGTTATATTTTCTAAACATTCCCTCTCTGGCCAGGGAGTAAATTTCCCTCACGGCTAATAGGTAGCATAAATTTGTTTAGGCCTTTAGGTATGTTATTTACTCTTTCCACTTTTCCTATCTTCCCAATTATATTGCACTCGTATATAAAAATTTTTGTCCCCATTTTTTTTATATAATTTTATTCATATAATGTTATAGACTATCTTAGGTAATTTTATTTCTGCAAAGATCGAAAAATTATTTGGCCAATTTTTACAACTTCACATTCTATTTAAAGTCCGCAAATGGAAAAATTAAAATAGAGCCTCTCACTCAAATACGAAGTGGTATATAGCTTTAGATAATCTATATGTAATAAAACAACTAAATTGTGAGTATAATATGTACGCCGTTGTAATCTTAAAAGTTTAGAAACTACCGAAGATGTCAAGTGAATTGCTCTCGAACCGCTGAGATTCCAATGAAGTCAAGCATTTCATTTGATCTGTTAATGTCAGGATTTTCCCCTCGAATTTAAGAGCCAAATTCCCGTTAAATCACTAACTCATGTGGAGGGCATAATCGCTCAATAAATGAATGTTTAGAGTTGCACGGAAAAAGGAAAACAATTCCTAATAATAATTGGAATAATAACTGGCGTGGTAAATAATATTAGAATAATAATAGCTACTTTTCAATCCACAAACTGTTGAAAACTCCAGAATGGTTTGAAATAATCATAATGCAAATCTCTCATGTTTACATTATTCCGGGATTATAACAAGGCATAGATATTGATGGCACCTCTTCTAGCAGTTTGCATAATACCCTCAACTGTTCCAAATTTGGGGTCATAACTAAGAAAAGGATGACAAATTACAATACGTTAAAATAAATATCAGTGATCGGATGTTTGAATTTGGTTGCCACTGAAATAAGCAGCTTCTCAACAAAATAGTTTAAAAATAGGGTCCATTTTAGCAGCCTAGCCCTACCAATTGCTGTTAAAAAGATTCTGCCATAGGCAACCCATACTGGCCTTCGATTGACTCTGGTTTATAGCCGAAACACACACACATAAATAATATATATATATATATGTATATATATATATATATAAATATATATATATATATATATATATATATATATATATATATATATATATAAATATATATATATATATATATATATATATATATATATATATATATATATATATATATATATATATATATATATATATACTACCAGAGATACCCGTCGTTTACTGGGAAAAATGTGCGTTGGGAAATAAAGTAAGACGGATGAATATTCTTATTGAAATTCTTATTTTGTGGCCCAAAAATATCTTTACCTGCTTATTATTATTATTTTATAAATTTAAGGCAGATTCAAGAGAGGTGCGCACTCTCATATAATCATATAATATACGTAAAATGAGTAAACTTTTCAATGCGCATGCTTGGTAGTTTACGCTCACGTATGACTGACTCTTAGTTATGAGCGAACAACGTTGTGGCCACACAAAAAGATCGAGCGGCTTATCTTCTATTCTTCTATATCAATCTTCTATAATTCTATATTTTACGAACGGGATTTTTTCAAAAAATCTCTTTCCTGATTTCCTTTGGTAGGTGTGGGAGAGGGGGGATGGGGGGTAAAGAGGGGAGGGGGAAAGGGGCGAAGAGAGGAGGAGAGGAGGAGATCATTTTTTATCTTGGTTTGGATGTTCTCTTGTAGGGAAGCGAGAGGGAAAGGGGAGAAATTAATGGAAAAGGGGTTGAGTGGGGATAGAAGAAGAGGGGGAGCAGCAGAGTGGAATAAGGAAAAGTGGAGAAGAGGAGAGGAGTAGAGGAAGAAGGGAAGGGGAAGAGAGGGGAGTGGAGGTGGGGGACGAGAGAGTGGGAGGATGGGGGAGAATCTTTTTTCTCTTCGTTTTAATGTTCTTTTGTAGAGGGAGAGAGAGAGATAAATAGGGGAATAAAGGAGGGAGGCGATGAGAAAGGAAAGAGAGGGTAGGAGAACACGAAGAGAGAGGGAAGCAAGTGGGGAGATAGATGGGGAGAGGAGAGAGACGGGGGCAGAGTGGGAGAGGAGACAGAGGGAAGGGTTAGAATGGGATTTTTTTATTCCTATAAATGGACAGACACACACGCAGACAGACTTAATTTTTGTTATTATTATTCTCTCTCTCTCTCTCTCTCTCTCGCTATATATATATATATATATATATATATATATATATATATATATATATATATATATATATATATATATATATATATATATATGTTGAAACGAACAAAGTAGTGCGTGAGTATAGCAAATATATGCAAAATAAACACAGGAAAATGATAAGCGGATTCCAATCACTTTCGAACTTGTTCAGTTTATTCTTAAGGAATAAGATTTACAATACTTAATAGAGTGGTGTCTCGCCCATGTAGCACAAAAGGACTCATAATAGAAAAATATTATCAAAGACGAAATTAAATACCGGATACAAAGTGTAAAGTCATATAGATAAGGTGTACTTCCGGAAGTTCTAACTGTGAGAAAAGAATGTAGACCGGCCGAATAGTTATGATGTTATTGCCCCCGAAACTATTTCCCTGGATAATCTTGGGTGACTTTGGCAATTTGTTTATTTGAAAGAGAATGTAAAACAATAAAAGGGTTTCAAATTTCGTTAAAATGAGCCGAATAGATATGATGTTATTGCCTAAAGAAACTAATTACCAGGATAATCTTAGGAGGACCTTAGCATTTATCTCATTTGAAAGAAAACGTAAAGAACAAAAGAGTTTTGAATTTCGTTAGAATCAGCCAAATAGTTATGAAGTTATTGCCAAAATAAAATAATGACAGGGCTAACCTTCGGAGGACTTTGGTAATTGTAGCATTCAAAAGAGAAGTTAAACCAAATAAAGGTTTCAAATTTCTTTATAATTGGCCAAATAGTTACACTGTTATTAACCATAAAAGCAAAAAAAAAACGTGGACCGACAGACCGACATGTGAGATGTAGAGTCACTCACGACCTGACTCGTACGTCACCCAAAATGGTAGCTGACATGAGAGAATGGAAGCATCTGAATATTGAATAACATTTACTTGTATCATGATGATTCTCACCTGGTATCAAAATTCTGTCGATATTACTGCTAAAGTATGCTCTATGAACAATTTCAAGGCTATAAGGCGTGAGCTGGGCAGCTGCAGCCGATACGACAAAACCGTGGACATCAGAAAAGGAAACAACAGGCGTTCTGACTGCGTCCACCAGCCGGAATTCATTCAACAACAGCAGAACAACATGATGGGAATCTTGGCTGAGGCAAGATGAATCTGGCCCTGGATGAGGAACTTCGCTACTACTTGTTTAAGAAGCGCAATGGACAAATTTGCATAGCCAAAAGGCAAGGAAAAGTACTTGACGAAGGCAAGAACAAGCTAAAGCTTCTTTTCAAGCCAGAAACCATTTTTTTTCTTAAATAAAAAGAAATTGTGCGAGGAGCAGCTTCAGGCGTATCGTGAAGACCAAGTTGCCCCAAAATGTGATGGCCCTTGGGTTTGTCAAGCCGTCCCGCATCTTTGAGCAGGGTCTTATGATCAATTCAGATTGTTATTTGTGATGCTGGATACTGTTTCCAAGTTCTGGCTTTAGAAAGTTGCCGTGAAAAGCCATAACTAAGGAGAGAGCCACAAGTGTTTGTCGGAGAATTTCAATGATTTCACCAACTCCAATTTCTGAAATACTAATTACCCCTATTGTAATTTTATGGATAAATATATGTGTGACGCGGTTGAAAAAGATATCAATCGCTCTGCCTGAAACACCAAAGGCAAGCTGGTAGTCAAGATCAAGTTGTTCGAAGATCGTCCCAAAGACACTGAGGAACGCATACGCCAGGTTCTGGATCCGTCTTGAGGCCGTGGTGGAAGATGAGGGCGGCATCTTTGAGTAAACTGTTATCTCCCAACCATAATCTAGCTCATATATTTTGAATCTTTAAAATACATTAATTTTTGGCTGAAATAATGCAGCCCTGTATATATATATATATATATATATATATATATATATATATATTATAAAGTGCTTCAGTATTATTTTGAGGGCATCATTTTGAATAGCTCTAACTTTATTTATAATTATTTTTTATTTCTTTTCAGATTAATAATTATTGAATGACACCAAAGTGATGGAGCAAATTAAAAGCCAAGCTGTTATCCTTCGTTGCTACATTTAAAAAACATCTGGAAGCTGCAGATAGGGATCAACATTAGCAGCAAAATAGAAATCCCATGCAAAGGCTTCTAATATCATCAGAAACCAAGAATATTTTGCAGAAAGTACAGGAGAATTTTCAAGAAAAGCACGGAATTTCGATCAGAGCCTTTGCAATGGAATTCAAACTTTCAAAATGCGCCATCAGAAGAGTTGTGCAAACAGATATCCGCTAAACCTTATGTAATGCAGAGAGGTCAGTTCCTATCAGCTAAGACTAAAGTAAATCCCTTGATCAGCGCACAGCGCTTGCTCTCCATGTTCAAACATCAAGAAGGTGGAATGCTTTGTTCTTTTCTGATAAGAAAACTTTAACCAATACCTAAAGGTAAACCCAAAGAATGACAGATGGTATACAGAGTACCAAGCGAAGTTCCAATTGTAATGCATACCATGTTTCCTGCAACAGTGATGGTTCTGGGGAATCATTTGCAGTGGGAAGAATGTCAGGCTCCCTCACTTATTTTACAGGGATTAAGAGTCAATGTTGCTGACTACACAGATGCTTTGAAGAAGGTTATGAGGCTCTGCATAGACTGAGTACGCAACGGAAGACCATACATCTTCGAACAAAACCCTGCACTATCTCATGAGGCTAGAACAAGCCAGGTTTGTATGCGTGCCAATTTCTACCACCATGTTCGTCCAGAAACCTAGCCTCCTAGCTCATCAGACCTAAATCCACATAATATTACGTATGAGGCGTAAATCAATAACCCATAACTTCATGCAATATATCAAGTCCGCTTTAATAAAAATTATGTCCGAAATTGATAAAGATCATATGATTCAAGCCTGAAAAAAATTCAAACAGGAATTCAAGCAGGCGTTTAGGCTAATGGTCGATTCGTTGAAGATTATTTGTACCAATTATATTTCCGAACTTCTGCGAGATCTTCGGCTCCGAATTAGGGTCGAGGGAGGCATCAACGGTATCACCGACGTGCTGTCGGAAGATGTTCTTTCTATGCTCTCCCTGTACCATCTTTCGATTAATTTTGGTGTGACTTAGATGCATCCAAAGGGCATTAACCCCCCTTGTTTAGCACTTGGCGTGCTAATAGGGATACTGTCTTACCTTACTACCAATCGTTTGTTCGTTCGAAGCTTGAGTATGGATGCGAGTTTTACGCATCGGCCACTGAGCGTTCCTTGGGGAAGCGCTTCATCAAGCCCCCTCAGTGTTCTAGGAGCATTTTCATCTCCACCCCCCCTTGTTTGTGCTAACCGTGGTGCTATGATTTCTGCGAGCCGGCCGGATTTCGAGATTATCTTATTTTAGGTTCTTAGACATGTAGATATTGCGGTAAATGAGGACGCCGATGAGTTCGCTAAAAAGTCAGCAAAGCTGGGAAACCATACCAACGTTTGGCTCTTCCTCACACTAACTAAATTTCAGGAATCTGGTCAGCTATCTGAGCTTCCAAGTAAATAAGATGGTAGACAATGGAGGGGAAATGAATGTTGAGTGTCAGCACGCCGTGACTGTTCTCGTAGACATACCGCTCAATGCCTCAAAGTCTTCAGGTCATTTTTTGTCATTTTCAAATTGGCTACACTAACAATCCGCAGCGCCATTTGATAGAGCACCCCCTAGCATGTTACTGCGACTACTTCGCTGGCCCAGATTGCTAGGCACATTATTGTTGATTGCACCAGTCTGGGCGATCTTCGCTCGCGTTACCTGTCCCAGTACCGGGAGAAGAAAGATTGCTCCCCTTATCCTTTGTACTCTGGACGGATTCGTGCACACAGTTTTGTGGACTATTTTAAAGAGGATGGCCTGCTCTATTTCTTTTAATCTTTGTTATATGTCGTTTGCTTCCGCGCAGAGGGGAGGCAAGCAAGTCCCCGAAGCAGAACGTGCGTGCCCTTTCTTCTTAGTTCTTGGTTTCGTAGTTTGTTTTTTTTTAGATTTAATTTTTACTTTGGATTCAGGTTCGTTTTTTATTTTTTTGGGGGGAGAGGTCTGTTTTAATGTAGCCAAGCATTAGAATATAAGAAAATTAAGGGAACTTATGCCATTGCAGCACTCTCCATCTGGGTGCTAAAAAGCAAGTTCCAGACAGCAACGTCTACTAGACTTCGCGAGCATTATCAGCCAGATAAAAAGCAGGTCATTGAGAAGGAAGCCTGAAGCAAGTTACCACCCTGCTTCGAGGCCGTAATTAAGGCTTTCGGTGATTTTATTGAATAAAACGAATAATAAAATACTTCCAGTCTTTACCATGTAACTTTGGTAAAAATATTTGTATGAATTATCACTCCTTGTTATTTAATTTGTAATGACGGGGGGCGACCCAACATTAACCACCGCTCCCTGCATATATATATATATATATATATATTTATATATGGTTGCGGTTAGGTAAGGGTAATAATAAGGTTCTTTTATCCTCTAGAAAAGTCTCCGGGAATTTCTTCAACCCTCTTCACGAGCGTTACATATACAACAAGACAACCATACACTTCCCCCCAGAAGTAAATTTCCAAAAAGCTTTTTATATAAGATAACGTTAACTTCAAAGGTGAATGGATAAAACGTGAATTTTAGTCGTGGATCTTCGCCCATTCTATTTCTTTTAGAAAAAAAATTTATATATATATATATATATATATATATATATATATATATATATATATATATATAAATGCAATTCTAATTAACAACTACTATAACATGGCTACTCTTCTTTCTCATTGCTGCTTAAATGTCACATCACAAGTCTGGGTCTTACCGTTGTCATAATATCTACCTAATTTTGTACTATCTATTGAATTTCAAAAAGGCTGCTCATTTGTAATCAAATATGAAGCCGAGACGGAAGATGGCATCAAATTAGTCCCACTCAACATCGCCATATCTTGCCGCAAATGGTCTAATGATTTTGGCATCCTTGGCTAGAGTAATAAATAATGAGGCTATTTGGTCATGTCTGTCATTTAGACCTTATGTTTAACGGTTCTTCATTTCCCTTACCCGAATCACGTGGTGTTGACCCTTTGGTATGCCAAACGAGTGCCAAATGTCATAGTATACTTCTATATTAAGGAATGAAAGTCTTTATCGTATGGTTGTCATTTTGAGATTCTAAATGCATGTTTGTAATTTCTATCTTATGGATGGTTGATAGCATTAACAATGTCCATAATCATTTTTTTTTCTCTTGGAATTTCTTTTTACCCTAACTCATGAGGCACTGCGTTTTTAGCGGCAATGTGAAGTGATTGTCATTTAGTTCTTAAACTTTTATCAGTTGCTAAAAACGGAGGGTATCTTGAATATTGGGAGAAAGCAGATTTTGGGGCCACAGAACAACAATTGCATTATTACTCCGTTAATACTTCACTGACAGGAAAGTTCTTTATAAATGAGCCTTAAGAAGGATAGTGACAATAATGTATCTCATTAAAGGTATCAAATTCCTTATTCATTACCGCACTCCTCTAATGACCCGCGCTTGCGCAAATGCTATCTGTCATCTCTCGTCTCAAAAAATAAAGTACCAAATGGTAATCATAAAGCGTCTCGATGGTTTAATAGATATAAAATACTATTCAATAGTACACCTACTAAAATATAGATTACCCTCTAAATTATTATGAATTTATCCAAAATTTGACTTTTTTTACAAAAAGCCAGTTAAACCAATTTCATTGATTGCAAATGGATTTATTTTATGCAGCAACACCGAGAAACTATTTACCTTTCATTTTCAAGAGCCTTGGATTACTTTATAAGTTATTTGGTAACGCTTAAGGAACAACACTGCATTGGACCATTTCAATGAAGTCACAGCCAGTTGTGTGAGGCATTTGGTATCGTGGCTTTGTAGTGCAGATAGGACGTTTTCTGTTATTTATAGACTGCCATCTTTTCATTAATGTGCTTATAGTTTTTTTGTGTGTTTCAGATAGTTTATTAGTTATTTTACTAGTTTGACTTTGTGTGTTCCGGATAGTTTTGTAGTTATAAATGAATTAAACCAAAATAGGTAAACAGAGTGATTTGAGTCGTCAAAAAATAAACACATAAAAGTGTTATTGGAATAAACTAAATTAAAACAGAAAGAAATAGCAAAATTCTATGTGGGTAAACTCAAACATTCAGTTTCATTAAGAAAAAAAATGATAACGGTCAAGATTTAAGCTCATAAGGGTTGAAAAATGTGGTCGAAAACGAAAAAAATCCAAGAACAGATAGAAAATTAATACAACAAGCTCTTAAGAATAGAAAAAAACATCTTTCAGGAAGAATTCTATTCAACTGGCAGCAGAAGGTCTAACCTTGCCCAAAAAAATGTGAAGGACAGGCTTTTGGAAGCTGAATTGAAATCATATCGACCGAGAGAGAATCCTCGACTCACACCTAGATAAGATATGTATTACAGATAAAAGAGGTAGTACTCATCTTACTATAAATCTCTTTAAAAATGTTTGAGACTCTTGCTCTTGCGCTTGTACATGGATATAGGATCCCCCCATTGTAGGAACCAGCAGTAGTCACCCATCATGTTTTCGTTGAAGCAGCCTTGATACTGCCTTTCTATCATTGCGATATCTCGGTGTAACCTTTCTCCATGTTCGTTACTAATATCACCCATATTAAATGAAAAGAAATCTAGATGCAAATACAAGAAATGCATCTTAAGCGTCCTCTGACACCCCATTGGTTGACAGGCCTTTAGCATGTTGTCCACTAATTCTTCATATTTTTCAGCCCAATGATTACCAAGGAAGTTCTACACTACATTAACAAATGAATCCCATGGTGACAACTCAAAGTCGAGGTAGTTTATTTCTGAACTCCTTGTCACGTATCAATTCTCTGATCTCCGGCCCAACGAAAATGCCAGCTTTAATTTTAGTATTGGTTTTCTTTGCACTAGATTTCTCTTTGAGATACTGGAATCCATTAGAATAATGGACCATTGGTTTAACAAAATTCATGATAAGGCCAAGTTTGATATGAAGTGGTGAGAGGTAGATCTTCTGCGGATGTACAAAAGGCCTGTGCTTCACATAGTATCGGCCAACTATGTGTTCTTCTCTTTCGGGCCACTTTTGAGAATATAATGATTTCTGTCGTTACGGCTGTTCCATAGGCATAAAAAGCACATATTATACTTTGTATATCCTAGCTGCAGTCCAAGAAGTAAAAAAATTACCTTTAGATCACCACAGATAATCCACTTATGATGCAAGTTATGAACACCTTCCAAAAGAAATTTCATTGAGTCATATGTCTCTATCATCCCAACAATAAGTGCGACAGGAATTGAGGGATTTTTGTTATCATTATGTAGCAACATAACTTTTAGCCTAGCAGTGCTTGCATCGATAAATAGTCTCCATTCTATAGGTTTCTGCTCGTTTCCTAGCTGATTCATGAGGGCATTAACATCAGTACAGAAACAAGCACCATCTTCTTCTTTGTAGAAGGCAGCTAAGGCCTCATGGCGTTAACGGAAAGTAGATATTTTTTCACCGTCCTCTAGAAGATTCCATTTCTGTAGTCTGGAGCCCAACAGTTCTGCGTTCTCCTTTAGCAATGACAAATCCCTCAACAAATCATTCAATCTTTCTTGATTTATCAACTGAATCTTCTTCCCTTCAGAATCATCCTCATACATTTCATCGTCATTGTTATCCTCCTCTTCAGGCGATGAATCATCTTCTTTAACTGCATTAGCTGATGGAAAAACTGGGCTTGTCATCTCCATATTATGGGGGACTAGTTTTATAGCTGACTTGCAATCTAGATATACAATTTTTGACTTGTTCTTATTTGAGAATCCCGTAGTATTTGTCATACAAAAGTAAAAATCAAAAACATGATTTGTTGGCTCACGCCACACCATTGGTACAACAAAAGGCATATCCTTCCGTTTATCATTTAACCACTGTGTGAGCACGTATAACACACAGTAAAAGATTTGTGAGATGCCCAGGGTTTGTCTTGGTCACCAACTTTACAACTAAAGTAAAAATTGTATGCAGTTTTCACTCTTTGAGCTAAATTTTTCCGCTGGCTACTTGGAGTATATCTTCCACAGATATAACAAAAGTTTTCTGGGCTATTTATACATCCTCGCCAATTCATGTTTTCAACTTAGTTTGTATATATCCGTTATATAGTTTTGTACAATCTTATTTCATTTACAAATTAATTGAGAGATAAATCTGAAAGAAAAATGCAATTAATCACTGTATGTAAATACCGTCTCAACACGAATACTATAATGGCTAAATTTGACAACGTAATAAAGCAGCAGTGTAACGCAGGAACCAAACACACACAACACATCCTTTCACTACGGTAGCCGAAGCAACACCGCACATATGTGTAACCAAAGAGTATGTGTGTAACTCAGGAACCTTACATGCTATAACAATTCTGATTACAGATTCGGAATCAGCATACTCGATTTAGTATAAATCACAAGCTAATACCCAAGTAGCAAAAATCATTGTTGACAAGTGTAATGGATAGACCCTATTAAGAGTAAGGTTAATTTAGGTGGAAGCCCATTTAATATTTGTAAGCTATTTTACTTTAATTTTATTTTAGATATTCATCGAAAGTTTTCTTCGTAATTTCTGTGTTTGGAGCGCTGACTACCTCTTGTGCTAGATTGTGCCAGATTTGAGCAATGAGGGTGCTGAAGGCAAATCTTCCCGTTGACGTTTTGAATTTCGGCTTCTACATTTTTATATCGTGTCCTCGCGTCGCTGTCATGCCTATCAAATTACAAAGATTTTCTGCATTATCGAACAAATTCCTCAATTACACTGTACAACAAATATCATTGTCAAGAAAAAAATCATATATCTCATATGCATTTTGTCGTAGAATGACCCTTGGCTTTGATCTCTCTACGCTTTGACACCCTTTTAGTAGCGGTATGCTTTAAGGGGCCTTGAGTTACTTCTATGATGAAGTAGGCTTTGTTCTAAGAGTACTATTTTAGTGGTTTAGTCCTTAAGGAAGAGCTATTTTTAAACACATAAGGATAAGAGGAAACACCAGAATCTACCAAAAATAAACATGTATTTTAAATTAAATATTACAAACCAACAGTAAAAGCATTTCTATATTTGGCCTCAAAGATTTTTAAATGACAAAACATAAACAAGTAGGCTTCCAATAAACAAACCATTTGCCAATTAGTATTTTTATCACGACCCTATTTGTTTAGCATAAAACATTAAATTAATGTACTGTCATCTACAAACACATATGACCTAGGTTCAAGAATAATGGTTTCTACTCTCCTTTAAAACGTGGAACGTACTAAACTTCTACTATCGCAATAGAGATATAAATGTTATTGTTAACTTACAGGTAGGTATTAGGGATTGCCGGATGTCGCTGGAGGACTTATCTCTCGCTTTAAAGTGGTGTGGCCGCTGGTTGAAATTTTCGAGGAAGGATTGCTTGTCGCCTGTGCCGGGGCTGATTCTGCAACGTAATTAAAGAACGGGAGCTCGTTGGGGCAGGGTTCTTCTCCTCTCACTCTTACGGTGCTTGAGATGTGAGAATCACTCGAGTGTGAGCGGCTTTGCTTTTCTTCAGTCGGGCTTCTTTGCAGACGGAAAAGGCTTCTTCGGTATGGCACCGATATAAAACTTGACTAATTAGGTTAATACGGCCCTGAAAGGGGGGATCGATTTTCTCAATCTGATCCTATCGTTTCTCACGGAAATAGTCTTGTATGGCTGAAGGATCGATCTTTACGAACTAATCTTTCTTCTGGCGAATCGACTTCTAATAATTTTCTTGTCTAGCCGATGGATCGATCTTCACGAACTAATCCACCTCTAGCATATCGACTTCTGATAATCTCTTCTCTTTCTTTGCGGGGCTTATATATAGGCGGATTGCCGCCCCATCTAAAGGAGGAAGTGACCAGGCCACAGATGCAAAGGGGGAAGGGGAGCGAATGGAGAGTTAGCATCTGGGGACAGCGAGAATTCCTGAGGTGGCACTGGGGTGCCCAAGTCAGCTCGCAAATTATAGGCTCGCAACCGCACCGCTACTTGGTGTGCCTTCTGACTCGCACCGTTTTTTTTTCCTAACCACGGGTTTATGGGTCTCGTAGGTAATACGATCGTTAGAGCGTCGTTTAAGGACCTTAGGTGGTCGCCTTCAAACATATGTTAGCTCCAACTGCCCACAGCGGCGAGGAGATCACACATGGTAAGCATTTTCGCCGGCTACCTTTCCCACGCTTCTCCTCATGAAGGGAGGGGGGCTTGAATGTACCTATACTCCTCCAGGAGGCTTAATGTAGCTATTTCTCCACACATTTCATTATGAAGTTGAGTTTGCTGAATTCGAATTTGATAACAAAAATTTCTTATCACGTAACATTTTCTTATAAATTGACGATTAAATAATTATGAAATTCATACCAATTTTCACGATACCATAAATGTATTTTGCACCCAAAGTCAAATTAAATGTGTTCATTGTAATTAATTCATGAATAAATAAATAATCAGCATGTTTGTTAGCTTTATATAATGTATTTATTTGCATTTCTAGTATTTACTACGTCTCAGGTGTGTCACGCTTCAGGTTGCAGGAGAAATCAGCAGGCAAAGCAGAGCTCTATTTTCCCTTATACCTGTTTTGCATTGACGCTATAATTTGATGGAATCTCTCCCCATGTTCACCACTCACATCTCCTGCATGCTCTGGGAAGAAGAACAAATGAGAATGAAGAAAGTGTATCTTCAGTGACATATTGCATCCGAGATCTTGGTACTCGTAGCACTTGATTACTCTCTCCACTATACGCTCTCGCTAGGCTCCTTGGTGCTTTCTCATAAGTACTTTGCATACATCTTCGAATGCAGGCCAGACGGCAAGCTCAGTTTCATCTAGTTACAAGTTGACAAATTAAAGGCCCTAGGAATATGCGTTCTTTAATTTTGGCAACACTTATTTTTAGGAAAGATCGATTTGAGGTACTGGAAACATGGCTTGTTATGTTGCAGTGCTTTGGTAAATTGCTTCATTAGGCCTAGTTTTATATGCATTGGTATAGCTCATAAAGTTTCTTCGAAGGTTTAGTCAACTGTCTCTTGTATATTCTTAAGATAACTGATCAACATTTTCAAAGATAAGAGAAATGGAGATCAAAGATAGAGCGAGAGAGACGGGTAGCCCGTTAAGAACCCGTGATCTGCTTCTTTTTGAGGTAACTTGAGTTTAATAAGACGCCTCGTAGCGAGCCTAATTGTAACAACGAGTGGAGCCACGAGGTGGCGAGAAGGTCTAAATTAACACTCGGCACCACTGAATAGATCAAATTAAACTTACTTCCGGCCGGCCGGTATAATTCACTTCCGGTGTCCCGTATAAATCGTTCAGCGTTGGCCTGGGTAAGGTTAGTATTTTGACGAATAGGACGCGTCGCGGAAGAATTCTTTCTCTAGTCCTCCCTTACCACAAGAGTCCGAAGACAAGAAAGTCTAATAAGAAGAAATAAGAACTTGAAACGAGGAGAGTCCCACACTGATGTATTCGACTCAGCTTCTCCGCGGCGAATTATTCCCTCGATTCTTCCTTACCAGGCTAGCAGTGGTTGTTAGAAGTGGTTCAAAACTTTAAGCAGGCTGAGTACTAATCGGCAAGTGCAAACCCAACGATGCTGTTGAAAAGCAATGTAGCTCGACGCTACCCCCCCCCCCCCCCCTCCGCCCCAGCCCTTTTCTCAGGTACAAAATCCTCGGGTGGCAGATCCACACGAAATGGTGGTTTCCCTTTTGTCGGTTATGTGTGTTTGTGTGCACGTGCTCACAGCTCTCGCCTGTAAACCTTTTGCCCATTTAGTTTTTTTGTATTTCTATGTTGCATCCATTATTTTATTTTTGTTTGTACAGTAGTAAAAATTATTTTGTTTCATCCAATTTTATACCCAGCACCTCATAGTGGATTAATTTAATTCGGCCAAGGAAAAATAGTCACTGTTAGTC
Source organism: Ceratothoa steindachneri (assembly GCA_963969495.1). Lineage (NCBI taxonomy): Eukaryota > Metazoa > Arthropoda > Malacostraca > Isopoda > Cymothoidae > Ceratothoa > Ceratothoa steindachneri. Next base: position 94,293,541 of record OZ018318.1, on the reverse strand, counting down.
GATTTAGTGCAACCCACGTTTAAAGTGAATCATTCAGGGTAAGGCCAATCCCAGAGTGTCCTGCGAGTTTGCCACGTTCCCTTCCGATTCCTAGAGAGCAAGCGGCGGTCAGGAAGTCAAACCTGACCTACAAAATAGAACAATATATATATATGGACAAATATCCAAGACAAATTGGTGCAGTTAAGGTAATGGCATAATTAGACAACTGCTCTGCTTCAACTCCAGCGGGTGATCCTATCCTCCTCGAACTCGAAGACAGAATTTAAGGATGGCCCATCCATCAGCTGATGGATGGAAAATAGTCACTCTTGCTCGATTTAGTTCCACCCACGTTTGAAGTGCATCATTTAGGGCAAGGCCAATCGCAGAGTGTCCTGCGAGATTGATACATTTCCTTCCGAGTCAAAGGGAGCAAGCGAAGGTCAGGAAATCTAACCTGAGCTACGCCTAAATATATAACATAAAGTGGTGGTGGAATTTTTGCATTCTCTCGGTACTTTAGCTGGTTCTTATAAATAAATAACATTGTATTATGTGAAAAATAATAGAAATAGTAACAGAAACAAATATTGAATAAAAAATAAAAAGCATTTATAGTAAGTTACAAATTTAACAAGCGTTACGTAAGAGTTACCACGGATCTGGACCCATATAACTAAAGAAATATTGATATACTTTCATAAATTTCATAGGTTATTTTGACATACCTCAAGAACATTAATATTAAAATTACATCAAATCCGTTTAGAACTTTTAAACTTGTCAGTTTCGGCCCACTCCTGTTTGCATTAAATCCCTACGGAAACATCACTGTATTTAACGTAACTAAGATGGTAATTTACGAGAAACTGGAAGTTCACGGAAAGAGACAGATGCTATATTTGCGATTTAGGGCAAATTATACCCCTAGGAAAGGTTAATCTCATTTCCGTGTTCTTCTTTTTTCATTGTTGTACAGTGATAATCTATGTTTTTCTTTTTACTGCCCTCTTTCTTCTATGTTCGAAGGAAAAGAGATTGAGATCTTTAAAGCCTATCTTTGTAGCTAATTTTTATATTCCCCTCAGGATTTTTGTGATAGAATTGCCTAAGGCGGCCGCGCCTCGCTTCTATCACATATTGAAACTTATGCTTTCCACGTGCATCCTGCGAGAGAGAGGAGAATGGCGTTCAAATCACCCACCATTCCCGAGTATCATCTTCCCCCGCTTCAAGTTTAATCAAGGAGGTTTAATCCCACGTTTGCCTCCAGGCGTCGATCTGGCCAGATTGAATTAGGCTTATGGAAAGATAAGATTTTTCCAAGCACTACCGGAATATTCCATGGAAGTCTCCCATTGTTCCCTAGCCTAAGGGGCTGGCTCCGGCTATTTATGCGATAGAATTTCGCGATTGAATCAGATCCAGATTATCTTCGTGAGGCATCACGCTGATCCAGTCTCCCTTGTGCACCTAGGAACTCTACTCCGAAAATCTCCTTATTGTCTAGAAGAGGACAATATCCTTGAGTTCTAAGGTTCGTGCCCCTCAAGACGCCAAGTCAACAGGGCCCCCTCTTTTGTTCAGAAAGAGAACAACAGAGCCCGTTCGACAAGAAACGGTTCTCGTTTTCCTGATATCACGTCAGTGGTAATTTAATTCCCCCCTTTTAACGTTCTTCAAGAGAACTCTTGGTTACACCAATAACCTCAATTGTTCATCCAGAACATCTCCGGTACCCTGTCTCAAGCATCGCTCGTATTTCCGAGCCCCAATTCGCTCTCACTCGGTCATGTAAATATTTTCCATGTGTTGTTTTGTTAGAATAATTAATAAAATTATATTTTATTAATGCTTGCAATATTATTTATCCTTGGGCTCCATTCCACTTCTTAAGTACATTAAAGATAAATATGCCCTCTCCAGGCTTATTTATTAACGTAGAGTCATTCTCGGCCCTCTGATCAACCCCACACTCGAATATAGAATAATCCCCACAAAGAATAGATATATATTATATCGTCGGTTGCCTTTTCTACAACAATTTTCTTATAGCGACGTTGTATTATATCTACATCTATAATTAATTGTGAACCAGTAGGGATCAGTATAATCTAATATTGCTCTAACTAAAGAATGACGTGTACAGTTTTGAAATCGTCTCTGAATTACGGTTTGAGACAGATTGCCTGATAAATGATACGACTCTTGTTACTATATTTCTAATTGCAACACATTGAATGGAGTAAATTAATTTATCTATTCTAACTCCTAGATCGGCTTGCTCATTTCCTTCTATAATCTTGATATCTTGGATATAGCATTTAAATTTATGAATATTTTTCCAAAGTGTAAAATGCCGCATTTGGCAGCAATAATCTTCATGCCAGATTCGTGGCACCATTTAATTAACATATCCAGGCAATTTGTATACACTTCGAGTCTTCTTTATCCTTTATTACCTGCCCAAGATTAGTATTGTCTGCAAATGAATTTTCTTTGCAAATGATCCCAGAACCTAAGATGTTTACGAAAATTATAAAGAGTAGGTGTCATAAAAGGAAATTCGAGGAACTCCACTAATTATGCACAGCCAGTCATATGAGACCCCATTTAAAATTACCATTTGCTTACGATTGTCAACCAATTTTAAATCCAAGTTTTCTAAACAATAGAATCTGTGCAAGTCCAACACATCGGGTCGATCACCATTTTGGAAGAGATGTTAGACGTGGTCACCTCCTGGAAGATGGGAAAAGTGCACCACATTGGTCTTGTGTGGACTGTTTCTCTTTCAGAGCTACGAAAAGCTAGCGCAGTATGCATTCATGAGAAATCCTTGCTGTATTCATTGACCAGATACGAAAGAATTTAACATAAAGGCCAAGCTACGTTTACTTAAGTGCCAAAGCATGGCCTCTTGGATTTTATCACTACCAAGGGCAATATCCGCCCAAGATTTATAAGAAAAACGCAACTAACTCGATCAAAATAATGTAAGTGAAGGGTTCCAGCCTCTGGAGGTGAATTCCAATAAAGAGATTTCAGCAACCAAGCGACGTGCTTTATATGCGGGCGGAGGTAGATCCCAACTTAAGAATGTGGAGAAAAGAGAACACTAATGATTCCAACACTTGTGCATGGCCAAAGGTTCTGGACCGCTCTTCTTGGAGAATAGCAAATCTTTTTGATAAATTCCCTCACCTCTACAAGCTAGATCCTTCCACTGAATGAAGACATTCATAACTAACCTGAAGAATGGCGAGCATTTTTTTAAACGAAAGAAATCTGGCTCAAATTGTTTGGACGATACCTAGAGGGCTTATATGAATATCACTTCTCGCATAGGGGCTATCTCTAACACTGCCGAGCACCAAGCACCGAGAAAGCAGAAAGTGGTAAAAACAGCCAGTTGTTCTAAGAATGGAATGCAAGCAAGCGGTGATGACGATGCCAGAGTAAGAGTTTAGGTAAACAACTAACCTAAGCTCTTTGACTTAAATTAGGAATAGTCATTTCATTGAATGTTGGTCACCGTGCTCGATCAAAGCACCATCGATGTAGCATCTCAAGCAGCAGCAGACAACCCAAAATAAGAAGGGGTAAATTCACTCTGCCATAGAGGTTGTTTATCATCTCCTATAGAAAACCCGCTTCTTTATCAAAAGAGCACAAGGACACATCAAATCAGAAAAACAAAGTGCTTCTTGGAAAGTAATGGGAGAATTTTCCCCATTAAAGATCCCGATCTCCAACTCTTTGATCAGTTGCATAAGCGTGTGGCCTATGGAAATGATCGAGTAGTCCACTGCATAGAGCCGATCAACCATTAAGTTCATCAAGAAGTATAAAAGGCCTCGGCAAGCTCATCACGATGCAGTGAGTTCCGCATTATTTAAGCCCGTTGACGTTGAAAGGTAGATAGAAAAAACAATTGCCTACCTGCTATTCAAGTATAACTGGACTGCTACTGCCCGAAAGGATATTTGTAAAGCAAGGGTAGGAAGAGACAAAGCACATGAAGTGTGAATTTCGCATCCACTCTTTGCAGGCCCTAATCCTGTGTCGGTGTGGTGCGGCGTAAAATCCTTGTACTCTTAAAGGTTGAGCAGAAGGAACGCATCCAACAGTTTTTACTAAAGGCAGACAGCTTAAAGGCAATAGGAGAATACAGGTGTCCGCAGTTTTTTCTAGAAATAGGGAATTCACCAAAATTACACGCGCGGATAGTGCCCTTCCAGTCTAACTTGAATGAGCTGTAGTGGCTCCCTTTGAAGAGAAAATACTCATAGCGAAAATTGTAAGCAACTCTGAACCAGATCTCCAAGGGTAAAGAGCCTTGAAATCCACTGTTGACTTCAAAGCCTTAGTTAAGTAAGTGCGGGTCAGCACTCATGCCTACTCCTTCTCTTTCCTCGAGTTCTTAGCCTAGTAGGTTGATTTGAGGGTCGGGGCTCCCTCGTATTTTTAATGGTGCTTTCAATCCTTTGCGCCATATTTAGCTTTAAATAGAGGCGAGTGGCTTAGACACTCTAATTGCTCCTCACCCTACGTTGTGTAGGCTAAGAGCTGCCCAGAAGGTGGATCACTCTCACCTAATTAGGCTTTACTTCCTCTAAGTATTACGAGTCTTGGAAGGATTATGGATGTTTCGTTTTCCTTGAAACGGCCTTGGAGGAAGGTTGAAAATTTGAAAGAGGGCGATATTAGCCAGATTTAGGATCGCGCTCTAATTGTTGGCCGTCTAATCGAAGTGGAGTCAGTGCAAAGTATAAGTCACGGAGTTTCTAATGTGGCACAGAAGATACTACTTCTTCAGATCTGGAAGTGCTACATACGGAGAGTGCTCGTTTCCCTCGAAAGTTGTAGAAGCTGCGTGATCAAGCATACTAAAGATGCCTTATCTCCTTAGCATCTACAATGGAAAGGCCCTTATTTGATAGCCATTTGACATCACGCACAATAAACAGAATATATACAAAAATCATAAACAAACAAAGTAATAATTGAAGAACAACCACTATACAAGGCAATTTATAAAGGTATTCAATCATTAATACTTATTTAAATATCAATACTGGACCATTATGAACATCACTTAAACTTAGTGTTATCCTTAAGTTTTGTAGTATTCCCACTACTCATTTAACAGTCTAGGGTTAACGTAAAATTAAATTCTATTTACTCCAGTTTCTTAATTCTTTTAAAAAATAAGGAATTATTGTAACGAAGACTATATATGGAGTGATAACTAATCTTTCTTAAATATTCAGATATTGATTGTCTCACAAGATCACTCTCATACAGTGTTTTTTTCTTACATATACAACACAAATAATGAAAAAAGCTTCTTGTCTGTGACAGCATACCGGCAGACTATTCAGTTATCTGATTCTAATTTCCCATAATGTTCAAAGTATTTGGCCCTTGAGTATCTACCTGGTGACCCTTGGCACTTACAGCCAATGAGGCAGGGAACTTGCTTTCTGGCACAAGAACAGTTTCTGGAGCAACCTTTTTGCATCAACATGACACTGTCTGCTACAAGCTTTATGGCCATGACAGTTTAGCCATAGGAACTTGTACAAGCAGGGCCCCACCATACTCTTTAATATATGGATAGTTAGGCTTAGCTACATGTGCTGTTTTGTCGATGATAGTAGAATACATGGCGCGCCTCAGATGAAACAGTAAGACATCTTCAGTCAGCGGCAAGAATTTCAGCAAAGTTGCCTTGTTCGTGAGAAATTTTTTATCCCTGGCATCTAACAATGACATATCTGGAAGGACATTAGTCTTTGCATAATTCTTAATCATAAGATCTCGAGCTTGGTTACTCAAGTACACCGTAATATTAAACTGTCCATTTTTACCAAATGCTTCAAGCGCACTGGTCTTGCCTTTGGTCAACGCAGTGAACCATCCTTTATTGCTGGTGAGGTAGGGGGAACTTCTAGTATCCCTTCCACTGAAACTTTTTATAAATGGCAGCAATTTGAATTTGTAATGGCTGAAAGGATTTTGCAATTTCATGAATTGGCAAATAACGCAATGGCCCAGTTTTGACCCAGCGCTCTTCAAGCTGTGTAATCAGTGTTGATGCATAATAATAGATGCATAGAGTTATAGCATTAATGTCATTGGCATGCACAATAGCACATTCAGCTGCATCCTTGTTCACAGAGAAGATGGTGTGGAGAATGATTCTGATGTCCGCTTCTTCCTGTGTTGATTCAAGCTCATGAACGCTGGACAGAGTTCCTCCTGTTAGAACAACTAACTTGGACATTTCTTTAAACCCATGAATGAACTTTCCTTTTCCAGATCACTCCGAAAATTGGACAGATACATCAGAAGTTGAAATTTGTCTTGATTCCTTGAAAATAACTCTTTTGGGTCTAGAGCATTATACTGGCTCCCCACTTCATACATCTTTTAAACTCTGTTTCCAGTGCATTTCGAACGAGTTGCATCTTTCGTACTATGGGCCCATTATCGGTCACGGCAAAAGTGAATGGACATTCCACCATGTGGAACACTTCAGAATTTGGATTTCAGTATATTTACATAATCTGTAAAAATTTCATTTTTGTGGAATGGGAAGCGACGAATAAGACCCATTGCGAGAATAATACCCGATTTACAATTATTTTTGGATAGTAGCTCTTCTACACTTGACATATTTGTCTGATGTTTGAAGACTTTGATGAGGTCTGAATTAGATCTTGATGACCTCATCGTAGCATCGCTTTTAAACAATGCTGGTGGCATTGGGTTCATTTTCGAGCTCTCTCAGCTTATCAATGGCAACACTTCAAGCTAAATTAGATGCACAAACAAAGCCAGCGCCGCAACTTTGTTCCAGCACTATGATTCATTTACGAAATGTTGTTGCAACCGCCATTTTAATGTGTTGTATATATATTTTTACGCAATTTCGGACACCTAAACTGGCCAAAATAACTCTGTATCGATCCGTCAAGGACTGAATGAGAAATGCATGTTTTTCAACCAACAGTTTGGGTTCTAGTTCTTGGGATAGCAATTCCAATGCTGAATCATATAGATTTCGCCTTTCCGTTTTACTGGCTGGGACTCTTGTAGCTTTGAAATCATTCATATATGGTGCGTGGTAACATCTATCATTGGCTATCATATCATGACCTGCACCAGACAGTCTGTGCAGAATGTCAGCTCGTTTCAGTTGTATAGCATGATTGATTATTATTGCCTCTTGACTGTTGTCTGTAGTAACTTTACAAACTGGTATTTTACCACGTAACCATTTCTTACCACATATCGCACAGCATTCATTAGCATGATTGGGCTCAGTTTCTGATCTAGTGGCATGACTTGGTGTAGATTCTTTAGGGACGCTGGATGTTGGTAGTCTAGATACAGAAGAAGAAACAGCTTGATTACGTTATGCACAACTCAAACCTTTTTCGTTTAAGTACTGATTCCTGCATTCTTCATGCCATTTTGGAACATTCTGTAACAACCAATCTGTAAGTTTCACTGCATTCTCCAAGTGAATTGCTGCAGCATCTTTCCTGATTCTGATTGAATTTTTCAATTTTTCAACAGTGGTTGGTTGTACTTTGTATAATCTTAAGCCTTTGGGTGAGGCTTGACAAGGTATATATATATCATATTTAGTTGTTTTTGCATCAACCTTTTGTCTTTTCTTAACGCACTGCGCACAAACTAATTTATCATATGTTCCTTTACTGGAAGTCATTTTCCTGATGATCTGAAATAAAAAGAAAAGAAATACCATAAAAATAGTGCCAATGCTGTTCCTGAAAATCCCCAAACTAACAATTTAATAAAAAAAGTCAATTATATGGTTATATACCTTTTATTAAAACAATTAACGAATCATACACAATTTAAATATTTGTTTCTTGCAATAATTTAGCCTAAAAGTACCAAATATGCCTTTGGATACCCTTCAGCTTTTTTCAGTGGTTCCCAGCTTCTCACCAACAGACACGGGTTTCAGTATTTCCTTAATGCTCAAAATTTACAGGAAAATACAGGGAAGACTAAAGGTCAACTCCTTGCACATGAAACAGTAGAAGGATCAATTCAATATAAGGCACCTGCTCTTCCTGATCTTGAATTTTTCATAAATCAGGTACTTAATCCTAAATTAAGGTTATGCGATATGCCTATTTTTTAATTAAACGACTTTAGGTTTCATACTCGATGTGCGTATACTTAAATTTAGCATAAATTAGTTGCTTATTTTTTAATTGTCAATACGTTAGTTGCCAATTAGTTTGGATAGGTTTTATAGCCGATTATATTTTACTTAAACTTAGTTAACTTTAGATACCATAATTGCAACATCAGAATTTCAATCAACCATTTTGCCATTGCTTAATAGCAATAATTTGGAGATCATAAGCTGGTTTAAAAGCATGAAATAGATTAGGAAAAGAATGAAATGCATTGTTTGTGATAGCGCTATGAAGTTCAAAGTGCATTCAAGACATATTGATTGATTTACTTGGAAGTATAACAACAAGGTCTGCTGAACAAAAAGTCGCGTGCTCTTACTTAATCTGATTCATGACCTTACGACATTCAAAATTTTCAATAATTCCCGGACTAAACTTGGGAGGACATTGGTGATTCTATCATTCAAAAGAAAATGTAAAACAACCTAAAGGTTTCAAATTTTGTTAGAACCTAGCGTAAAATAGAATAGCCTGGCTGTGCAGGGCATAAGCTAGCCTAATATTAAAGAAAGTGTTGTATTAATTTCTTGTTTATTATTATATAGCAATTTTAAGACTTGATAATTGTGTAAGAATTGGTAAAATACGTTAATGAGACGAGAGAGAATAAATTTAATATTATGGGAACTAATGAAGTATATAAATTAATTATAAATGAATATTAAAATATGTACAGCATGCATGTATGCAGTCCGTTGATGTAAAACGGGAGCTTGAAGGCACTTACGGATGAATTCTTTTGTCAAGAAATGGCATTCTGAAGACCTTCCAATTTCCCCCCGAATAAAAAATATTCAATCCAGCTCCATGATTCCTTTTACCTCGGAGAAGATCTCTCATCACCTTTATCCAGCCTACAATCAAGCAAAAAGTGAGCTTTCTACTCTTTTGGAGTCAGTGCCTTGAGAATACCAGGCATTCACAGTAGAGGCAACAGGCAGACACCAAGCCAAATCAAGAAACCTATTTGAATGCCCAAAGTGTGATACCAAAACTCGGTGACAAATCATTCTTGGTAATCACACCATTCTCGAAAAGGCTTACCCATCCTACTCAATCTATACATCCATGTTTCAAATGTAGGACACGATCTATACCTCTTTTACTCCATCCACCCAAATGCGGGCTTCTGTGAAAATATAGTATTTAATAATTCACTAATAAACACCATGTACGATAATCGTTGTTTTTTTATTTATATCTTGTCAATAATTCTGTAGGAGATCAGTTTGCTCTTTACCCATCTCTTAGTTGGTTGAAAACCTTGAGGAAAAATGAACTGATCTAGGTTGCCACTTCCGTCAAGATCGAAGTGCCAAATTTGCGCAATAATTAGCAGATCTTAATGAGTATTGCCAAATATTTTAGTCAAGATTTTAATTAAAATCATTTAAATTGTTCATGGCCGTTTTGGTGATTAGGCTCTTTAAAGAATGTCCCTCTTACTTTAGGCCGCTTTGGTATAGGCGTTTTGTCGACGACACCTTTGTTCTATTTAAATCAGAAAATGAGGCTGAAAGTTTTTTCCAATTTTTGAATACACTTCATCCTAATATAAAGTTCACAATGGAGTGTAAAAATTAAAAATTTATTTCTTTTCTTTACATTCTAATTAAAAAAACACCTACTGGTTATTGCACGTCCAACTTTAGAAAACCAACAGATTCTGGATTAGATATAAATTTCTTTAGCTTTTGTGAAAAAAAAATAAATGAACAGTTTGTATATTTTGATACAAAGAGCCATACAGCTTTGCTCCTCCTACGATTTAATGCATCTTGAATTTGATGTTTTAAGAAGTTTTTAGCGTCCAACTCATTTCCCCTAGATTTATTTGGTTAAAAGAGTCATAGGCAAAATATTAAATGACTCCTTCCATCCAAAGTTTGCAAATATTGATGACCCTAAGGACTTGCGATATTTTCTCCTACCTGATCTCGATCCTCTGAATATAGAGGTTTCAAGACGGCACCAAAAAGTTCTTCAGTTTTTTCCCCAAATACATTTCCGAATAACCTTCATTAATAATTGAAAACTAGGTAATTTCTTCCGCACCAAGAAATTAAACCCGGTTATTTGCGCATTAGTACTGTATACAATTTTTCTTGCCCTGGATTTTCCCAGAGAACATATATTGGTAGCACTATTAGCTCGTTAAACTCGAGGGTTTGCGCACACCTTGGCATTTGTTGCCGAACAGGAAAGTCTCTCGCTAGTAAGGAAGTCTCGCTAATCAGAGATCGAATTATAAAGTGTAAGGTTGATGCCAATATCAATAATTTTGAGATTCTGGGCTCTAATCTTAACATCGCCCAGCTCAGAATTCTGGAATCTCTCTAAATAAAAACCCATTTGCCCATGTTAAATTCAGACTTGACCTGCCACCCATTATCGGTAATAGCCACAACCAACCAGCCTTAGACCTTTTAATATTCTATCGACAACAAACTACCTATATTCGTGTCCCTTTTTTGGTAAATTCCTTACTCATTCCACTGACTCGCTGACAGCAGATATGAATTTGTTCCTCTCCTTTGCTTTGAGCTTATCTGTATATGTACTTACAATTATTAATACTTTAAATTTTATAGGTTTACTATCTTAATTATTTGCTTTTAATTTGTATTTAGTTTAATTTAACATTTGTTCGCCTCACAAATTGTGTTTATCCCTTTAGCCTGATGATGGATTGGGTAATCCAACACGTTGTTTGAGATAAATAAGAATATCACAGATGGTCGTATCCTTCCTACTGCAATTAAAATTACGCTTTCTTAGAAGCAACCTTGTTGAATATATATATATATATATATATATATATATATATATATATATATATATATATATATATATATATATATATATATATATATAGTTAGTTAGTTTAGAAATAAATATGGAGATATGATCGCAATCGTTAAAGGCTCTTTCGTTCGATGATGTCAAATGGGCATATTTGTTATGGTTCATTACCAATAAATGGACCAGACTCCCTTGATGAATTTCGAAAGTTTTTGGAGTTATAAATCAAAGAGAAGCCGCAAGAAGGCAGATTTATTTATAGTTGTGAAGGATAGAACTCTTTCACTTAAAATAGAGAAGGTTGTACTGATCAGGTGGCAAACAAGAGAACCTACATACAGTGAATAAAACACAAGTATTTGCACTAATTTTTTTAAATATTTCAGAATTTCGTTTTTTCGTCTATGTAGTTATACAGGTAACAGGAATCTCCGTAAACATCCTATTCTATTCACCCTAGCATGTGCGTGTGTGTCTGTTTATGTGCCTGTCTGTCTGTCTTATGTGTCTCCATCTGTGCATCTTTTACAAAAAATTTGAAATTATATTTTTTCTTGTACACCAATTTTGAATGTGTTGTGAAATAAAAACCTTTTTATCTCGTACACTTTCTTAATTTTGTGACAAAGCAAACAAGCGCAACAGGGCTAGCAAAAAATTACCATAGGGTGGATTTTTGTTGGTATATTTAACACAAGAAATACCCATAAGACAGATTTTTTTTTATAACAACTATTGCTAATACACAAATTTAAAGGTGACAAAAGAATTCAATCAATATCAATAGTTATTTAAAATTATATTTCGTGGCATAACTTTTATTTGCAATGAAAGCGCGAAGACAATTCTCATAGGTTGATATTAGCTTTTCGCAATAAATCTTGATACTTATTCCACTCTTCTACGGGAAACTCCCTCAAGGAGGCAAAGTTCTGTGGATTTCTCTTTAGGATTGCAGCCTTCAGTATTCGCCATAATTAATTAATAGGATTGAGGTCTAGCGATTGATTTGCCCCATCGGAGGAATTTTATTTTTCTCTTATTAAACAATTCTTGATTTAATTTGGCCGTGCGCTCAGGATCATTACCCTGGTGAAATGTCTAGCAATGCCAACCGTAGAGTTTTTTGCACTTGTTGCATATCAGGACAAATAAAAGTCTTGTGTCCCTCCGAGTCTGTTAAATGAAAGATATTCAGATCCTAGCTGTCTTGTCGGCTACTAGTACAATTTGATATGTGATCCACTCTGTCGCATCTGCCTCTCTGGGTGTTCAGTTGGTAGCTACTGTCCGTGGGTACCAACCGTCCGCTGGGAATCTTCCGGTCGGTGTACGTTCTCGCTCATGCCTAGGCTTTAATCTTTAATGGGCCGAGAATCGAAGCCCCTTGAAACATCCGAAAGGCCTCGAAGGTATAGGCGGCAGTGGGTGGAGCACGATATAATCCAGCAATATTTCTTTTCTTTTTATGGTCCAATTTTGTTTATCTTTCGTGAGCACACACAAGGTCAATATCAGCATTCATTACACTTTAAAAAACCTAGAGGACTCTCCTTTCAGCACTATTTGTAACCATGCTTTACTTTTAACACTTCTCGAACAGCTCAGGGACAACTCTGCGTCTAAAAAAAAGGCGCTCTACTTGTTTTCTCAGTGACCCATCCAAGTTTCTTCTAGACAAGAGGTAGTTTTGCCCTCTCTTTTGACTAAGGTTAAGGAAGTTTTACCTTTACACTCTTTATTTAAGTAGCTTTCGGACAAATCACTTACAATGGGAACACAAATTTCGTTGAGATAGATGTGACACTTTTTTTACTAACATGTATTTACTCTTTGAATCGAAAAATGATCCTAATTTGTCTGTATCGCGCCACCTTTTCAGTCGCGGGCGACTCTACATCTCATTATATCGGTCGGTTGGTCTGTGTTTTTCTTTTTTCTTTTTTTTGGTAATAACATTGTAACTATTCCCGATTCTAACGAAATTTGAAACCCTTATGTTGTTGTACATTCTATTTTGCATGATATAATTGCAAAGGTCTTTCCAAGGTTAGCCCGTGAATTATTTTAAGTTTTGAAGGTCGTAAGTTCATAAATCAAAATAAGTGAGAGCACGCGACTTCTGGTCAGCAGACCATATGGAGCTACAGGATACCCTCATTTCACATCAATGAAAGTCACCAGATTTAATTAACAGACGTATTATCAATTAACAAACCTATAATTTGACATTATGACCTTCAAATCTTTCAAAGACTCATTGAAAAGTAAAATGATTACCATCCGAAGGACCGACCGGCCTACCGACATAGTAATTTATAGAGTCAGGTGCACATGACAAAAATGTAAAAATAACGCATCTGACTGATTTTTGGTTATTTTCTAGAAGCTAAACATTTACATATACTGGAAAATAATACAACAATGTTTGTACAAGTTTATTTAGCTCATGTAGAGAATATTGTTATTGCAAATAAAAATGTGTGCAAGTACAAAGATTTACGCTTGTAACTTTTGTTAAAGTACTCAATATGTGGACGATGTCTCTTTATACTCAAACCGTAGTCAACCAACATATTTAAATCCCATCTGCCTCATATCGTTCCTCCATGACATTCAAATCTTGGTGGAATCGTTCATGCTTCTTTCACAAATATTTTCCTGGAAGTTAGAAAGATTGCAAATTGAGGTTCAGGTTGCAACCGAGCGTTTCGTAGATCTCTAATAGTTTCTTTACAATTTCGGCGTAATTATTTGGTAGCATTTTCCAACAAAGTTCTAGTCACGGGTTTTAAATGATAACCAAACATTCTTTTCGAGTTCTGACATTGTCCTGATAAAATATTTATCTATGATAAGCTGCCAAATCTATGGTACATCACACACCGGCCTTGACTTTTTCAATTGAAATTCCAATAAATGCCAACAAAAGTACTTGAAACAATCGCCTTCAGTTGGCAATGCATCAGTAAATTGCACCACAAGACCCACTTTGATGTAAAGATGTGCAAATATAATTTTCTTATTTAGATTGTTGGGATCACCAAATTTGAGGTCAGACCTTCGAGGCGAATTCCTCTCTACCCAATGCTTCTCTTCAGCTCCTTTTCCATACTTGCACAAAAAGTAGACACATAGTTAACAGACTACCATAAAAAACGTGATGTTGTTTTTCTTAAAAATGCAAAAGGGAATTTACATTTTGAGAATCACTCTGGTGTGACTAAGAAAATTTCAACAATGGAGACATATAGAAAAGGGAATATTCCTTTGCATGAGTTGTCATGGGAGTTAAAGGAAAGTTGACTTGTAAATTAGAGAAAATAAGTAACAGATTTGATGTTATGGCTTATCTGAATATGAAGGATTGGCTGTCTTAGAAAAAAAATTAATACAGAGGTAAAGCCAAAGAAATTCACATGAGAGAAGATCATGGATTTTGTTCAGGTCTGGATAGTTTATCTTTAAAGAAAGTTTTCTCTGAACAATACTAGGTTTTGAAAAGGTTCTGTTACCCTAGTTGTTTTTTATCTTTCAAGAGGATTAGGTGTGTGATAGAAAAGGTTCCATCAAACAAATTTAAAGTTCTGCTTTTCCAGCAAGTGTCAATAAAACGCCTTTTCCACTATGTTCAGGTGATTCGAAATACAAATGCCCCACGCACGAGCCTCAACTCTAACATCTCAAAGCGGCTCAGCCTCTGCCGGATAATCGTTCACCGAGTAGCAGAGAGGCTCAAGAACGGAAAAGACTCCAAAATAAAACTCGTTTGGACGATTTTATGTGGCAACTGTTTGGCTCTGAGAAATGCCTTAGAAAATGATCCATAGTACAAAAAAATGACTTAGCTCCACGACCGTACGCTAGAACAACATCACGAGCGCTGTGGTTGCCTTCTCAACTACTTGAAGAGTCAGGAAAATAGAAAAAACATTCACGATCGATCCGGTCATCAACAAACAAAACGAATGCTTGGGAAGCTTCGGCCAGGACCTTTTCAATATCCTATACGTGTCTACCCGGCCTCCGTGATGACCCATGGCGTCATGGCTTCTAAATCCGAAGAGATGCCATCGGTGTGGTTTAAAGTTGATTACAGGTTCCCCTGGCAGGTGACAGGAACATCTTGACTATCAAAGTCTTCCGCTGGGTGAGAAAGATCACGAAAAAGGCGAACTAAGTCTTTCAGCAGGACGGTAACTTGAACGACACGACCAAGGCCGTGCAAGAGTTGTTAATTTAAAACAAGAACTTCTAATCGAAGGAATATTAGCCACTGCAGTCGACCGAACTCAATCCCATTGACTACAACGTGTGGGCGCATGTCCAAGCCAAGTACTGAAAGGTCCGCCACAGCGACGTAGACGAGCTTAAGTCCTTCGTCAACCGCGTGTGGGCCAGCACGAAGAAGGAATTCGTCTGCAACGTGTGTGCAGTCTTTAGGTCTCTCATAGAGAACGTGCTCGCCCCTGAGGGCGGCCGAATTGATTACTATTGCAATTCAAACACATATTCATTTGTCAATACAATAAAAATGTGTCTAACCGCATCAAAACTCCTTTGTTTAGGGCGTCGTAACGGGTGTAACAGGAGTTGTGAAATATCCTTGGAGTATATTTAGAGTCTTGCCAAAGTTCTTTGAGGAGGTTGTGTTTCTCAAATGAGTGGCAACTGATCAGGGAACATGCTTCAGTTCAGAGATATTTGTGCGTTTCAAAATCTTTGAGAGTAACTTTAAATCTTCTACTCCCCAACATAATTAGTCATTGGGGGATTTAAAAATGCTTTCTTCTTCCTCTAATAATGTAACTAGTTCCACTATTTTTTCAATTTCTGCTCGAGGGATGAAAAATGTATTTATTTATCATTTATATTAAAAAATATGAATAATAAGAGTACAAATTTCACACTTTTGAAACTAATATTTGTCCACAAGGATTCCGCATGTTGTAAAAGTCAAAATTAGCTAGAGAATTATTTAATAAAATACACCCAAATAATGGAAGAAAACAATAGTTGCATGTTTAATTGCTAGAGAGATATCTTTTTTATTAGAAGTTATAGTAAATCATTACTTTTAATGAAAAGTAATGATTGATTGATTCTTCTAGAAACGTACCAGTTGCCTACTGGCAAAACCAATGACCCATATTCTGTTTATCTGACCGAAGACGAGAGGAACGGGGCAGCTATTGAGGTAAACGAGAGAATGGTCCAGAAAGGTCCCAAGGAGGGGACCTTTCCTGAATCCAAACTAAGAAATGGACAGAAACGGTCTCTCAGATGGGAAATCGACGGCTCCGCCATCAAAATGAACAAGACTGAATGGATGGAGGGCTACTACTTTCCATCCGCCGCCTACTTCGTCTTTTGAATCCCTAGCGTCGAAAACCTGCAAAAATGCCAACTCACTCCAGAAAAAAAACGCAAACATTTTTCTTTGCATATTATTACATATATTGACTAATTTAAGTAGTAGTGGGGGTTGAAACATAATCGCTTTCACAGAAAAAAACTCTTTTCTTATATATTTTAATGTGCTACAAATGAATCTGACACTATACTCTATCGTAAATGGAACGTTAGGGAAATAGACCAAACCTAACCTAGCCCCCTAAGCAAATTCCTACCTAACCAACCATTCTTAACACAACTAACTACTCCTAAAAATGACTAATCCCTCTTCCCAAAACCAACTTTAGCATAAAATAAAAAAAACTGTAATAAACTATCTAACATAGTGAAACATTTCTGATTATTCTTGATTGTGAGGGTATGGAACGTACATACTCACATGCCGCCAGACAATCGTGGGAACGAAAGAAATTTGTCGTTTGAGTTGACCTTCGTCTCCTCTCACTCCCCCCCCACCCTACCCCGACATTCTACCGCCCTCCTCCGCCACCCCTTGACTTAAGTCATTATCCGTGCCAAACTTCCCCAACAGGCGACAGGAAGTCTGACGAAAGAAGGCCTATCTCACAGAGGAGCCTAAATTCTATTTGCCTTCTTTAAGATACCATGGAGATTGTCCAGAAGGGGCTGCAATAAGCGAATTGTCGTAAATGGAATCTCCCTCTCGATTTCACACAGTTCGCGGTATAAATGACAACGCCGTTCATCCCTCTGGAGAAGTGTTCCAAACCTACTCGCGTAGCCCTCACGTTGAACGAGAGTCGTTGCCGTAACGTATCGACTGCTAACGCGCCGCTGAGTTAACTTGGTCACTGTCACAAAGTGTTCCTGAGGCAAATCTTGCCCGGTAGAGTCTGTGACTAAAAGAATACGCTCTGTTGCTCAACGTAACTTGAGAAAGAAAAAGGAACATCCAAATAGTTACTGAAAGTAACTATTTGTTAGTGTCACATCCAGTTAGGAGTGAACTAACCGGAACTGCAGTCAGCAGCCCCGAACCCGTCGTCTCGTTTTCCCCTCTCCCCGAGACATCGTGTTAACGCCACCCGAACCACCCCGTCTGGACCTGAGTACTCGTCTCTCCAATCCATCCCAATTAATAGGAATCTGTGAACCCAGTGTCCCTCTATTCTTAAATTACCTATTTAATTAACAGTGATTGATACTCTCATTGAGTCATTATAAATCTAGACGTTTAATGTCAGTGTTATCCTCCCCTCCTTTTTTAAAGAGATTGAAGTGAGTCATTCCCTGATATTATTATTTATAATTGCTGTCAACCCGGAATAATCCGTGTTTAATATTTAATCCTTATTTACCTAAATGTCCATTTAACTATTTCTACTAATTATTATTTTGGTGTAAAGTAAAGTTTATTTTCGTACGTGTGTTTATTTGTGGCTCCTCCTTTTTGACGTACCCTTGGCAAGACTTCAATTAAGAATCCCTTCGGCTAATCTATGCAACCTGTATTATGCACTCTTAGAATTTAACAATCACAAACCTCCCCCCAGTAACAAGTGGGACTTTTATAGGGAGAATCCTGGCCGCGGCACAACCCGCCTCTAACCAGCTTTCGCACGTTCAGTAGGAATTAAAGTCTACTTATATATATATATATATATATATATATATATATATATATATATATATATATATATATATGATCGTAGATTGAGTCATAGGGTCAATACCATCCACTTAAACAAAAGCGGTGTGTACAGATCAAGGACTAGAATAATTATTGGACCAGACTGTGAGCAATTCTACGACATTGATATTCAAAATCTTATTTGGTGTCAAGGAAACTATATTCTCGCCTTGCTTTTTTGCTGTTTTACTTTTCGATAAACTCACTATTACATTTCCGACAATAAACACATATTAGTTCTATAATAAACAACAATAAAATTGTTTTCCTGTTTAAAACAGTCAACTCAATAATTCTAACTAAAAAGATGCAAATGAACTAACTAAAATAAAAGAAAAAAGTAGCGTGCGATAACGAAACGCAGAAGACAATATTTAAATGAAATAAATCGGAAGCAACAAATATGACCGAATTCGGGTGACAATTTTTTTAATAAATTGAAACGAAACATAAAGATAAAAAAAAAAAAAAAAAATTCGAAAATAGTGGGGGTTATTTTATTTTATAATAGCATAAATAAATTTACGACGGATAACAAACAAAATTAAAAAGATATGTCTAAATATACAAATATTGCAGCTATCTCTTTTTAAAAATAAAAGTGGTTATAAAATTGGGCCGGTGATTTGTGATTATGTTTATAATATGTATTAGATTCCTAATTTATTTTGTAATTATATATTGAAACAGGCAGTCTAGATCCTCTAGGTTAGTATAAAAATCCTATTCTAACAATAAGATGAGATCAAAATACGTTAAATCAACAAAACATCAACCAAAAATTGAATTACCAGAACTAAACAAGGTCATTTAAAAGAAACTGGGTTTATATCATAAAATATATTAAACTATTGTTGAAGACACCTTGTATGAAGGAAAGGGGTATAATATGGTCTAAATGATACTCCAAAGAGGGTAAAAGGTAGACACTTATATAGATTTGGGTCAACAGATTATAATGTCACCAATAAAATATCATGAAATACAAGGCAGAATCACTTTAGGCTGGAAAGCATTTGGAAAGGCAAGCATCATCTTCAAAAGCAAAATGGTTATGTGCCCGAAAAAAAGGTATGTAACCAATGCATAATCTCAAATTAGAACTATAGATCCAAAACTTGGAACCTTAGAAAAAACAAACTTACATTAAAACTTAGATCCACAAAAGAGACCATGGATGCATTATGATGTGGATACTTACGCTTCAGAAAATCAGCCATCTCTTGTTATACGTTAACAAACCAAACATTTGGATACAGTGGAAGCTATATGAAACCTAAAATAGAACTAGACAGTGAGGCAGGTCATACTCTAGAATTTTTTTAAACTAGTGATAAGGAGTATTTAACTGATGATGTGATATAACGGTCTGAGGCCGCTTTAATTCAGCCTCTATCACATGTCAACCCTGCTTACCCACATGCTTAACCACGTGCATCCTGCCTGCGAAAGGAAGCAGAAGCGCGTTATCTTCCATCATAGCCAATGTTTAATCAAGGAGGTTCACTCCCCCGTTTCGCCTCCATGCGTCGATCTCGCCAGATTCAATTAGGCGTATGGGCAGATAAGGTATTTTCCCAGGCGCCACCGGGACATTCCCCCGAAGTCCCCCACTCAATTATTCCCTACGCCATGGAGATGGCTCCGGGTATTTATACCATAGATTTTTCCAATTGAAGCAGATCCAGATTATCTTCGCGAGGCATCAAGCTGATCCGGTCTCCCTTGTGCACCTAGGAACGCTGCCGAGAAGCCCCTTATTGTCCAGAAGAGGACAATATCCCTTGAGTGCCAAGGTTCGTGCCTTCGAGACGCCAAGTCAACAAGGCCCCCCTGTTGTTCAGATTAAACAACGTTAAAACAGCCATTGTTCTTTGAGCTCGTTGACAAGAAACGGTTCTCCCCCCCTCCTAACTGTTGTTCAGGAAGAGAACAACATTAGAACAGCCATTGTTCTTCAAGCCCGTTCGTCAAGAAACGGTTCTCATTCCCAAGACATCACGTTAGGATAATCTAATTTCCCCCTTTTTAACGTTCTTCAAGAGAACGCTTGGTTTTTTCAATAACCTCCATTGTTCATCTAGAACATCTCCGATTTGCTGTCACAAGGATCGCTCGTACTTCCGAGCCTCACTTTGCTCTCACTGCTCGAAGACAGTACTTCCCCTCGTTAAGGACAACCCCCGGAAGAACCCTTCTGCTGGAAATCGCCAGTGGACAGAAGATTCCTTCGCATCGTCTTTCTCTGCACAACAACTTTGTAATTACGTAAGCTGAGCATTACCTTTAATCATTTAACCTTTTGTCAACGCAACTCTGTGCTTTGAATGGTTTAGCGAAACATTCATCCCTTTATTTTTTGTTTGTTTACCTTTTTAAATCTCTCCAAATCTTAATCCTCAGATTAGTCAGATATTCCCACGACCCTTTTTCATTCCCCGTTTATGTAAACATTTTCTTTGTGTGTTTTTGATAGTTTAATTAATAAAACTCGATTTTATTTATGGTAGCCATATTATTTATCATTGTGCCCCGTTCCACTTCTTAAGCATATTGAAGATAAATAAGCCTCTCCAGGTCACCACCCTACCTTTTGGACTAACCTCGGTCAATCAGATTACCACGCACTCGAAATATTAGAATAATTCCCTCAACGAATAGTTATATATGGTATATCGTCGAGAGCATATTCTACGACAGATGAATATTGGTGAAAAGGATATACCTTTGGCAGAAAAGTTAAATTCTGATTCATGTAACCTACGTCAATTTTAAGTTAAAATATTGTTAGTTCTGGGTCATTTACTATATTTCACTATTATTTTAATTACGCATGAAAGATCAAATTTACTGTTTTCTATCATCAATATATTTATGTAGTCTGAAAGATATTTATCTAAAAAAATGTAAAAATGTATTAGAGAGACATGAGAAGTTAGAAGCCTATTAAAAATGACCCTTGATTTAGTTTGGTCTAACTCCTAAATTGCAAGTAGCCAGTACTCATTACTCAGTGGAAGGCAATATTCTAGTAGTGTTGCCGTTTCTGGTAACTATTGTAACTGGTAACTGTTTATAAAGCATTTACATTATATATAAATGCTAGTAAAGGCTGTGGATCATTTTAGATTAACATATAATTATTTGGTAGACTTTGTTTCTTAATCTATGTGCTATCTTTTCATTTGCAGATTATACCTGCAATTAGTGTGACAATGTTGAAAATCAAGACAAGCTCCAAATAAAGTTCTCATCTGACTAATTTTGTTGGGACTGGGCAAAAGCTGATGGTTCTGAGTTACCAACAATAATAGATACTTTGAGGTAAGGCATCTACCAGAGGGAGAAAAGTGAAGATGCCTGGAGAAATTATGAACTGGACCAGTTGGTAAAAGACATTTATCAAGGCTTGATTAATCAGTGGACCAAAGTTCATGATCTCTTCACACCACCTGTTGTAAATCAAAAGGTCACAATAATATGAAAGCTTAAGGAGGTGTGGAACGAGGCAGTAAATTTTTCCTTTGGTAAAGGGAAAATTGAAGTAAAAAAAAGGTTCATTGCAAAACTAGATAGGTTATTTGATATATTGATATGAAAATGTCAAATTTCCAGTTGTGGAGAAGTAGGTTGTAATGGCTGTAAGACTGAAGCCCAGAATGACTGCTGTTTTAGTAAGGAGGTAAAAATACCTACTAGGGAACTAGCCTTTATTAAATGACAAAAGAAGAAGGTTGGAAGTAAAGGTACCTTTCAAATTGGAGGTCCTGATATTCCAGAGCATAATAGACAATTATGAGCTTCAGAAAGGAAATTAAAAGAAAGGATAGCAGAAAGAAAGAGAAAAGTAAGGAGGAAAGCGCCATTTTAGCAGGAAAAGCAGCAAGAAAAAAATCAAGCATTTTTTGGCAGAAGGTGACGATCTTGAGGAAGAAAATTCTGATGGTAACAGCAATTTGGGTGATTAAGTAACTTATAAAGCTGTCCAAGAGCCGGAATCTTCCACCAGGAATAGAAAGAATTATGATGAAATTCCAAATATTGCTCTTGCTGGTATAAGGTATCGTATTGGATTGAGACCAACTGCAGCTATAGCAACAGTAGCTTTAATAGATGCTGGATTCACTACTAATGAAAGTACAAGTAAAGTAATTGATAAGAATAAAGTTAAGAAAGCACAGGAAAAGCTAATGACAGTTATTGAACATGAATTTGAGGAAAACTTAGGGAAGAATGGAGGAATTTCTTATGTTTTCTTTGATGGACGAATTAATGTGTGAAATATTGTGATAGAGGCATAGGGAAGTGAAAAATTGTTTTCAGCAAAAACAAAAGACGAGCATTACACTGTCATCAGTGAGCCTGGGATACCAAGATACCTCAGGAGTGGTGCAAGGTCTTTCCACTGATCAACACTACGGCTATAGAATTATATTGGTGATAAGAGATAGACTGCTTCCTACATGGCTGGCTGACTACAGCTAACAGACATCTTATGCTGTGGGTGTCAAAGCATGAGCTCAAAGGAAAAGCCTTTAAGAATCTACTACTGAATGTTGAGTTCATCATTGGTGCATATTACCCATGATGGTTTAACGTTAAGATTTAGCACTCTTGGACCGAGGCACCTAGGCACATTCTTTATCAACTTCAGTGCCTTACGTCTCATAGGAAGGAGGTGTTGAATACTGTTTTGCCAACTGGTAAGAAATTAGCATGGTATGCATACAGTAAAGTCATCCTCCAAACCCTCCTATGCTCTAAAGATCAGGTGGAGAGAACTGAAGGGTTGAAAAGAATTCAGACCATCAGGGAAGAAGGAGATCCATATACTCAACTCGGAGACTCCTTTGTAAGGCTTAGAAGGCCCTCAAATATCAATTGTGATGCTACGAGGATTGGAGATCTGATCAATTGGTCACTTGCTCTTTGAGTATTTCTGAATTGAAAAACTTCATTGACTCTCCTATAAAAGTACCTGCCTGACCTTTTCACACACAGAGCATTGAGAGGGTTGTAAGAATGGAGTCTTCTTCGAAGTATTTATCACATAAAAATAGAGATGGATGAATCAGGGTACAAAAGAGAAGTAGACGTAAGATGTCCAGGAATGAGTCAAAGCAAGATTTGTGTGCTCTGGTGAAGTTTAACTTTTAATATGAGCCAAAATGACCATGCAGCTATATGTGGAGGTTTGCATACACTTTTCTCACTCAATAAACATGTAAATTTAAGGTTACTTTGTGTTTGGGGGGACTTGGATTAAATAAAATTAGGTTACATAAGGTCGTGACGAAAGGGAAACATTTACTTTTATTTAAATAGAAATTGATATTGGTAGGAGCAATTGTATAACAAAATAAAGTTCTTCTTCAAAATCTACACGGGAAAATCTATTATTTAAGCACCCCTCATTAAAGGATTTAATGAAAATATATGGTTGCCCCAAAGTATTACCCACCCTACTAGACAGGCCATGTGGCAAGATTTTAATACGATAGATGGACTCAAAAAAATTACAGATTGTACTCCACTTGATAAAATACGAACGAAAATAAGAGCATAAACAAGAAGGAGATATTATGTTAACAAAATATGTTAAAAATTAGAAACAAATTGCACAGGAGCGACAAATATTCAGAGCGATGAAAAAATGAACTTCTCTCAGCAGTGGGAGACAGATGCCTCCATAAGAAGCCTCCAATGATTAGAGAGCAACATTTGAGTTTGTCATGCGTCTCCCGCTGTATAGCCTATTTCATCTTCTCACCGATAATTATGCCTTCATCTGGGACTCATTATATAATAATTGTGTCTAATTAGGTATTATTTGGCTATTTTCTATTGTTTCTTAAAAAATGTATACTGCACAATTAAAGTTTCGAACTTTGTCTCGTTTTATTATATCTTTTACTCTTGTTTGTGTTCCTCTCTAATTATTTATTTTATATCTCTCACGTGTTTTTCATATCATGTATCTTATGTTTTTTGAGTTTATGAGTTTATTTGGGGTGTTTCAGCTCAATGTCGTAGGTTCACTCCTTATGTTAAATCTGGTTGGATTCATGTATTTCGTTGCATTTTAAGCATCGAGATATGCCGCGTAACCACGGTAATTTTATCGTAATGATTTACTCCTCAACCATCGGAGTCAAATTTCTCAATCCCAGCAAATATTGATTTTTCCCTCGCTTCTTCTTGTGTAGAATGTGAAAGAGTATTGAAAAAGAGTACTAGGCTCCTATTTTAATAGAAAAATGTATGACAAGGACGTTGTTCAGACACAAATATGTGCATATGCAAGTGCACATGGTGTTGCGAAAAGAGGGTAGGAGTATATAATATGAATATTCTGCTTCTTTTAATAGAGATCAGATATTTTGGGAGGCAGGCTTTTTACTGGTGATAAGATGTGAATGTTTATCATAAGCTTAAACGCAGATGTTCGTGGATAAGTCAAGGAAGCAGAATTTTGCAATAACCGAGAGGAGGTTTTTCCCCCGCAATAGATAATGTTGGGGGTATAGTCGGATATTGAAGGAATTTTCCATTATAAACTGTTAACCACAATCAACAATTATTAATGCTAATCTCTACTGCAATCAAATTGATCGTTTGGAAGGCGCTTTAGGCTCTCATTGTCAACAGAAGAGGTTGTCAACCTCCATCACGATAATCCCCGTCCACACACAGCTCGAACGACCTAAGATCTATTGAAGGAGCTTATTTCGGATAGATTGCCTTATCCTCCATATTTTCCTGAGCTTGCTCCTTCTGATTCTCACGTGTTTAGGGGATTACAGACTTATCTGGATGGTCATAGTATAACATGAAGAGAAAGGGTGGAAACAAGTCGGATTCAGCTTTCTGCATCAAAACCTAAAGAAATTTACAAACGTGGGATTAATAAGCTTGTTTACGGATGGAATCAAGTTCTAAGAAGCAATGCAGCTTATGTTTATCATTAAATATTTCTCTTTTAATAATTTTTCACTTTTAATATGCACCCTAAAATCAGACAATACTTTCATGACAACATGATATATTCGTTGAGGCGGATGGTTAGCATAGCATGAGATAAGAGTTTTAAGCTGTGATCTGAGAATATGGATCAGAAGAAAGCATAAAATGGTGGCTAAAGGAAAGTTTTATATCTAATTTTATAACCGAAAATCAGTCACCTTGAAATAATTGCTTATTAATTACTCAATTGAATGATGCTTTATCATTCTATGCAGGATAGGATTGCCGAGGGAGAGAATATTATTTTTTTTAAATATTCCTATTATTAACTTGCTTATCTCGGCCTGCATTCTTTATTCCTTCTTTGCTTATTTCGGTTGTTTTAGTTCACTTTTATTTCTTCTTTTCATATTTGCTCGTCTTCATCCTTTCTTATACTGGTTTAACTTAATTATCTCTGATCGTGCACGATTTTTTAAGCAATTATAGTTTTTACACCCTCCGGTTTTTTTAATTACTTTTATCTATGTTTTTCTCTTTAACGACTAATTGTCTGCTCTTTAGATGAATATGCCTTATTTTGGCTCTTCTTCGCTTCAAACGGCGCTTTCTATTCAATTAGGAAAGAAACTTTAGACAAATATTATTTTGCGAAACCAAAATGAGATAAACATTCAAGAAATATTTCCCAAGTAAAAAAATGTTGACAAAATGAAAGAGACATAAATTAAAAACCAAAGTCAAAAGATAACTTTCACCGTTAATAAGTCAGTTTTGCCTAATTATAATACCCACTAGAGATTTACAAGTGCACAAAAAATCTAAAGAAGGAGAAAAACACCTCTTGAAAGCAGCCAACTAACGCTTAACTACTATATAATTCTTGTCTAAGTTATATTTTAGAAATTGTCGAGGATATAATTTTTCACGGCTTTGTTTTTTGTTTCGCAGATGGTGCCAAGGTAATTACTCAGGAAGGTAACTAATGTTATTAACATTAATCGTATAGCGCAACCTCCTTAAATAACTAATTTTGCCTCACTTAAAAGTGGGAAATATACTTTGTAAATTAGAAGGCTATAATTGTCATATATAAGATATTTTAAAAATCAGGTTGAAAACTCTTTATAGTTTTCAACACAATTAGAGTAGATTCGTGTAATGGCAAAGCCAAAATGTTAAGATAAATTTACCAACTTTTATATTTAGATTTATTTAATTAATAATTATCACTATGCTAGAAGTTGGAATATATAGGTTTGCTTGGTTCTCATAAACACAGTGGAAAGCAGAAACTGGCGAAACGAAATACATAATTCTTTACATATATCAACGATTCTAAAGACATAATTCCTGCTAAAAATTATTAGTATATAATAAATTTAACATTAAAAACAAATAGGGAAGGAAGAAAGATAAATATTTTTCGGTCTTCCAAAAAGATCATTTTGATTTTGCAAAATATATCTGTTGAAGAATAGGCTGAGGGGTGGTTGGAGTTTTCCCCGACTCATATATATATATATATATATATATATATATATATATATATATATATATATATATATATATATATATATGCACAAACCCCTATCGGGGCAGCTATGACGTCGGCAAACTAGCGGCATTTTACGTGACAACGGACCACTGGGAATTTAGTAGCTCTTCCCAAGAAATTGTGTACGACAGCGAATTTCTTATGTTGTTGGCCCACGGGGGGAAGCAGCTTGTCCGACACCATTATAAACGTACACCCTGTATCTCTTACCAGAGTGGA
The DNA here is from genome assembly GCA_963969495.1 of Ceratothoa steindachneri. NCBI lineage: Eukaryota > Metazoa > Arthropoda > Malacostraca > Isopoda > Cymothoidae > Ceratothoa > Ceratothoa steindachneri. Next base: position 94,266,705 of record OZ018318.1, on the reverse strand, counting down.
TACCCCACATCCATTAATCAATCCGGACTCGAATTTTAGCCTACCAGAATAACTGTTATTAAAAAGAAAGTTCACGTGGTGCTCCTGAGAGGTCGACGAAGATGGCAGAGGCGCAGGTGCGGTAGACTTGACGGCAGCGAGAGTTGCGGAGAATTGGTGGACCTGTTGTCCAGGGGCAAATTTACAAATTACAAATTAGGTTAAAGTGGTGAAATTGTGTGGTAGGTATATAAAGGTGTGAATAAGTTTTCTAGTTTGCCCTGGTGTTAGGGCATCACTAGCATTCTTCTTGTTTTATTTAAAAGATTTATATTCCTCCGTCAAAAAGTAGCTGGCTGTCATTGACAGCCAGTTTCCTCCGTCATAATTATATATGTTTCTTCATAGGTATTTTCGCCTTCGAAGCATTCAAGCCTTTCAAGGTGACTTTCATGCTGAATGTTTCTCAATTTTGGTTGATTTGAAGTATTCTTAATGTGGGCATTTAGCCTCTTTTCTCAGTTTTTAATATTGTTGACTTTTAGTTTACTTGGGTATTGGGAGTTGGGCACTTCGCCTCTTTTTATTCTTGACTTTTGGGTTTTTGTTAGGTTTGGGCACTTCGCCTCTTTTATATTTAAATTTAGTTTTAATTTTATTGATTTTTTGCTATATTTATTTATATTTAGGGGGGGGGGGGCTTTTAACGTGGGCACTACGCCTCTTTTTTCAATATTTTACTTAAAATTTGTCAACTTGGTTGTTTAACTTCAATCTTTATAGTCTTGGTATATTGGATTCTCATAATTTAGAGAAGTGGACTAATACTACGTAAATATGGGTAGTACCACTTCTCTCGCGCAGGTTCTACTGCTTGGGAACAAGGCAGTTCTACCTATAGCGCGTCTTCGGTTCGCACGTATGTTTAGGTTTAGGTTTAAATTCGGGAGTATAGTTAGATCTATCTTGTCCCATGTCTTTCTCCCTAGCCTTTGGATCTCCGTATTGATCGGCTTTAGACCGATTCTCTGGTGAAGAGTCGATTGCCGAATACGGTCGATCCTTCGCGTGCCTGTAATCAGCAGCGTGGCTTTATTCTGCACTCTCTGCATCATTCTGAGAGAGGTACAGCTTGCCATCTGCGTGATCACGGCCGGGTACACCAGGACTGGGCGTACCAGGGCCATATACAGTTTCTTGCTGTTAGGCACGCTGAGGCCTCTGAAGCGGTAAAGTTTCTTCAGCTCTCGTTTGGCTAGGGAGACTCTGGTATTTATGTGGGTCTTATATCCAGATTTAAAGAGTCGTAAGCCCAGGACATTACCCTCATTGGAGTACGGATAGTGTTCATTATTGACGACAACGTCATCAGTTTTTCGGCGGTTCATTGGAACGATCGTGAACTTCTGGCGGTTGGTTTTTATTTTCCACTTTCTTTCATATCTATTGATATTTTCTATTTCGACAGCTGTCGCCCTCGCCTGGCTTTCAGCGTTCCTGAATGGACTCAGGACGATTTGTGTGATGTCGTCTGCGTATTGCAGATACATCGAATCGTACCTCACTGGAGCAGGCAGGTCTATTGTGTACACGAGGTACAGCAGAGGGCTGAGACAGCTGCCTTGTGGAACTCCCGCTTCTAGTTCGAATTCAGGTCCTTTGCAGCCCTCGATTGAAATTTGGGCTCTCCTATCGGAGATGTAATTACAAAGGATCCTTTCCAGGAGTGGGTTAAGCTGGAGGTTGAGGATCTTGTATTGTAATCCTCTCAGCCAAACCTTATCGAAGGCCTTCTTAACATCACGCAGCACCACGTCTACGTACCGCCTCTCAGCTTTACTGCAAGCGAGTTTCTCCGCAAGAAGGGCGAGGGCTGTTTCCGTCCCTCGTCCCTTGCGGAACCCGTGCTGCTGAGGGTTGTGGGCTCCCAGCTCGGCTAGTTGTTGTTGAAGCCTGTCAGCTAGGAGTCTCTCGTAGACTTTTGCAATGAACTCCAGCAGGGCGATTGGCCTGTAGTTTACCAGTTGATCAGGGGGTTTACCTCCCTTGGGTATGAAGATCATCTTCGCAATCTTGAGACCTTCCGGGAAGTAGCCCGTGTTCAGGGAAGCGTTGAAGATATTAACGATTCCCTGAATGATCTGCTGTGGGGCGTTAACCAAGTTGTTTCTGGTAATACCCGTCCAGCCTGGTGCCTTTTGTCGAAAGGCTTTTACAGTGGCCTTGACGTCCTCTGATGTTATGGGACGTCCGTGACCCGCCATCTCCCTGCCTTCGTTGACTTGCTGTAGTGGGTGTGTGCGATGCGTTTCCTGATTAAGTTGTTCAATCAGTTGGCCTTCGAATTCCTGGTCGAACTCAACGTTTTCTTCGGGTGTAATCCTGAAAACGTTTTTCCAGAAGTTCCTGAACATATCCTCGAGAACCACCGGGTTCTCAATGTGGTCTCCGTTCTCCATTATCCGAGTCTTGAGTCTTGGTGTAAGTCCCTTTAAGTTCCTGACTTGGCGCCAGAACTTGGCCGGGCTAAGTTCGCTGTCGACTTTGGCTATCAAGTTGTTCCATATTTCCCCCTGTTGGAGGTTGATAGCCTCTCTAAGCTCTAAGCTTAGGCGTCGGAGCAGCAAGCTCCTTTCCCGGCTGGGACCCTCCCGTCGTACTTCTTCGAACACTTCCCTGTGAACGCGAGCGATATCTCTCATCTCCTCTGTCCATCTGGGCTGAGGAGGTGTTTTATACCCTGTAACGGGTATGCTCTCGCGGTCCGCGTTTAGTATGGACGTTGTTATCCTCTCCAACTCCCTGTCGATCTCCTCTAACGACGCCGTGCTGAGGTCAGCTGGCGCATAGTCACTGAGTCGTTGCTTGTAACGATCCCAGTTGGCCATGGCGTAATTTTTCCGGAGAGGGGCTGGGAGCTGGATTGGTGCGAGAGATATTGTGGTGAGAATCGCTATGTGATTACTAGGGACTGTCGGGCCTGGCTCACTATGGTAGTTGAAAGGAAAGCCTTCACTTGTTAAGATTATGTCAGGCTTAGTTGCTGACCGGGAAGTGATATAGGTCGGAAAATCCGGCCCTATCCTTTGAATGTTCTTTCTTCCCATAATCAATTCCAAGTTTCGGCCTCTATCGTTGGTGTTACCATAGCCTGCCGCACGGCATCTGGCATTGAGGTCTCCCCCTAAGAATGCCATTCTGCGGTGCCCGAATCATGTGTAGAAGTTGCATAACGGGAGATATGCTCGTCGAGGGGGTTGATATGCTGCAGCTATCACGAGGTCTCCGACCAGGGTGTGAACCTCGATAGCCACAAAGGACTCATCGAGTTCTGGCAGTTGTTTAAAGGAGATGTTCCTCTTGACAGCTATTGCAGCACCATCAAACCTTTCCTGGGAATGGTTCTTCATGATCACTCTGTAGCCCGGTATTTTAATGCGACCAGCTGTAGTGTCGATACCGTGCTCCGTGATGAGAATGATGTCAGGGTCGTGCACACGGAATATGTTACCATATGCCGTGGCTTTCTCCTCCCATCCATTCACGTTGAGTGTCAGAATCCTCATTCTGTTGCTTACTCTCTCCATCTATTTGTCACTTAGTGCTTCTGGGTGATGTTCTTTTTCCTCCCGTTTCTCTTCTTCCTAAACTCAGCGTTTGAGATCTGCTCGCATGTGCTGTGATGTAGAATCACATTTTAAACAGCAGGGCCACCTCCACAGTCTCGGGATCTACTTCTGAGTCATATTCCCATTTGTAGATCTTAGACCTTATGCCCTGGAATATGCTCCTGGTTTCCATCTCCTCCGGGAAGGGGAATTGCTCACAGGCGTATATCCTAAGGTTGATGTAGTTTGCCCTTATCTTCTTCACTCTCTTTTTCTGTTCTTTCTTATCCTGGGGTTTGGGTGTATCAGTGTCTGAGGAATCTGAGGATTCCGAAGAACTGCTATTATCTGAGTTGATATTTTTTGCCGATTTTTGTTTACCATGGGTGGGAGCAGGAGTTGTCGCCTCGACTGCTACTTTCCGTGCTTTATTATTAGATTTCTTGGTTGTGTCCGTAAGAGTCGTGGTTGCAGTATTCTGTTCCTTCGGGGCCATCTGCAGATGCAGCACGTCCCCCGAGGGTGGGTTGTCCGGGAACCACATTTGTTCCATACCGTTCTTTGCCAACATTTGGTTTAAGACTGTTGCAAATGTACCCGGGCGGGCCAAGTTCATAACGTGTGCATGGAGGATGCATGTCATGATTTTGGTGGAGCCCTCGTTTTCTATTTTCAGATATGTCTTTTTGGCGTCCACCTCGGAGATGGCCGCCTTAGCAGCCTGGGCGTAGGACGTGTTCGCTCTACGCGTCTCCTCATTCTTCTTGGCTTCCTGCTTTCTTCTCATAATTTCTTTTTTGGCGGGGCATGACATGGCCATAGTCCTATGACCTTGCCCACAGCTTATACACTTCACCGTGTTACTGTCACAGTTGCGCCAATTGTGGCCCTTCTGACTGCATTTGGAACAGGATTCTTGGGGCTCCTTACAGTCTTTGGTGGGGTGAGACTCCATCTGGAAGCACTTGAAGCAGAACTGTACTGGGGTGTATTCCCCCTTTTCCACCTGTTCTCCGCTGATCTTGGCATTGAACATTAGTAGTCCTTGTTCCTTTGCCTTATGTGCCATGGTAGTCTCCGTGAAGACCACCTTGAACACATGCGTGTATTCACCGCCGTCCCTTCTATTAAGAAACTTAATAACCTCGGCAACCTTGGCCAAGGCTTGCTGAAGCTCAATCTCCTCTCGGATCTCCTCCGCGGTATGCTGCCCAATCCATGGGTCGATTCGACGACACACCACGCTCCTATGGGCCAGAATCTGGGGGGGTACTGCTGGCTGTAGTCCAATGGCTCGCAGCGCTTCTACTGCCTTTTCTTTGGTTATCTCCTCGATATCTTTTTCCCTCTCGCAAATGGCGATATAACCTGAGGGGATATCCAGCAGCCTAACCATAGCTATGCCCAGTGCTCCATACACGGCCTCAAAAGTGGATTCTCTGCTGGGTTTGGGTTGTCCGTCGACAACCCGCAGAGGAATCCTGGTCGTGTGGTCCTGGGCCATCTCTTCACAAGAGTGGCCCTTCAGTCCAGTTAATAGCTTGTCTTCGTTTGCTCTCGATGTGGGTGATTGGTGTTTCTTGAGATTGGTGCTCCTTCTCTTCTTGGATTGTTAATTGGGGTAGTTGGTGACTCCCGCTACTTCATCACTAAGCTTACGTGAACTGAACTGCCAAATGGGGCGAACTCTTCCCCAAAGCTTTCAGCATCGCCTCGTAACCGGGCGGTCTCTTCCGTAGAGTTCCACAGTGGGCTAATCCTCAAACCTGCTTTCCTTTACGTCCCCAATTATGTCTATCAAAGTGGACCGACATAGTTGTGGCGAGACTAGATGAGTGGCAGATCAGTTCATTTCAGCTTCGCGACTCCGTAGTGGGAGGGGGGGGGGGGTTAGCACGACATCAAATCTTCTTAGTGCCGGTATAAAATTCGTAAAAGAATTCTCCCCGTAAGGATGATGAGGCTCCAAAAAACGGCGTTTTGAGCCTCCCTTGCCTCCGACTTTTCCTCCTTTTCCAAAAATGAGATCTTCTCAGCGTCGACTTTTCAAGTGAAATTATGCTGCCTTCTTGTCCAGGGGCAAAGCGAAAGCGGGAGTCTTGTGGACACTGAGATTTGTAGTGACCAGGGGTTCCGCAAGAGAAGCACACAATGGGGTTACTCCGGTAAGTGTTACTCGACGGAGCATTAAATATTGGTGTTTAACTTCTTCTTGCTTCTTATGGTGGTTACCTTTGGGTTTAAACGGGCCTGGGACTTTTACTGAATAAAAAGTTTTCTCGGTTGTGATTGTCGTTGGTTCTTAGGGGACGGAGAAATGCTCTTCTTTTGTTCATTAGGATAGAACTGATGATTTGTGGCGTAGAGATACGCTGCTTCGAGGCACTCGTTAAAGGAAGAGGAACTCCTATCTTGCACAAATTGACGGATTTTCGCTTGATCTTTACTTAACTCACGCTCTTGTTGACGATTTTTCTTCCTCTCTTCTCTTTCTTATTGTCTTAGCCTCTCTTCTTCTTGTCTTCGTTGTTCTTTTCTTGTTTCCTCACTTTTATTCCTTTGTTCGTTCTGAACGTATTCGATCAATTCCTTGCCCGAAAGACCCAAAACTTGTCCCTGTTTATGGAACATCTCAAATGAGGCGGAAGACATCTTGGATACGCTGTTGGATCCGCTGATTCAAGAAAAAGCTTTACGACCTAACCCAGATTATACGGCGGTGACAAATAATATACAAAATAATAATTTAAAAAACAACGAAAATACAAATAGTTACTATGCTGGGTGAGATGCTGCCAGCAAAGATTATCGAGGATGACCTATCCCTTTTATATTGTATACCGACAATACAAAAAAGAATCAAAATAAAAAGGACACGGAGTCAATTCTTATTTCACCAACAAAATTTAAAGTGTCTTATTATTTTTTATATCTAACCTTGGGCGCTTGGCAATTAGAAAAGGGGAATTTCAAAATTGAATGGTTCGAAACAAACCGCACACTTGAAGACACCACAATTAAATATGATATAATATTTATACTATATGTTGAGGAATAGGCCAAAGGGTGGTTGGAGTTTTCCTTGACTCTTATATATATAGATATATATCCTATTATCCCGAATTCGGAGGTGTCGACGTACTACTCCTTATACTTCGTTCGGCCCATGTCCTGAAAAGGTTTATTAGGCCAAGGGATGGTTGGAGTTTTCCCCGACTATTAGCTATATATATATATATATATATATATATATATATATATATATATATATATATATATATCCTATTATCCCGAATGCCGAGGAGTCATTGTACTACTCCTTATACTTCGTTCGCCCGTGTCATGAATATGTTTATTGACTCAGAGTGCTTAGAGGTTGACTACGGAGGGATTGCAATGAACTTTGCCAGCAAGCGACCCAAAGGAAGTTAGATACACAACAATATGAAAATAAAGTTTTAATGAACACTAAAAAAGAAAATATATATATATATATATAAATAATGTGCTTTGAGAGATAAATTAATAAGTGAATCTCGGATATCGCACTTGGCTTATAAATAACTATTCACTATGCAAATCCCTATACACTTGTAATGCTGGTAAGCTTCGCGGTGAAGTCGGGGAATGTGAAAGGGAAGGGTTACCTTGGAAACTGATGTTCGGGTGGCGCTGGTGAGTGAAGGTGGTGAGATAAGGGGTGGAGACGAAGAGGTAGGTTCTCCAGAGAACGCCCTGATCCCACGATTCTTGCTGGAAGAAGGCGGTGACGGGAGCTTCTTGTTACAGAGGGCCCCACGCTCGTGAACTTCGAGGAATCTTGGGTGCCTCTTTTTAGGGGGGAAAACGAAGTAACCTATCGACGCGTAGGGTCACGGAGTAAAGCTGAGATGTAGTTTTCTCGCTTAGGGAACCAGATTGAGGCTGTTTGTAGCTTCGACTCTTACACGTGAGTACAAGCAGGGGTCCGCATTGACTTGCAGACCAACGGGGTAAGGAGCCTCCCTAACTGAGCCCGACCTCCTCTCTGAAGACTTGATGCTTCGACGAATTGCCCCTACATCGATAGATAGCAATTCTTGCGCCGCCAGATGCTGTGCAAGCTCTACTACTTGCTTAGGGAACCAGAGTGAGGCTGTTTGTAGCTTCTGCTCCGACACGTGAGTACGAGCTTGGGTCCATACTGCTTTGCAGACCAACGGGGTAAGGAGCCTCCCTAACTGGGACCATCTCCTCTCTGAAGTCCTGATGCTTCGACGAATTACCACTACACTGATAGATGGCAATTCCTGCCCCACCAGACGCTGTGCAAGCTCTACTACTGAGGATTAAAAGAATTCGTCGTTTATACTCGAAACTCGAGAGAGGTTTTCAGGGCGCCGGAAGTAGATTAGATGTCAAGCTACTCCATTTCCTCCTTTATAAACTTCCGGCAACTATCGGAAGCGAAAATGGGCTCCCATTTATCGATAAACAGTCCAGGAAGGAACTCGGTGGTTAGTTGAAATGGCCGGTGGTTTCTTCCGGCTGAAGACCACCAGATATTGGGCCAGAAGGGGTAGGGTTGATAAGCAGCCCGCCCGAAAGGAAGGTCAGCATAACTTAGGAGCATTATGCTATTCTCCTACAATATTATTCTAAAACTTCATCGGTTCAGCATGGGTTCCAGCCGTTTTCATTTGGTCAAAAAACGAGTAAAGAAGTCACGCGTTTTAATCACTTCTATACATTTGGAGAAACGGAAAACAGTGCATAATCTGGTTTCCTCGAATTGTCCTAAAACTTACAAAATTGTCTCCATGATAATTCAATATGGCCACAGTCTTTCTGTGGCCATATTGTTACAATTTTTATAGAATAGGGACATGTGATGAGTTTTCGATTTCACTGGACGATTGGAAACACTTCTCACAATCGTTCCATGCACATGATTCCTTTACCTAATTTACAAATTATAATTTTAACCCAAATATCTAAGTGACCATTTACTGGAATGCAAATATCGTTATTCACCAAAACATTTTGTTTTCTTGAAAAAAAAAATTGAAAGTGATAATATTCATTTTGATGTGCCATAGATTCTGAAAGTGAAGCAATCAGCTTTAGCCAACAGAATGAGTTCTGTTCTCGTACATGATAATGCCATTCTTCACCTACCCAAGGTAAAGTTACAGAGATTGAATAAGATTAAATACGCATATGTCCATCCACATTCTTCTCCAAACCTACTTTATTCAATTTGTAAACATAATAATCTTTAAAATCACACGTGAATCAGATTTGTACATAAACTGTTTTCAAAGAGGTTATTTGGAGCAAGAACATAAATTTAATTAGACGTTGGCAAAGGCGTGTTGAAACAATTGAGGTTTACTTTGAAAAAAACTGTTATCAGACTTTGCTTAAATAATTAACTTTACAATTATTGGACCCTGCCACTTTTAACCCTTTTTACGGGCACACCTAGAAATACTTGAATGTGAAAAAAATTGGTAAAGTATCCCGCACAGGATACTTTACCACTTTCTTTTCACATTTTACACTTTACACCCATATCACATTGGAACACATTTATCTGGCTATGTTTTTTTAGATTTCTATGCACCTACCTCCCTTATTGCGGGCGTAGGCGGCGTGTGTGTCGGAGTAAAAAGAGGGAAATCTGGCTTCAATGAATTCTGTAAAACCTTATAATTAATTTGGGCAGGGCATCACGTTTCCACTAAATCTGAAGTAGAGTTCTGCCATCTAAATGATATAGGTAAGATTTTGTTATTCTTAATGGCTGAATAAATGTATAAATATGTTTATTTTGTAACTAGGCTCCAAAATGCTCTTGTACTGAAAAACTCGCGCAAAATGGCTTTCGGATAACTTGGGCAATTTGTTAGTACCGTTTTCAATGAACATATTGAAAATATAAAACTACTTATCTATCTAATATATGGTTGCCTAGTGTTGTGACTTCATTATTTATTAATGTACCCATAGAAAACACTTAAATCAATTTGAAACGAAAGTAATGTCCGATTTGATCGGATATATTATAATGTAAAAACCTTTGACTACAGAAATATTTAATTAGAATCATAAACCTCATTCCATCTATCAACAAGCTTAATAATGACACGCTTGTAAATTTGTTAGGTTTTTATGAAAAAAGCACGAATCCAACTCGTTTCAACGCGTTCTCTTGAAGTGATAATCAGAAGAAGCAAGGTCATGGAAATATGGAGGTGGAGGCAATATTTCCCACCCGACCTCTTCCAATAGATCTTTAGTCATTCTTGTTGTGTGAGGGCTGGCATTATCCTGATGGAGAATAACACACCATCTTTTAACTAAGGAAGATCTCATTTACTCCAAAGCGACTTTCAAACGACGAAGTTGATTGCAGTAAGGATTAGCATTAATTGTTCGATTGCTCTCTAACAGTTCGTAATTGACAATTCCTTCAATATCCCACCATAAACTCAACACGATCTTTTTTGGATGAAGTTGTTGAGAAATTCTGATTCTTCGACTGATCCACGAACAGCAGTGTTTAACGTTATGATAATAGATCCACTTCTCAGCCCCAGTAACAGCTCTGCCCACAAATGGTGCTTGAAGGTGTCGAGAAAGCAAAGACTCACAGGAAGTAACACGCTGTTGCAGATCCACGGTGGACAAATTGTGTATGACCAATTCTCGAATTACTGGAACCTTTCTAAGCATTTTTCATTTGGCCTGGGAGAGTGGTATGGGTTAGGTTCAAATGTGCTGGGAGTTTCATTTTTTTCTGAACGACCTTCTTTCAGTTCGTCCTTTAGTCTAAAATCCCCGCTATAAAAACGGGAACACCACCTCCTCCTACTTCTTTTATTTACTTCATCATCCCCATAAGTGAAATGAATGGAATTTGCCACTGTACTTGCATTGAGATCTTTATTGAACTCATAGAGTAAAACATATATAATGTAATATTTAGATGGAAGGAGATAAGGGTGAATACCGAAGAAGATTATAAACAAAAGTTTATAATCTGAAAGATATGAGGTTTTAAGGTAAGGCATCGTGTTAAGATAAAAGCATTGTAGCATTCCTAAATGATAACATGAGGTATTACTTTAAAAAATACTTTCTACCGTATCTGATTTTCTACCGTTTCTAGAAAATCAGATATTACTTTTATTGCAACCTGATACTATTTTTACGATGTTTTTGAGTGATTAAAGTGATTGTTTACCTGTTGATATTGACACATTTATTAAATTACTTAATTTTGCGTCACCAATACATATATTTGCTTTAAAATTTCGTAGTTTAAACGAAAATTGGTTTCCCAATGGGATCACCTCTTATCCCAGTTCTTACAAATTTATTTATAGAAATCATTAAGTCCTCTTTCATACCACATAATTTAATTGCCGGCAAAAATTGGTGGATACGTAGAAGATATCTTCACAATTATTTATAATGACATTAATCTAAAGCATGTCCTGAAAACTCAATTTGAAAGTTGAATTAATTAGTTTAATATATAAATAGAAAAAGAAGCATCACTCTCGTTTTTTGATATACTTGCACTGTGCTTCATTGGTAAACCCGAGAAGCCTCTGAAGTATCATCAGCAAGCTGAGAGGATGTTCAGCATCGAAAACTGAATCTCCCATAGTGCAAGTTGAGAGGGCGTTCAACATCGAAAACTGAATCTCCCATAATGCAAGTTTAGAGGGCGTTCAACATCGAAAACTGAATCTCCCATAGTGCGCCAAAACCGAACAAAAAGGTTGAACTATTTAGAAAAGCCCTAGACCGACGTTTTTCGCATCTCCGAAGAAGAGAAGGAAAACTTCGATCTAAGCTTCGAAGAAGAGAGTTCTGGAGCACATGGGGAGGCACAATATAAGATTCACCCGAACAGAGTAGCAACCTCAATAGGTTGGTGGAATGCGACCGTAAGGCATAATTACCTAAAAAAAGATGGACACAGCAATCTCCGGGTTCAAGCTAAAAGCTCCTGACTTAAGCATAATAACAACAATGGACTTGAAAGAGGCCCCAGTGAGGACAAAGACCTGACTGTTGAATATTTTCCTTGCGGCATTAGCGGCAGGATTATTCTCAGACGGCCTGAAACAGCTAAAATGTTCTCTATTCCGAGACAATGGAAGCCTAAAGATTAAGTAATGAACTGCAGGCCGATCTCACTCCTTGAGATAATTAAGTATCTATTACAATAGAAAAGACCGTGAATAACTGGCTGGTCTCCCATATGTCATCTCGCACAATGCAGAACGTCGAACAGCATGGATAACACAGAAAAAGTAGCACGGATTTTTCACTTGGCCTAACACACCAGTATCTGGCCATGGGTCTAGCCTATGCCTGGATGGTTGTTGTGGTCTGCTAGGATATAAAACAATCCTTTGACAAGTTATGTATCGACGGTCTTATTTACATGATTTAGAGGCTCGAGTTGTCCCCCTATTTTGGGAAAATCCTCCATAGCTCCCTAAGAAATAGGAGACCGACAAACCACATCTGAAAAGGTGTTATCGAGAGCGACCGCAATCTAGGCCGCAAAAATTCCCAGGTTTAAGGAGAAGTGAAAATCATGATGAACATGACCAAATTCACCACAGTCCGGATAGCTAAGCAAAAGATGAAGCTAATCCCAATGATAAACATGATCCATGACTATTTACAAAGCGAGAGTATCCTAGACTTAAGCATCTTCATGCACGGCACATGGAGGCACATATACTCCAAGGTTCATGTCGTGAAACTCGAACTTACTAACAAAAACAAATTTCGGAACCTAAACGTAAATAACGAAAAGGGTTGTACACTTCCCTAGTGAGAACAAAATTACTATTCCAAAGAGTTCCACTCAATACATACTCAAGAAGCAGAATAATTTATATGCAAAGTGTGCAAAATCAAGCGCTGTGCCTCAGTCACAACACAAAATGGGACGATTGTGTCACGTCAAGAGAGCATCACAGAACGAACAACCGGGTTCGAGACTGCGAATGCCTATGGGACATCCTGGAGGAATCTCTCATACCAGATACTGTAGATGACTTGTTTAGAATACAAGAATGTGAGAGATACAAGTCGTATATGCCTCCAGCAAGGTCGGTGACCACGCCTGATATCTTTAAGTACCTCTGCAACCAACTCGTTTGTGAATCAAAATAGTAAAACGTGATCAAAGTACGAGTATAACGCAGCCTCTAACCAAATTACATGTTATTCCAAACTACTAATTCATTGTGTAACATAAAAGATCGGTGCTTAGTAGAGTTACATAGACTCTAACCAAATTACGCCTATTATGTAACTAATGAAGAGATGCTCTTTATTATTTACCCTAGTACTTTACGCAATTTACTTCTTTTGATTATTTATTATTACTTTGCTTTTTTTAGCAAATAATTTATTAAATTGTAACGTATATATAATAAATTAAGTAAATAGTGATATAGCCCGATCCCCGGGCACACTTTTTACCTTATCCTGTTCAGAATACGCAAAGCCGTATGACTACTTTTTCCCTCTTTCCCTGTCCCCCATCCACTGAAACAATATGATCCTTCTTTTTTTCTCCATCTTTCTACATAAAATAAATAAATAAAGCCGTATAAACAGACCCAGTACGAACGCCAGCTCTCTCACTGGGAACTGGTAAAGGCGGAAATTTGGAGGAGGAAGAGGAGATAAAAACGTTTTTCTTGTAAAACTACAAAGAAGAAATATATGCACTCTTGGGGGCTGATTTCCGATTCCTCCTGTTCTCTTTGAGCTAGCTATCCCCTCCCAAAAGTGCTAATTTCCCTTAACTATTTACTGATTCTATTTTACAATTTTTTACCTCAAACTTATTTCTCTCTGGTACTGCATAACATGGTCATCAGCAAGGTCGAAGTTATAGTTGGTAATAAAGTATAGGAGCCTCTGCAATTGACTCGGTTATTGAGCCAGAAAATGAGTGCTAATTAACGGTCACGACCAAAATTCAACTGTGGCGCGCTGATAGAGATAGGTCCAGATAAGGTAGGGTGAACAATAAGATTACACAACCCCAAAGATTGGCGAGATAGAACTAGGACAGAAACAGGAGCTCCTCCCAGTAATGGAGACTGCGAAATTTTCCTGAAGTGAAGTTCTTAAGAACACCCCTTATTTTCGCAGACAGGAAACACCCACGAAACATGGACCTTCCGGACTTTAAAACTCACTAAAATTGAATTTGAACGTAAAAATTGAAACACCGCAAGAAGTTGTTCAACGTATTTTTTCGGTTTCGGAAACTCCACTTATTAAATACAAGAGAAACTCCATCAAGTTTCACTTTAATAGGCTCGGAAAACAAGGATGTAGAACAATTGCTCTAATTAAAGGAAACATCACGCTGAATAAATTAGAGCCTGAAGTTATAACTCTATTACAGATCACGGCCAAAAAAGTATTATATGCCGTATGATAGAATAATGGGTGGGAGAACACACCTGACAGGAATTAAAAGAAAAAGCAATGGCTGAATATTTCAGATTTATTAAAACTTAAAGACCACACTCACGTCTTCAAGATAATATCAAAATCAAGTGAAATCACTTCTAAGATTTTTTAAAAGGGGCTTCTCGCTTAGAGCATGAAAGGCCCACTAACACAGATTCAAATTGATGCCTTCAGAAGTATACAGATTTGTTTCAGGTCCTATATTTTATAGGACCACACTACTTAAAACTATCTAAGAAATAATCTTATCATCTGTTCAGAATGCGGATCAGAAAGTCATTCGTGGTAAAAGTGTAGAACATAACAAAAAGATGCATTAACTGCCAAGGAGGCCACAGGACTATGGACATAATATAATATAAATGGAGGAAAATTTAATAAAATAGAATCTTCAAAAGCAATGAATGCAACAACAAAAACACATACGCTTCAATAGCAAGAAATAACCAAATAGAAGCGATTACACAGGTCAATCTAGATAGAACAATAAACGTTAAAATAATTACGTTTATATTACATGAGCACATGATGAACATTGTCAATCTAAGATGCCTCGCAATAACAATTAATAGAATGCTACAAGAGAATGGATTAGAACCTATGAAAGCCTGAAAGAAGGTCAACACATCGGAAACATTTAAAATTAACGTGACAGATAATACAAACAAAGCATTAAGTGAAGCGGCTAAAGAAAAAGTGTAGACAATTTTAACAGAAGATGACTCGACCAGCGATGAAAGATACGATAAACACGTCCAACGATAACAATCAAGAATTTACGTAGGGAAAAAAACAGAAAACAGAAAATATAAATCCATAGGATAAAGGTACCCTGTCAACTTAAGAAGTATAGTCCAAAGCCACTCACACAAAACCAGCAGAGGAATATCAAAGGCGAAAAACATCCTTGGGTCGTAAATTTAGACTTATCAGTACATGTAAGTTTAAATTTACGACCCAAAGCCACAAACTAAGGTTTCTGCCCAAATGGTTCCACTGAGTGTCCTGAGCGCTAAAAGAGATCTGTTATTAATGCCTTAGTCAACAGAGCATTTTCCCATTCCTCCTCGTGGACGGCTATTGATCTTGAACTGAAGAGCGTTTCCTGCGATCTAGTCAATAACAGCTACCTACAGGACTTCTGCACTGGTATTGAAACTCAATCTACACCGAAGAATACCATCAACCTTTACTATAAGGCCCCTATGAACACAGGCTATCGTAGGGACGAAGAGGCTCTCAAAGACAATTTACACCGAAACCTCACTCCAACTGACCCTAACACATATATTAGAAGACTAAGAGAAAGAGTAGCTGCATTATGAAGAACAACTGTCTCCCTCAGACGAGCGAACTCCAGGAGACTAACCTCATGTACGAATATTCGTGCGAAGTCGGTGACTGCGAATACTGCAATTCTAAGTATATTGGCGTGACCACAGCCCTGTTAAGGTGACTGACCGCTCTGCTACAAGACAGAGCAATTAAGAAGCACACTAACTCCTGTGGCGTCACTGTAACCCATGAAACGGTCAACAAGAACACCTCCATTATCCGAAACCGCCGGAGGCTGCGAATGGCCGAAGCCATCATCATCCAAATGAATAAACAAACAAATAACGTGGACATTCAGCCAGAGACCATCCTTCCGACAGCCCGGTGTTTTTTTGGATATGATTGCTCGATTTTATATCGTTATGTTCCAATTTTTGAGGCAATTTTGTTTAAATTTTTGCAGCGCTTATGTTCAATTTTTTGCGGTGCTTATGATAATTTTTTTGTAGCGCCGATATTTCAAATTTTCGACGCGCTTAAGTTTAACTTTTTCGCAGCGCTTATTTTTAATTTTGGAAGCAAATATATTCAATCTTATGCATATATAAAGTGTACTATCCGGTATTTAAATCATTCTGAGGGAGAGAAGTGTTGAGGTAGGTGGGTGTTAGAAATAGTGGTGTACAAGAATAAAGAGGGGTAGGGGGATAATACTGATGAAGATCAAAGAAGTATAAGAGTTGCAGTAATTGCAAAGTGGCCTGAAGATCAGGCTAAGCTCATTCTCTGTCTTTGATGTTTTTGTTTCCTTAATGTTGTTTTTTGTATATATATATATATATATATATATATATATATATATATATATTATTTGGCGTTCAAACCTTTGTATTCATGTTGAAATTTATCATTCTTGTTTCCTTGACGTTTTGTTTGGTACTTCTGTTACTGTTCCTTTGTGTTAACTTATTCTGATGTGTATGTATACTATTTGTATTGGTATATGTTTATATTAGTTTCTTTGTTAGTTGGTTGTATTCATAGATGTTTTGTGTTCACTATATGTTTATGTTAGTTTATTTGTTATTTGGTTGTATTCGTGTGTGTTTTGTGTTTCATACTTAAGTTTTGTACTTTTCCTGTTTCTTCTTAGTCATCGTTGGTTGAATTGAGACCTCAATTGGGTTATTCGTCAAATTCTGGTTCATTCGTTATAGTCGGTTGTGTTTCTTCATCGGTCTTCTTGGTAGTTCTTTTTTTTATGCAACGTACAGGACAACTGCGTTCCCAAGCATGTTGATGCTGCTTGGGAATTTTTAATGGAATGGACCTCGTTGGTTTTCTTCGATGAGTGCTGTAATGTCCTCGGTGTTGTTTAACGTTATTTTTTTCATATCTGACGCTCTTTCCTTTAAGACTCTGTTGAACGGCCTGATATTCGTTGCTCTGTCAGATCCTTTGCTTTCTTCTATCCCTACTGCGTGTATTGGTGATAATATACATGCACTTGTTTTGCCTTTTTTGCATCTCCTTAGCGCTTTTCAAAACAAGAAATCGAGATTCCGAGGGATAGGTGAGGATGAACCTGACCAGGGCCAGATATAATTTCCTTTTGTTTCTTTGGTTGAGGTTTCTGAAGGTATAGAGGGTTCTGACTGCCGAAGATGCTCTTTTGGATCCTTTCTTTGACGTGTTTCCTCTATCCGGTTGAAGTGATGTTCATCGCGAGTACATTGCACTCGTTCGCGTAGAGATAGCAGGTATCCCCCCACACTCTCACTTCTGAAAGTTTTATTCTTCCCAATGGGAAAATCTTGAAGTTGTCGCCATTAGTTCGGATCTTCATTAAGTTTTCTTATTTCTTCCTCGCATTCATATATCTACAAATGATGAGTTAGCTTATATCATCGGCGAACTGTATATTTAGGCTAGTGGGGTTGATTGGTTCTGGAATATCAGTTGTATAGTTTGCGTACAGGGGTATGACTGAGACACGCGCCTCCAGGCAATCCTTCCTTTAGTTGAAAGGCAGAGGCATCCGTGTGCTATATTTTTACATAAGCCGACCTCTCCATGACATAGTCACAGAGAATTTTCCAAGCTTAGCGCTTAAACCCAGAAAGAGGATCTTGTATTGCATCCCCCTTAGCCATCTTTGTTTACGCCTTTGAAACGTCCCTACATACGATGTCGATATTGCTCCGATCTTTCTACGCTTGAGCATTCTTCTCCGTGATGACATTACTTACCATCTGGCTGATTCTGTTCTTTCTGGAACCGTATTGCCGATCGTTGTTTAGTATTTTTTCCTCCAACTGAACGACGAGTCTACTATTCAGGATTTTCTTGAAGAGTTTACCACCCGTCATACCACTACAGAGGGTCATGTGATAATTGTATGGTACGAGGAAGTTAGCCAAGCAAATGTCCGGCTTGGTGGCATTCCTTTCCGTGATAAATGTCGGGAAGTCTGGCCCCAGTCTCTGTACGATATTCCTGTCTAGCAGAGTGTTCAAGCATATGCCTATACCATTAGTGCGATTTTACTCGGCACATGTGCGTTCAGGTCCCCCATAAATATCATAGGGACCCTTCACCCAAAGACACTCGTGATGGTTTGGTTAGGCAAATAGTCGCGCCTCGGAGGTTGGTATCCCGTAGCAATGACCATCTTCCCTAGGCTCATCTATACCTTGATGGCGAAGTATGACTCTTCTAAATTACTGAGCTGCTTAAATTTTATTCCCTTCTTGACAGCATTGGTGCACCGTCGTAACGTTCTTGAGAATGGTTTGCTTAGCACGTCATAGTTCCATATTTTGATTATGTCACTAGCCGTGCTAACCCCATGTTCCGAAATTAGCATTATATCCACATCAATGTTTCTGAAAATGATACCGTACTGCACTCTTTTCATGATCCATCCATCTGTGTTAATGCTTAAGATTTTCAAGCTGTCTCTCCGCTTTTTAAGAAGTTTTCTACCGCTTCATTAGTCTGAAGCCCCTGTTAGTATTTTTCTCCTGAATTGAATCCATGTGCTGGTTCTTTTTTTTATTTCTGTTTCTTGGGGGGGGGGGGGTCTTTGAGCTACTCCTCGAGGCTCTTTTGGATCTTGTTCTTGGTTTTTGATTATCTTCTTCTTTCTCCTCTTCTTCCGAGTGCGAGTCGCTTAAAGGCTCATCTTGGGTATCATCTAAATTATCCCCAGATGCTACCTGCAGCACTTCATCTGTAGGGTGAGGTGAGGCCGGACTCATAATGAGTATCCACATGAGTCAGGTGTTTTGGGCATTTTTATTGTTTGGAGATTGTTTGCTTGCAGCAACGAGTTGAGCTCTTTCTCATAGCATCCATGGTTTTTCCATGTTTACTATGTGTACGCGTATAATGCAAGTGAGGATTTTCGAGCTGACCTCGCTATTCAAATTCATCGTAGGTTGGTTTATTGTAGCTGTTTGATTGATCTTAGCAGCAGCCCCCGCGTAGCTCTGGGTGCTAGTGGTCCGTGCTTCTTCCTATTTGGGCAGTTGAGCGCGAGATTCCTGTGATCTCCCTCCGCTGCAGTTCAGGAATTTCTTTGTTGTTCCATTACATTCTTCAAATCGGTGAACCTCTTGCCCGCACTCACTCAGAAAAGAAGTTCTTGTCCTTGTTGGGGTAGGTGTAACTGGGTTTTTTTTCAAGTTTATAACAAGAAAATAACATCTGCACATTCTGGGATTTACTAGTTCGATATTTTCTGATGGAATTTGCATGTTGACGGTGAATATTCCGTCTATTTTTGTTTGGGGGGCCATATCAGTGGTTACAAAGGTTATTTTCAAAAAGTAGGTGTGATTTTTTAACTTAAAAAGCTCTTCTATCTTCGCCCACGGATTTTGCTCCTCGATTTCTGACTTTAGTTCTTCTGTGCTCCTCTCTCTGATTCACTTTTCTATTTCTCTACAGATGACACTTCTGTTTGCCGACACATGTAGAGGGGCTCTTGCTTCTAGCTCAATCTTCTTCAACGCTTCGGTATCTCAAGTGGATAAAATTTCGTCCATGACCTTGTTCTCGGAGCATAGCGCTATGTACCCGTTGCTGACACCAATCAGGCGTATCAGTGCAACCTTAAGTTCTGCAAACAGAACTAGGCACACCTGGCTTTTGACCTGGACTTCTTGTGAGGGAAGGGCCCTAAAGGGCATGCTCTTTGTTTTGAGCTCCATTTCCTCTGGTGGGGGAATCCTTACACATTATTCTCCTTGGCCTTTTTTATTTTATTTCTTCTTTCTGTTAAAAGTTGTTCAAAAACCCTTTCACCAGTATTTAAGGGGGAGTAATGTGTGATGACCAGCGACAGTCGAAAGCTGCCTTAGAATAAATATTTCTTTTGTAAGTGTATTTTCTTGCCTCACAAACTAAAAAAAAAACTTGTAAGGAGAATAAAGAGAGTACAAGTTAGAGTGAATAACGGTGCCATTACTGTAGACTTTAACAGTATATAATATATATAAATATAAATATATATAATAAAAACTACTGTTTTGGAGCATAAAATTTAATAAAACAGGACTAGTTTCGATATGCAGTTTTCCATATCCTCTTCGGCCGTAAACTAAGAAAAATTGACAAAGAAACCCTGAAATACTGGAATATATAATAACAAGTAAATGACATTAATCTGGAGGCGTTAGCTTTAGGGGATTTACACTATAATTGAAAATGAGCTTGATACATAGTGACTACATTTATGCTGCTTTCGTCTATTATATAGATGAAAGCCTATCTAAATCTAGGGAAATATTATACCGTCCTCAACAAATAAATCTTTTATGTAAAAAGAATTGCTTATCTCTGCCATAATCACCCTTGCTCAAAGGATTAAACTCCTTTGTATATCCCAACTTGACCACCTTCAAATATCCCTCCACTATCAAAAAAAATTTCTGTTCCCCTAAGCCTGAATCGCAAAATAATGATGCAGGCGTCGATTTAAATCCTTGTAAGGCTTCAACTTGCCCCTCCTTCTATGAAGGAGAGATCGGAATGTAATTAAATAAACTTATATATGAACATAGGGGGGATATTCTTAGAGCAAGCCATACTTCTAGTATTTTTAACTATGTGAAAAAAGACAATCATACAATATATTTCCATAGTGCCCCAAAATAATTTACCATTGTAACGATTTTATTAAAAGAAAAATTATATAATACAAATTAATTAAAGAAATTCCAAAATTCAATCTGTCGTGTGTGCAGCATAAATGTAGTCTCTATGTATCAAACCTCATTTTATAGAATATTTTAAATCACCTAAAGCTAACGCCTCCAGATTAATGTCATTTGCCTGTTATTATATATTCTAGTATTGAAGTTTTCTTTTTCAATTTTTCTTAGTTTAAAGCTGAAGATGATATGGAAAACTTCATATCGAAACTAGACCTGTTTTCTTAAATTTTATGCCCTAAAACAGTGTGTTTTATTGTACATTTAACTTACTTGTTATATATATATATATATATATATATATATATATATATATATATATATATATATAAATTACTTTACATACAATTATTTCTACACCAAATCTAGACCAAAATTTTAATAAATTAGTGTAAGGATGAATCTATTTCATCAATAATTCCTCTCTGTTTGAATTTTACTTTTGGGCAAGAATACATTATTTACCATTAAATTTTTAATAGCTTTAGATTATTAATTAGAAACATTGACTACCAAATGAATTATGTAATAATTCCGGTGGACTTCTTTATAAATATAATCTTGCAAGTCGTTCGAAAACAATGATGTGAGTTTTATATTTAAAAAAAAAACAATGTACAGAAAACGCTTGTTGCCATGTTCTTTTTATCATACCCATTTTTTCTTTTACTATTCATTTGTTAGCTTCAAATGATTAATATGCCTATAATAACTTAATTTAAAAGTGTATTTATTTCATTCATACACAACTTAATACTTATATACAAATATACACTTTCTTTATTAATCTATTGTAGCGGGTAAAATCCAAATCTTATATTATTTACAAATAAATTAGTTTCTCATTAAAAATATGATCTAGTTAAGCTAAAATACGTACTAATATTAAATCAATTTCATACATTATTATAACTAGACATTTATTAGCCTATTCTTCTCCAAATGAACGGTGGTAATTAGTGTCTTATTTTCATATCTATAGTTACTATGCCTTAATTTATTCGAGGTGTTCTGATGTTGAAATAACATAACATAACATAACATAACATAACATATTTTAACGGATGACAAAAGCCACAAGGGCCTATCAAAGGTCATCCGCATCCATCAAATCCACCCACAAAAAGCACCATCACCAAAGTCCCCCACAATATAATATAACCAATGCTCCTTTTTTCGCGGGATCTTATGCAGCATGGTGCAAGTGATCCAGTAGTTGGAATGGTGGCTAAGCTTAGAACTTGGATGTTGCAAGAGATCAATAACTGCGTGAGCTTAGACATAACCCATGCAAAAACCTAGTCGTTATGACGACTTGCGTCCAATTGGTGTACTATCTCCAAAAAGACAAAACTACTTAAAACCTCTCGTGTTGACGCGCCCCTCTATTTGGTTTAACCATTTTCAAATGAGAAATATGCTTAAAAGTGTATAAACCCAACATTTATTATTAAATCCAAATATAAATTTAAAGGTACTCGAGGGATCTGAGGTACTTTGTATCATTTATTTTGATTTTTTAAACTGTCAGGGTCCTCAAAGAATGTTCACACGCAGTTGATACTCATAATTGCGACAAGTCTTATTTTTGTGTATATTGCTTTGTGTGTACCCCACAATGTAGTAGAAAGTGGAAGACACCATGACGATAAATTCAAGCTCTTTGCAGGATTACCCCAAGGTGGGTGTTCGATCCAATCTCTGTATTCAATCTATACTGCAGATATCCCACCACACAGACATGAAGACGGCCTTAAGATCCAATTCGCCTGTGACATCATCCAGATAATAGTATTTTTCTTACAGGAACAAAGAGATGCATGGTAGAATGACTGAGGAAGTAATAGGTAAGATTAATGAATATGAAGCAAAATGAAAGCATAAAACTAAAGATAAAAATTTAAGATTGTACCCATTTACAGGAGTATTCTTTACGATGGATATATATGTAGAAGAGCAATACGGCTACAAGTATGAAAAAAAGTGCAAAGTGCTTGGATTAACCATTGTAACATCAGGTTACTAAAACAGCGTTAATGAAAGATTAAAAAAGGAAAACAGAGGACTGGTTTTTTTTAATGCACCTTTTTGAGTAGTAAGCTGGTGAGACTCAAAAGAGTTCAGAGCAAAGCTATGTGCATAATTATGTGAGCGTTATGGATTTCAACAGATTCAGTGCGAATGGAGCAACCACTAGGAATTATAAAGGTGATTCAATTTTAAACACAGAATGATTTCAAAAACAGGTGTATTTGATTTGCGGTGTTCCTTCTAATGAAACACAAATGTTGTTACCAATGTTAAGTTGAATTATCTCATCTAATTTTCCAAGGGCGTATGGACATGTTTGTGTAACTTGATCTCTGATTTCATGAGTAAAGAGAGACGAAAGCATATTCGGACAAAGGTCATAATTGTTTCAGAACTTTTAGCAAATTTTCTTAGAGTGTTATACGGGCAGTAAAATCTAAAAGTATGTCGGAATGGCGTCTCAGTAGTTTTCCTCTACCTAAGTTTTCTATAAATATTTCAAGGAAGATGAAGATTTGATTTCTTTAACTCGAGTATGAATGTTCTCAATAAAGTGCGCAAGCTGGTTCGCTATAATTTAGAGATGGGCTAAAGTCTACAAAAAGATTCGCAAGGCCTTTGATTTATATACAAACCAAATAAGATAATTGGCCAAAAATTTTGCAAGATCTAGAAGAGAGAAGGTATGTAATCCAATGGAGGAAGAGAATTTGCATAATTCTTCCGAGAAAAGAAACAAATGAAATAGCCGTACATAAAAAATTGGTTAGTAAAGCCAAACAACAAAAGTAAAGTTAAATGTTTTTATATATAAAATAATTCATTTATTAAAGGTAATAGACAAATAGTAGATATGAATGTAGGAGACAGATTTTCGCTAAATGAATTAAATCCTACGGAGGCAGAAAATAAAGTGATAAAAACAGATGAAATAAATCGACAAACACGTATTTGTTACGTAATGAGTGTGGAAAATGTCATAATAAGCAAACAAGTAAAAGCGGTTCGAAGTGAACGAACACTTGAGCAGAGAAATTCAATAACATAAATATTAAAACATAGGAACTACCAAACTAAAATTTAAGAAAATCGAACGAACTTATTGGGAATAAGAACGCGTCATACTCTCTAAAATGGTGAGTAGAAACGACAAACCTTTTCTTTTTTGGAGTAGAACAACCAACGAAATTAAACGGTAGGAAGATAAATATTGCGAATAGGATTAAGGGTTACTATCTACGCAATAAGGTAAAGAAGATTTATTTTTAAACTGGAGGAAAATGAATGAATACTAAATGATATGGGAGTGAGGCAGGTATGTACCATGTCTTCACAACCTTTTAATCTATTCATTGATGAACTACTAAAAGGATTTAAGTCTATCAGAGGAGGAATGAGGGTGGTGATATAAATATCAGCTGTCCAGGATTTGCAGATAATGGGATGATAATGAAGAAAAATAAAAGATCTGCATGAATAGCTTGATGTCACGGCAGACTACGGGAATGAACTGAAGATAAAATTTATTGAGAGTAAGTGAAAGGTATAAGTGATGGATGGGTCTTATGAAATGAGGCATCAGCATTTGCAACATATTAAATGTGTTTGACGATTATAGAAGAAGGCAGTTAGAGGCGCTATGAAAGAGTGGAAGGTTAAGGCGGGGAAAATGAGTGATACGTATAAAAGTGCATCTTATAACTAGAATTAAAGAATATTTTGAAAAATACATAGAATGTGAATACTATAGAACGAACGGACTAGCAAAAACAAAAACGAAACAGAAGTGAATGGAAGATACGAAACTAAGATAACTATATATATTTTTTTGAACAACGAATAATCACGGATAATGTTGGAAAAAGACAGGACAGGAAATTTCCTTGGGTAGAAAGACGTAAATGAAACTATAGCGAAAAAGAACAGATGGATGGAGTCGAATGAATGAGTCAGTGTCAAAGTCACGAGAGACTCGGGCGAGGCATAAAACAGCCAAAAGGAATACGATAATAAAAACTTAAGGAAGAAAGAGAATATAATTGAATTAGAAGCAATACAGAAAATGGAGAATAAATTAATGGCATAAGAAAGATTACTTAGCCTAGCCAAAACTATGAGAAAGTGAAACAGATAGAAAAGTAAACAGTCCCAAAAGTCTAAATTTTCCGGAAAACAATTTTTTCGTATTGTTGTACAGTTGCCGTAGGTACAGGAATTACAGGAACTGAAAGTTTCTTTACCAAGGTATCAATGGAGAATGAACGAAAGGGAAATCAGGTGGAAATGATTAGGGACAGTAATTCGATTTAAACGTCGGAAGTCTATGCAAGGGCGTGTGTTCCCATTTTTAGGAGCTGACCAGGTGCTGATCGAGGGTTGAATGACTCCACGCTCAAGCATCTCCTCAACAATTCCTTCTACAATTTTTAATTGAGATTTGGGAGTGAGATAGGGAGGTATGTAAATAGGCTTTGCATCAGGTTCTATTTTAATTTCCAGAAAGAGCAATCATATCCTTGTTTTTAGTTAATAGATCAAGGTATGCTTCCAAAACTTGA
This sequence comes from Ceratothoa steindachneri, assembly GCA_963969495.1. Taxonomy (NCBI): domain Eukaryota; kingdom Metazoa; phylum Arthropoda; class Malacostraca; order Isopoda; family Cymothoidae; genus Ceratothoa; species Ceratothoa steindachneri. Next base: position 94,241,532 of record OZ018318.1, on the reverse strand, counting down.
AGGTCCTGGAGCTCATAGGACTTCTGAAGGGATTGTTGGAGACGGTACCGATATCTACATTTTATCTCTAAAAGGGTTAAGTTGGTAGAATCGGTAATAGGATTAATTTTTCGGCTATGATTGCCATCTAAATATACGGCAAAGTCATAGCCAATTGTTTGGTTTTTGGTAAGGGTAACAGGCTTATAGCCTTTATTTTTACAAACTATAGAAACCATAGGTTTGTTAGATTCAGCGATATATTCTGCTAAAAGAACATTACTAGTTATGTTACTCTTATCAGTAATGGCAGTATAAAATTGTACCAAAAGTTTGTTATCGGAATTAGTAATTTTAAAAACGGAATTAGTAATTTTAAAAACAAACTTTTTCCATGGGACCTAAGGTTACATTTTCCTTAGGATACATATACAGACAAGATGGCTGTGATTCAGCTAAAACTACATTGGTTAAGGCAGTGAGGGTAGACTCTTGTCATATATGCTTTGTATTCAATTCTTTTGAACTGCCGTACATCATTCTGTTTTGTTCAGAATTATTAGGATTATTAGGCGTCACAGTACTGTGACTGGAGTTAAGATTAAGCGAGCTTCATTGAAAAGGCTTATGAGAAGGCAGACCATGAACATGTCTCACTTGGACCTTTTCAGTGATGCAAATTAGAACGCCATCTAACTAAATGTCTGGCAGGGAATATTTCTCATTCATTTTGAATAAAGAAATCATTGCTTAACAGAATATTAGCATCAAAATTCGCTCCATTATCATTAACGATACAACAAGGAGCTGGGTAAATTGAGTCATTGGAATTCAAAAATAAATCAATCTCTCCATAAGTAGGAATATGATTGCCTGTAACGCCCCTCAATTGTACAGTAGGCAGGGTTTTAGTATATTTATGACTTGTATGATCCTGTAAGCGCTTTACTGTTCGTTGTTTAATTAAAGTGGAATGTGCACCTGTGTCTAAAATGGCTTCAAAATTGAAATCATCCATATGAACTTTGAAAAATTAAGTCTAGATCTAAGTTCCTGTTTCCTATTACTCTAATTGGGAGATGTTTTGTTTTTTCATTATGACCTACATGACCGTGGGAGAATATGGTTGGAAACGTTCCGCTAAAAAAGGATTGGTTCATGTTTGACTTGGAGTTCATTAAGTGTAGAGTCATACTCAGAGGCCTAAGTTATGTGAGTGTTGTATTCTATGCATTCCTCTTGTGGAAATACATAACTCTCATATGATGGAGGTGCAAAAGGATGGTCTACATACCTTATCCATCGATCATTATGGCGAGGTGAATTTTGTGGGTGCTTCTCTTGCGTATAGGGATATGTATAGCTCGGTTGTGGTTTTTGTGTTTCCTTAGTTGTTTTGCTCTTTAGGTATGATTTATATGCAGAATATGACTTATCTCTACAACAGGTTTATCACCACGTCTGTGGCCATGTTCGCGACACCAGCAACAATAGGGATGATATATGCACTGAAGAAGTGCATGCCTATCCATGGCTGTCACAGTTAAAGTAAAGGCGAGGCTGTTGACATTTAGTCTGCTCTCTGGGTTGGGGTGTTTGGAAAGGTGTTCGAAAAGTTTTCTGAGGTTGTAGGTACATTGGTGGACGTGAGGATTGTGTAGTTAGTGTGTTCCCCGGAGGGTTAGAAGGATTATTTTTTATTAATTATTATTAATTATACTGGCAGAAGTGTTAGCCTTGTGTTGAATCCTGATCAACGGAGTTTCTTGGACTTTCCTTGATGGTGTTAGGTCATTGTATTGGGCGTTTATCCTATTCAAAGTATCACATAATCTTTGATTTATGTCTAACATCTCCTGAAATTTATTCCTTGCAATAATTAGTAAATTTTGGAAAACAGTGGCAGCCATAAGGAAACTATATTGTTAGGAGGTGAATGTAATGTTAAACTGATTGTGTGCTGTCCTAAGGGTTCCTCCCCCGAGCATTTTATGAGAAAAGTTTAAAAAGTCATTTAAGTCCTCATTTTCTTTTTTTTTCCACCTAGCTCGGAAAAGAGCAGTCATCATGGTTAGTGGTTGGGCCTGTGTTGTGCCCTTGTATCGTGATATCAACTCTGTCTTAAAATCTAGCCGAGTACTAGCTTGAGATAGTTCTGGGGAGTAAGTTATTGCATATAGTGCATTCCCTTCCTTTGAATCAAAAATAAATCTACGTGCTTCATTTATCTTTATGTCATCATTTACAATGTTATTTCTAAGAAAGTGTTGTTCTAATGAAATTAACCATGGTTACACCCGTGGTTCTGTAAACTGTCCATTTATAGTGCCTCTTTAATTTTAAGGAAAGGTTTATTTAGTTTTGAAAACAAAAAATAATTAAAAAATATTTTAACGTTACTTTTATGAAGGACTGGGAGATTCGAAAGGCGTCAACAGCAGTGTAGTTCTTGAAAATGTTGGAGAAGGTCCTCAAGATAGACTTGTAGAATGGTTTGGCAGTAGTGCAGTTCTTGAAGATCAATGTTGAAGAAATGGGGCTTTCTGCCGAAGGAAATTGGATCAGGCGCTTAAAAAAAATAACGAAGGCTCTTCTTAAGCCACTGAGAAGAATGATTAGTCTTGTCCTTGTCTCAAAGATTATTTTTCTTTTCCGTCGTAAGTAGTGGTAGTCGTAACTACCACGTTGCCATCCAAAATGGAGAGAAATTCATAGAAGATGCCAGGAATGAAGAAGAGGGTTGTAGGCTACCCTCTAAAAATTCACGGTCGCCAGTGTTACGATTAGTATGGAAGGTTATGCCAGTTAACGATTGATAGCGTCGTCTGTTTAGACTGGAGGAGGCAGTATTCTTGAAACGTCGTCCGATACGACTGGTTAGGAAAATTACGCTAGTTTACGGCTGGTAGCGTCATTTTATACGACTGGAGGAGGTACGAAGCTCGGAACGTCGTCTGATACGAATGGTCAGAAAGATTACGCCAGTTTACGGCCGTTAACCTCGTCTTATACGACTGGAGGAGGCAAAAGGCTTGACGGTGGAGTAGACTACCAGTCGCTTGAAGATATGAATCGGTTATGTCGAATTACACGGGACAGAGAGAGGTAATGAGACAACGTCAAGGTCGTGGATTTTATATCTGACTCTAGAGTCTCTTCTCTCTCACAAAAAGTTTTATAATTTTTTACATGCTCATTTCAGTGGGTGTGATTACATTAAATAGTAAACATAGTAGGAGGAGTTTATAACAATGGCCCAGTTATATTTGATTAAGTTACTAAGTTTTTTAGATTTTTACAATTGAACCAATGGTTATATAGAGCATTGAACATACTTGGATGGTTTTTACAATAACTATCCAGTTAACTGTATCATACGGTTAATGGGGCTGAAATTTCGTACAACTGAGCCAATATGAATACATTTTGAAGATAGGGGATACTCCTATCTTAGTATTAACAAATAATATATAATTTAAGGTTATTAGAGGTGAAACCCAACACAGTTTAGCTAAGAATGTCTTTTAAAAAAAAAAACCGATGAAACCACAGGAAATTAATCGGCGGTATTAAAGAATTTGGATAGTTAAGAGGGGAGATTGCTTCTTGTTGCCATAGGGGTTAACTAAAGCAGGGAGGCTGTATCAGCCTGAAGGGGGTCGGGATAACAAAATGGAATGCCTGCGTCATATACTTCATTTTTAGCTTTGGATGATAATGTACATTTGTGTGAATTTCTAAGCTCTTATTTCATGCCCCTCTGATTATATAATCTTTTAATTATTATTATTACCTACATCATTATTATTAGCATTATTATTATTATCATTACCATTATTATTATCATCATTATTATCATCATTATTTTTTCATCATTAATTTTACCATCATCATTATTATTAGGTAAGGATGTAATCCTAACATATTTTTTTAGATTAAAATATAAGAATATATTTGAGATTATAATAAAAAACTTTGAGTTTAATATGAATATATTTTGACGCTATATATTGTAGAAAAACATCAGGAAAAACGAAAAATTTACACCGCTCTATCAGAATTAGTACAATGAATAAACAATGTACCCCACTTATCTAAGCACTTCCTCAAGGCTACTGATCTCAAAGATACGAAGGGTGACTATGATAGGCCCGCCAGAATCCCGGAAATATTAACAAAATGTTTAAGATATGAGAGCTAAACTATACTAGAGTTTTTGCTATTTAACTGCTTTCTTTCTTAAAACCAGTATTTAAATATAACCTACAAATTTTTTTAAGCTTTAGAGAATAATAATAGTTATGTCAATGTGTCTTAGATATTTTGTTGATTTTTCCTAGATTCTTTGCAATTCGGCAGGGCTGCCAGATGCATGCAGATCCAAACTTGCTTCCTTTTCCTTATACAAATAGGTTATTTTGTCTTAATTCTAACACAGCGTTGAAATATCTAGATAAAAATCGTCAAACTTTTAATGCCTGTATATTATTGTTAAGAAAATCAAAACGTGTTTTAAACTATTCAGTCCCAAACACCAAAAATCAGAACTATTATGGAAACTAAGAAAAAAAAGGAGAGTCAAAATTTCGACGAAAAGGATGGATTTCTCTAATTGAAAATCGGGCTCATCAGGGTCTAACACCGGTTCGATTGAAAGTGAACGATACCGTATGGCGTATACAAGTATAGGCAATCATAAATGTGAGAATAGAGTTGATTCTGCTGTCGTATTTATTGTTGGGGTGTAATTTCTTTTTATTTTCTTCTTAAGTAAGGGAAGCATTGCTTCCCTTGCTTCCATTGACTACACGCCATTGATATATATATATATATATATATATATATATATATATATATATATATATATATATATATATATATATCAGTGGCGTGCAGTCAATGGGAGCAAGGAAAGCAATGATTCCCTATTTAAGAAGAAAAGAAAAATAAATTACAGCTCAACAATTAATATGACCGCAAAATCAATTTTATTCTCACATATATGCTTGCTTATACTTGTGTCCGCCATACGGTATCGTTCACTTTTAATCGAACTGGTATTAGACCCTGATGAACCCCACTGCAATTAGAGAATTGCCTTCTTTTCGTCGAGATTTCTACTCCCTTTTTTTTTCTTGTAGATGAGTTTATTAGCAGAAATATCTTGGAATGGTTCCTGATCTCCTGCACAAAGGAGAGAAATGTAAATATTAGCCCCGGTTTGTTTTCTTTAGATTCAGTCCTATCTTTCTTCCTCAAATCAAACTTATCTGAGGTTATAGAAAAAATCTGACGTTATAGGGAAAACATTGCTTTGTATCAATATAGTGTCTCTCTATTTCATAAACTATTAGGAGTTTGAAAATTTTATTAAGATAACAAAAGTACTAGCTCTAATCAAACTTTCTTTTTCCCTACGTTATACTACCAAATATTTATATTTATTCACGTGTTACCCTACGTTGCACTACCAAATATTTATATTTATTCACGTGTTACCTCTCTTGATTTTTATCCATAATGGACATCACGCGTAACTTCTGCCTCCTGTTCCCCTTCCTAGCTCATCTCTATGTGGTCTTTCAAAAATCTTTAGTGAAAGCCCATTCTACAAGACTTTGACAGAACTTCTAAATCAGTGTTTAGAGGAGCATGGGATTCCAAAATCGTTACTGCCCGCCCGGTTGAGGAATAAAAGTGAACATCCTTTTAGTCAGTTCATTGTCCTCTCTTTAAACAAACATCTGGAAGCCAAAAAAGAAATGAGTTTTTACAGTTTAAAAAGTTGCGTAGAATTAAACATAACTTCATACGTGATGTACCAAGGGACTGGAAAACATCGCTCTTAGATGCCTTATACAACAACCTCAGAAGGAATTTTCATATCTAAATCTCATAATCTAAATATCTACGTAACAGAAAAATTAAACCGCCTTATAAGTGATAGTAATTGGAACCATAAATTTCAAGACAACCTAAAAATGTGGACATTGCCGCTGCCATTGCTACATTAGAAAGAAATAAGAACATATCACAAAACCATATACACATAGCAAAATGAATTGTTATTCAGTAGTGAATAATATGAATAAGATTTTACATAATTTTCCAAAACGATTTAAAACAGCCCTTAAATCATTAGAAATGGAGAAGAATTTGGATTTTACAAAAGCTGATAAATACAACACGTGTGTAATAATGAATAAAACATTGTATTTAGACAAAAATGGCCACTTTGTTATCTAATACTACTATATACCTTATTTTTATGGCCTAATAAAAATCCATAAACCAGGCAATCCATAAGAAAACTCATCACTGCAACTTGGTCAACTCAATATAAACTCCCAAAATATTTATTAAATTTACTTTTTCCGATCTTCGGATCCATATCACCTTCACATATAAGAAATTCAGTTGATCTTTGCAATAAGTTAGACAATAAGAATATAACATCATACATGAGATTAGTCAGTTTTGATGTTGCCTCATTATTCACTAAAGTGCCCGTTGATGCCTTATTGGATTTCCTAGCCGGTATTCTAAAGTCTTATGATTTGCCTTTATCGTCCAACTCCATCATTCAAATCATTTGGCTATGCATTATAAAATGTAAATTTAGTTTAAATTGCAACTTCTGCCGACAAGTGTTTGGCGTGGCTATGAGTAATCTCTTATCATGCTTATTGTGAAATATATATATGAAATATTTTGAAACGAGGTTGATTCCACCGCTTTGGTTCACTCAAATTGTTTAGTACCGTTATGTAGGCGATGTCCTGGGAATTCGAAAGCATGATTTTGACCTCAATGTTTTTCTTTTATTTATTAATTCATTAGTTACTTCAATTAAATTTACTTTAGAAAAAGAAGAAAATAATAACCTTCCTTTACTAGATGTTCTAATAACACTGGTCAACACACATTTTTCATCAGAGACCTTACTATACTTTTCTAAATGCATTTTCCATATTGAATCCGAATTTGACTTCGGTTTTGCTCTATCTAGCACGTACTGTTTATAAGATATGCCAATGATTCTCAATGGCCGCCTGCGATTATAAAATGTAGTATAGTACTGGTATTGCTGTATTGCATGCATCATTATTGTACTGCTAAGATGAGCAAACTAGATGCTTCGTGAGTTCTTGCCGGTTAAAGAGGTATAGAGAAGAATTCATTTACATTTGTAACCTGCATGCATATTTTGCGCAATTATTAATAAATCTGTTTTATGCTTTCAGGTTTTTCATGTGATGTGCATCTTCTAAGCTGCTCTTTCTGTAATGATCATAAGAGGCTCCAAATATTTCCACAAAGCAGTCACAATGCCTCGAAAGTGCAAAAATCATCCAGATAAATTCTGCTATGTATGAGGGCATTTTATAACAAAATCTCAGCAGCGTACTATCACAAATGATATAAAGCAAATGTACAAACTCTACTTCGGTTGCTCTCTGGTTGACCAAGATAAAGCATGTGCACCACACCAAATTTGTACTTCCTGCTCTAATGTATTACGTGACTAAATTAACAAAAAGAAAGCTTCAATGCCCTTCACTGTTCTTATGATATGGAGAGAGCCCAGAGATCATCTCGAAGATTGCTATTTATGCAGTGTGACCACAAAAGCGTTTTCTGCAAAGAACTAGGACCAAATTGTTTATCCAACCATGGGTTCGGAGTGCAGACCAGTTCCACATGATGTATATTTGCCAATTCCATTTTCCCCTGATGATGGCCTCGTACCTGATGATATCAGTGATGATAGCAGTACTGAATGTGCATACACATTAGATGCGGATGTTGAATATGAGGATGATAACTCTAAGCCAAAGTTATTTACTCAGGAATCTTTGAATGATCTTGTGAGAAATCTTTCACAGTCAAAGGAAAAAGCAGAACTTCTAGCATCTGGACAACAGGAAAAATTCTTACTTGAGAAAAAGGTGAATGTGAGTTACTTTAGAAAGCGTAATCGTGATTTAACTTCATTATTTATAGTTAATGGACCTCTTTGCTACTGGCATGATATAAATGGATTGTTCGAAAACTTGTCACAGACATACCAGGCGTCTGACTGACGTCTCTTTATTGACACTTATAAAACAAGTCTGAAAGCTGTCTTCTTTCACAATGGCAAAATAAAGTCTTCCATTCCTATTGGCCATTCTGTCCACCTTAAGGAGACATATGACAATATGGATATTCTTCTTGAAGCCATAAACTACCAAGCCCATTAGGGGTACATCTGTGGTGATTTAAATGTCATAGGCATGCTAATGGATATGCAAGGAGGATTAACGAAGTACTGTTGCTTCCTTTGCATGTGGGATAGCCGTGCCACTGCAAAACATTATGATAAGCGTGACTGGCCACTTCGATTTACATATCTGTTGCTCCGGTGGAACCTCAGAAAATATATATGCCACCCCGTCATTTGAAACTAGGTGTAATGAAAAGCTTCGGGAAAGCAATGCTAAGGCCAATTCTCTGCGATTCCAATATCTGTGCAAAAAATTACGACAACTCAGCGTGGCAAAACTAAAAGAAGACATATTTGTGGGACCACAAATCAGGGAAGTTTTAGCAGACCCTGACTTCGAAAATACCCTTACTCCTCTTGAACTAAATGCATGGCTAGCCCTCAAGTAGTTATGTGCAAACTTTCTGGGCATCAACAAGTCACCTGCATACAGAGATGGCGTGGAAAACCTTCTCCAATCTTATAAAGAAATGGGATGCCTTATGTCACTTAGAATCCATTTCCTGCATTCGAACCTAGACTTTTTCCTAGAAAATCTTGGAGCCGTAAGTGACGAGCAAGGTGTACGTTTCCACCAGGATATCAAGGACATGGAAACTCGCCTTTAATGATTTTGGAATGAGAGCATGATGAGAGATCATTGTTGGATGTTGTATTGTGATAATCCTGAGAAAAAATTCGAACGCAAATCCCATATACAACGTTTATGAATTCGAGTTTTGACTTATTAGCACTTCAATCATTGTTTACCATTCTTATACATGCAATAGAAGTACCATTAACTTTATGATGCTTGTGAAATGAATAAAACATGGCTATTTATCTTTATCTAATGTTTAGAGTTTCTATATGTTAAATGCCTTCCTTTGTGTCAGTTCAACTTCTCAATGCACATGGAGATATACAGAAGGCATTTTTTTTCTAGCAATGGCACTATTCGCCTATATATCACTAGTTTCGGCAAAGAAATCAGAGTAAAACGTTACATTCTATCAGCGACGGCGGTCATATTGTATTTGCAAATATCTCGAAAACCTAATGTGCTAAATAAAAACTAAAGTCAGAATAGAAATCAGCGAGAAAAGTGCCATGAGGAAAATTAGCTTAGGTCTCTGATGATTAAAAAAATTCAAATTGGTTGGCCAGTGTAATAAGACAATCAGACGGGTTTAATTTTTCTATTTTCAGGAAACAGATATATAATTTATCCTATGGCCATTTTTATTCAGGTCATTCTAAAAATATTAAAACATCAGTGTTTTCTTCTATGTATCTTTGGGCACTCAGAATATGTAGTCCTGATTATATAGACCAAGAATTTTAAAAAATTGAAAAGATTGCCTTCAATCTTTGTTACCCGATATATTTTTTTGCAAAACTGCATATATTAAGCTAAAGAAAGTCTATAATCTCAAGTTAGGGAAAACAAAATCTTTATACAACATATTACGTTTACCTTGCCATGATAATTTCTTGTATGTACTGCCACTGTTAAAACAACTTGATATAAATGTAGCTTTTAAATACAATTATAAATTTAAAAATATGTTAATAAAAGAAAACCCAAGGAACGATAATAATGTAATATATAGTATACCTCGTTTGGATTGTAATTTATTCTATGTAGGTCAAACTTCTAAAAATATCTCTGTAACAATCAAGCAACATCAAAATGCACTATCCTAGGGACATACAAATAATGCTTTGGGTCAGCAGATTAACTGGTCAAAAGCAGCTACCATAATGCATGCAAATGATTTTATTAGCATAAATATCTTTAAACTTTCCTAATCTCCAGCACAAAGAAGAGAAATGTAAATCTTAGCCCCGGTTTGTTATCTTTAGATCTACTCCTATCTTTCGTCCTCAAATCAAACTTATTAGAGGTCATAAAATTAATCTTACCTTATAGGGAAAATTTGCTTTGTATAAATACAGTGTCTCTCTTTTTCATAAACCATTGTGAGTTTGGAAATGTTATTAAGATAACGAAAGTACTAGTTCTAATCAAGCTTTCTTTTTTCTTATCATCTAAATTAAAGAGAAACAGTTATTTTAAAAAAATAACTGTTATCCCATTAATTTATACGATAAGTTACTTAAGAAATTCTTATACCAGCAATATGGGCCAAGGTTACCTATTAGCAAATCCCCAAAAGACTCTCTCTCTCTCTGTATCTTTACCATACTTAGGTTCCCTTAACCGGTCTTTCCCTAAAGAATTATTAAGACTAGACTACTCCAACAATATTTTTCTCACATCCATTTTAAAATAATGTTCACCAATAATTTATTAATTGGTTCAATATTCAATGTAAAGGACACACTACCTCAGAACTTACATAGCTACCTGGTTTATCAGTTCATTTTTACTCGCTGTAATCGAGGCCCATACATAGGCAGCACCGTTAGTTCTCTGGAAGCCAGGGTGTGTTGTCACCTGGCTATTAGCAATAGAACTGGCAAGCCTTTGAACCATAAAGAAATATCAGCCATAAGATCTCACACTATACAATTGCAATAAACATTGCAATAATGAAATCTAATTTCGTATCTTAGAGTCTATGTATATTAAAATATTGAAACCTTTCCCTAATAACGACAAAAGTGCTGTTCCCCTCCTCCTAGTTGAACCATTCTCTCATCCACCGCTCTTACTTACTTAACTTATTCAGTTGCGTTTGCTTCACGGCTCAATCCAGTAAGTTACATGCTCCGTCCCCTTTCTCTCCTTAGTCTTCCCCATTTAAATAATGTTTTGTCTTTTTGATTTGAATTTCATTTTATACCAATAATTAATATGTTAGAATTTAAATTTTCTTCAGTTCTCTCTGTCATACCTGATAAGAGGCTTGGAGCCTGAAACGTTGTCATTAAGGAATCAGTTTAATGGAAACTACTTTCCCTTTGTTGCTTGGATTTATTCTTAAGATTATATATATTAACATATATATATATATATATATATATATATATATATATATATATATATATATATATATATATATATATATATACAGTCGACCCCCATATTCGCGGGGGGTAGGAACCACGAACCGCTGCGAATATTGAAAACCCGCAGATAGTTGACGCTACCCCCAAAACACCCCCAACCCTTCCCAAACATACTAATACGCTTCCCATATTAATTCAAGAAGTTATGTTTTGTAATGTTCATACACATACAGTACGAAATAAAGTATCAGAACACATTAAATTATTTTATTGTATAATGTTTACTCACCTGGAGATAGTTTTGTTTTGATTGAAGAATGATGATTGATGACTCATGATTGTAGATGATATTGCCTGTGCAGTTCAATGATGACGATGACAATGATGATATAACTGCACAGCCAAGCTGAGGAGATTCTAATTATCGTCAGACTCCTCCTGCTCAGTAAACACTAGAGGAGAAGAAGGAGGAGGAAAAGTTTATCCAGCGGTGGAGGGTGTAGTGGCGGGTGTGGTTAGGGGTTCAGGCTTTTTACTCAGGGTGAAGAATACTGTAATAGGCAATTGAGATCGTGGCTTTTATATGTTCTTTAGCATGTCCCAGTAAAGGCTCATAGCAAGATCGAGGCTATTTTGTGCCTTCATGGAACGAACCATGTGAGGGTCCCATGATTCCAAATCTGCCTGAACACTTTAAATTCTTCTCTGAAGATCGGCTAGCCTCTCTAACGTAAGCCCAACTTCAGCTTGAACCTCCTCATCTTCTTCTTCTTTGTCAGATCATTCTGTATTTATCCTGGTTAATTCAACCAAGTCATTCATGATTTAAGAGGGCAGAGTGTTCATCTATGAGGGTTTCAGACTTATCCTCTGTTACATCATCGAAACCTTCGCCACCAAGGAGCTTAGCCAATTTAACAGAGGTGATAACTCCCGCAGTTCTGATCTCTTCAGGAGATAAACCCTTGTTATCGTTTTCAACCTCAGGCCACAGCTTCTTCCAACAAGCATTAATGGTCTGGGGTTTCACTTCCTTTACGGCTAGTTTTATTATTTGAATGCAATTAGCGATGGTAAAATTGCTCCAGTAATCCTTCAAGTTGAATTTTTCATCTCTATCCATTGACATCACCAGTTGTTGCAGAGAAATAAAACACGCAAAATTACGACAAATACACAAATCACCGCTCACACACGTGGGACACAAGCGTACTTAATGGAGCGAGGGAAATCGGTACATATACTGTACATACTCTAATCGAGCGAGTGAGATATGAACGCTGATTGGCTGGAATAGTCCCGTCTCAGCCAATTAACACTTAGGTTTTACGACTATGTACGTAGGTTTCCGCGGATGTCTGGAAATGGCGCAAAAATTTTAAATTTTAAGCCCCCCCTCCCAATTCTCCGCGGAAAATTGAAGGAGCGGATGAAGAAATTATGTATGAAGCTCACATTATCTATGAAAACAATAAGTACTGGAAATCTACACCTTTTTACCAACAATTATTTCAGACCGATGACTATGAGCATCGAAACTTTAGGTAAATTGGGGTGAAGTCAAGGATTATTTCAGAAAGAGATGTGTTAGTTTTGCTGTTTTCTCCTGTTATTTTTTCTAACATATGTTCGTTCTAAATAGTTTCATTTTAAATTCAAAAACATTTTTCATTTTGATCTCAAGCTTATTTTTTCTATGTTATTCCTCAAAATCTTGTAAAATATCTACATATATTTTGTATTTATAGAGCAGAAATCCTTTAAATTTATCAGTATAGCCCCTGAAAATGACCAATGTGGTTAAAAAGAGCCTCGGACGAATAATAAATAATGATTTTAAATGATATTTATTGTCCCCCCTCTTTTAAGGGATAATCAATTATGAAAGTTATCAAGAAACTAAAAAATGCCTCTTATACTGTCAAATATACCAATTGCTATATCCAACATAACCTCTTTGAAAATGTATATATATATATATATATATATATATATATATATAGTAATGGTGGTAGGTTTATCACTGATACGCACTTACTTAAGATGCCTTTATTGATTTCTCAGTGGGGACAGATCTATCGAATTTACGTGGGATGCGAACCACAGGTATCTACTGCCTAGGGTTTTTATCAGGAAGACGAGCTTAATCAGGAATGTATTCGATGACTAACCAAACCAGATATATGTTAACTTACCTAAAATCATAAGCGGTGTTTGAACTTGTACAAACGGTAGACCTAATATATATATATATATATATATATATATATATATATATATATATATATATATATATATTATATAGGTTTGCTTCTAAGAAGGCTTATTTTCAGGTTGAGGATAGACTAAATCCTAGTTTAAATTCTGATTCAACTGCTTTTCCCCTTCTTATTTCATAAATAACTCAATTTTCTCACAACCTACCAATCTTTAATCGGTTCCTTCTATAATCTTTTCTCAGTCTCTCCGCTTTTGCCGTCCACTAAAGGTGACTAATATTTTTGTGTACCAATCAATTGCCCCAATTAGTATTTTATATTTATCCATATTTATAGCATCTATATTAGGGGGCAACAGTTTTCAAATATTTTTTTTACATTTTCAATTAATTAAATAATTTATTACTATTTCTGCTTCTTTAAGTGACTAATATCTGTGTCAACCAATAATTGCATCAACTAGTGTTATATTTATTCATATTTAAAGTACCCATAATTGATCCTTTTTTAAAGTTTCAATAGTTTTCAAACGATTTGTCAAAATTTCAATTAACTAAATAATTTATATTTAATCCTTGTGTGCATCATAATTTTCGTATTTTTAAACGTGTTCTAAATCTATCTTATAGACCAGAAGATAGGTAAGGTACCCGAAACATTGTACTTAATTAAATGAGAAATTTTACATGTCTCATTTTGGGATTTATCCTCAACCTATATATATATATATATATATATATATATATAAATATATATATATATATATATATATATATATATATATATAAATATGGTGCGGTTAAGGTAATGGCATAATTAGACAACGGCTCTGCTTCAGGTCCAGCAGGTGATCCTATCCTCCTTGAACTGGAAGACAACACTTAGGGATGACCCATCCTTCAGCCCAAAAAAGCTGAGTTCAAAGACACGCCTTTATGTCGTCTCGTTTACCGTCACAGAAAACTGTTATTATTAATATATTAACAGCGTTGACTGAGCCAAAACGCTCGAAAGATGGAAAAATATCCAAGACAAATTGGTGCGGTTAAGGTAATGGCATAATTAGACAACGGCTCTGCTTCAGGTCCAGCAGGTGATCCTATCCTCCTTGAACTGGAAGACAACACTTAGGGATGACCCATCTTTCAGCCCAAAAAAGCTGAGTTCAAAGACACGCCTTTATGTCGTCTCGTTTACCGTCACAGAAAACTGATATTATTAATATATTAACAGCGTTGACTGAGCCAAAACGCTCGAAAGATGGAAAAATATCCAAGACAAATTGGTGCGGTTAAGGTAATGGCATAATTAGACAACGGCTCTGCTTCAGGTCCAGCAGGTGATCCTATCCTACCTGAACTGGAAGACAACACTTAGGGATGACCCATCCTTCAGCCCAAAAAAGCTGAGTTCAAAGACACGCCTTTATGTCGTCTCGTTTACCGTCACAGAAAACTGTTATTATTAATATATTAACAGCGTTGACTGAGCCAAAATGCTCGAAAGATGGAAAAATATCCAAGACAAATTGGTGCGGTTAAGGTAATGGCATAATTAGACAACGGCTCTGCTTCAGGTCCAGCAGGTGATCCTATCCTCCTTGAACTGGAAGACAACACTTAGGGATGACCCATCCTTCAGCCCAAAAAAGCTGAGTTCAAAGACACGCCTTTATGTCGTCTCGTTTACCGTCACAGAAAACTGTTATTATTAATATATTAACAGCGTTGACTGAGCCAAAACGCTCGAAAGATGGAAAAATATCCAAGACAAATTGGTGCGGTTAAGGTAATGGCATAATTAGACAACGGCTCTGCTTCAGGTCCAGCAGGTGATCCTATCCTCCTTGAACTGGAAGACAACACTTAGGGATGACCCATCCTTCAGCCCAAAAAAGCTGAGTTCAAAGACACGCCTTTATGTCGTCTCGTTTACCGTCACAGAAAACTGTTATTATTAATATATTAACAGCGTTGACTGAGCCAAAACGCTCGAAAGATGGAAAAATATCCAAGACAAATTGGTGCGGTTAAGGTAATGGCATAATTAGACAACGGCTCTGCTTCAGGTCCAGCAGGTGATCCTATCCTCCTTGAACTGGAAGACAACACTTAGGGATGACCCATCCTTCAGCCCAAAAAAGCTGAGTTCAAAGACACGCCTTTATGTCGTCTCGTTTACCGTCACAGAAAACTGTTATTATTAATATATTAACAGCGTTGACTGAGCCAAAACGCTCGAAAGATGGAAAAATATCCAAGACAAATTGGTGCGGTTAAGGTAATGGCATAATTAGACAACGGCTCTGCTTCAGGTCCAGCAGGTGATCCTATCCTCCTTGAACTGGAAGACAACACTTAGGGATGACCCATCTTTCAGCCCAAAAAAGCTGAGTTCAAAGACACGCCTTATGTCGTCTCGTTTACCGTCACAGAAAACTGATATTATTAATATATTAACAGCGTTGACTGAGCCAAAACGCTCGAAAGATGGAAAAATATCCAAGACAAATTGGTGCGGTTAAGGTAATGGCATAATTAGACAACGGCTCTGCTTCAGGTCCAGCAGGTGATCCTATCCTACCTGAACTGGAAGACAACACTTAGGGATGACCCATCCTTCAGCCCAAAAAAGCTGAGTTCAAAGACACGCCTTTATGTCGTCTCGTTTACCGTCACA